>OY759270.1:54376373-54903873 GCA_963662155.1 Lamellibrachia columna | reverse complement strand
CTATCAAATGACCTTAATAAAAATATTATTATTACTTTGTCGCAAAATTATTGACTAGTATGTATATGTTGATACCACTTATTTTCTGTAGATATCAGCGGTTGCTACCTCCCATAATCAGTATGAAGTTAAATACAAAATAAGACACATGCGCGTAGATTGCAGCAAATAACGCACTCACGCACAATTAAAACAGAAATACGTAATTGTAACAGCAGCGCCACCGCACGGAGTTTTGGTGAAACTGAACGACGCCTTGTCATATGCATCGATTTTACGGTAGCCTTGGTGCTACGCGTAGGCGCCGTAGGAGATGGCAATGTTTTGGTTTAATTGTTTTGGTAAATTTTGATCGTGTTGAGAAAGTATATGTACTTTTTTGACCACGTGACATGTGTATATGTATAGTAGATATGTGAGGAGAAGCTTGGCCTTGGGTGCTCTACGTGGTTGTCTTCATGGTTAGGTCTGAAAATAAAAGATCACCCAAGAACACTTTGCTTATTACATTGTATCATGCTTTTTGTAACAACTGACATACATACCTTCGTCGCCGTCGTCTTGAATTGAGTCGAGAATTGTCTAGAGTAGAGACTACAGGCTTGACGTCTTGCAACTTCGTCCTTTCTATTTGGTGCAGTTTCAAATTCAGAACACCACACGACAGCACCTCTACGATCTGTGCAGCGGGTCAGTGTAGAAGTTTAGACAATGGTACTTCCAGCTATGTAAATCAGCGGCTTTGTCCAATAATAATCACTTAAGAGCTTCGATGCAGCATTTATTTAATGCGTTAGACTCCATTGACATTGTTGCCATGTGACGTCATCGGCGTACGACAATCGGACTTCTGATACGGAATTTAATATCATGATATGAATTGTATGCCGTTATATGCCAAAAAAATACATTTGTGTACACGCGTCATTAGACCATGTTTGATGTTCGAATTTAATTTTTCTAGGCATTAGCATTTAGTTGAAATTGCCGTCATCAACACCGACCGTAGCGTTTGGTACAAAGTGTCCCCACCTGGCGGGTAAAACCAGGGCATTTTCACGTTTTCACATAGCCCAGAGAAATTGTGTTTTATGAATAGCATTCATGCCCGTCTTTTCGAGGATTTCTTTTAACTGTCAATTTTTTCAGAAATCATAAATTTGTGCAAATTCACCATGCATTGTTGCCCTCTGGTGATACAATGTAACACCACCACCAACATTTCTTTAAAGGGACACAAAAGTCATGGTTTTGGGCCTATGCACCTATAAGAATTACTCAAACACAACCATTTTAACTACAATTGAAGAGCTCTATTCCAAAACACACCCAGTCCATTTTTGTTCACCATTTTGAGCAAACAACGAAAGAAAATAGCACTACTTAAATGTGCGTTTTATGTTAACACTTGGTATGCATAAATTATATACATGTAAATACTTTCTAATATATGCCTGATGAAAAAAATCCAATTGCCAAAATAAGGCAATTATAATTTATTTTAAATGAAGTATTTTTTTTAAAACAGGCTAAATCCATGGACTGAGCCTGTCTTGAAAAAAAACATCATTCAACTTAGATTGTTTTGAAGTATTAAATATATTTCTTATACAGCACAGACTAACAAGACTTGATTATTTTAACAGATTCTCCAGGAAATACTTCCAGAGACGGGTCTGTTGTGTGATTGATTGGGTTTGTGGGGCATGAAGTGGGTGAGTGAGTGAGTGAGGTGGACGGGGTGAAGTATGGGTGGGTGAGTGATAGTTCCGACTAGATTCGGTGTGGGGTGGGGTGAGGAGTTTGTGTGCGAAAATATAGTTGGGATAGGTATATAGACCATTCGTTGGAACGCCTACACAAGATGGAGTGGTGACAGCGGGTAACAACGAGACCACACCTCTGCTGCCAGACTCTCTTCTCGGCGAATTCAGAAGGCGAGCGACAGTAGGATGAGCGAGACTAAGGAAGCGCCAGCAGCCACTCGGCGTCATTATCGAGATGCTAAACTAACCATTGTTGTGCCTGATTTAACCTTTCAGTCGGACAGTTGTGTCAATATAATCAAAGTTTTTAAAGTTTAAATTCGAATTGCGTCGTATAAACTGATAAAAGTTCACTCTTATTTTAGGAATTAGCCAAATGCCCGGCTGAAATCTTAATTAAATCTTAACATATTTTTTCTGTCACAATTAGAACCCCATTCTGCGTCCAGGTGAAAATATGTGCGACAAACGGTGGCGCCACAGCGCGGAGCCTGGATAATAGAGGCTAAGAAATACCTGAAAAAGTTCACCAAGCAGCGTCTTGACTGAGCGTCTGTGTCGACTGAACGGTGAACGACGGGGTGATAAAACAGCATACGCAGTTAACGAGAAAATATGTGGGTGCCGGGGAAATGTTGACATGAATGTTGTTGTTGTTGTTGTTGTTGTTGTTGTTGTTGTTGTTGTTGTTGTTGTTGTTGTTGTTGTTGTTGTTGTTGTTGTTGTTGTTGTTGTTGTTGTTGTTGTTGTTGTTGCTATGTTTCTTCCCCCCCCCCCCGAAGTCCTGGGTCTGGCATCGATACTGGTGATTTTGTTTTCCTCCCTCTCTTGTCCCACATATCACTGCTGTCTCCAACCCCCCCCCCCCCCGTCTCCACCCCCGTCTCCAACCCTGTCACCACCACGCCATCTCTCGCTCTCGTTCTCCACTACACTCACAATGCCACGAAATTTCCTCCCATCTCAGTCGTGATCTTCATCTTCTACTACTCTCTTCTTTGAGCGCACCCGCTCTCTTTGTCTGCCTCGTTATCTTCTCGTCCGTCATCTCTGCCTTACCCCGTCATCCGCCTCTTGATCAACCACTGCCCTGTCCAATTCACATCACTCTTTGGCGGTTGTGTCCAGCCATCTGATCCCAATGATTCAGGGGTGGGTCTAGGCTTGTTGGCAGGGGGGTCTCAGTCAGTCGTAGTCATATGTCAATGTCATTCTACTTACGAACTGGGGAGGGGGGCGACACATGTGCCGTTCTACTTACATAAAGGTTAATATTAGCCGGCTGCTAATACTTCAGTCTTTACATTGATAGTAGTTCCGATGTAGGCCTATATACGTGTTCTTTTACCGTAATATTTGCCACGGACACAGGGGGTCTAAGACCTCCCTCCATGGCCTGGGGTGGAGGATGTGGAAATATGATCACAGTAACACACCGGGCTGTTGATTGCACATCACACCCACCCAGCACACGAGTAAGACAGCTCGTCTCACGTTATTTGGACCAACATGAAGAACGATTTACAACTGTCAGAAGAAGGAACCGGCAAAGGTGTGGACATGTATTGAGGTGACAGGTAGTTCAGCCATACAAATACTGCAAAGGAGTTTTCCCAGATCACAGGGAGAGGAATATTGCAGATGACATTGATATAATATCTTATCAACTGTGCAGGCAGGACATTAGAAAAAATATCAGATTCGCAGAGAATAGATGGAAGTGGAGGAACATCTGCACTCACTGCTGCGGAGAGTTTTAGTTTCTTTACCTGTCCCCGTTTAGCGTCCGCATTCGTTACCTCGCATAGTTAGAGACGACATTGGTCTAGACGGAGCCCACTTAATTAGTAAACTCTCCCAATATTATATCACTGTTCCTATTGTTACGCCTGCAGATGTGCCACGTCTCCTGTTTTGGGACTGGGACTTCCTTCTTTCTTCTCTAATTCCTGGCACAGCTGCAAACAATGTCCATTATGCAAGTTAGTGTTGATATACATGTTTAATTTTACATGGTTACTTAAAACGTGGCAGCATAAACAATGTCCATTATGCAAGTTAGTGTTGATATACATGTTTAATTTTACATGGTTACTTAAAACGTGGCAGCATAATGCATACAATGACCCCATTATACTTAATTATTTTTTTCCACAAAACAAATACGTATTGTAGGAGGGGGGCCTCGTGCATTTTAATTGTACCTTTAGAATATCCTTCCTCCCTGTTCTAACACTTAACACTGATGTAGTGGTTTATTGTTGGTTGGTGGTAACAGCAGATGGTTCTACTATAGACACCTCGTGTAAAGGAACTTCTGGATCGAAGACTGGTTGTTTGTTTGGGACAGAAGACTAGCATAGGTGGCAAGGCCTACAAGTTGACATTCCACAAGCTGCAGTCATTTCGTATGAAACGACTATTCCACGCGATGAACAAGATACAATATTCAAGAGTATATATTATCAGGGCGTTTTTTATTGAATTTTCATGGGGGCAATGTCCTAAAAGGGCACTCCTAATGGTAAAAAATGGCAGTTTACGCATTATTAATGATTATTTGCACAACCCTTAGGAATGTATGAAAGCTTTATATATATGTCCGTATCTTTGTATCCACATAGTTGTACACTGACGACTGCATCTCGGTATGAAAATAAATGTTACACATATTCCAGAAAACTTTTTTTTATTAGAAACACATGCAGTAGTTATAGAAACATGACATGTCTCTTGCATCTTGCAAGTCAATACGTTTGTTTGACAGTTTTCTGCCCGTAGATGTCCCAATGTGAAGCCCCGCATCTTTTGTTCTTCTCCAGGAATTTGACGACAGCGGGTCGAGGGTCAAAGTAGGCGGTTTCCATACCATTCAGTGCCCATATGAGGCGGGCGTTTCTCGTGTCCTCATCCATGCTGGTGCGATGATTGTGGTGGTGGCTCACGATCCTTTCGGTCAGCATAGAGTGTGGACTCGTGCAAGCCAGATATGCCAACATCTTCTGAACTGAACCTTTGGTGACTGGCAGGAGTTGTCGCTGTCTGGCAGATCACAGCCATCAGGCAGGAATGGCACATTCATCATGTTCTCCCATTGCTCGGCTGTCCCGTCCGCAAAGTCAGATGCCTCGTTTGGGAAAAGGCGCCTGACGACGCGCACGCCATGCTCAACTAATGATCCCAGATTGCGTGACATCACCAAACCCTTCATGTCTTTCATGACGTCCTCCTGCTTCGGGTGCATGCGTTCAGAGAGGTATTCGTGGGATGCTTGCATGACCTCCACTTGATCAGCAAGCAGACACCATAGCCCACCTTGTCTGCCAGTGTTTGCTGATTCGCCGTCAGCGGTGACACCGACGAGCTTTGTGTCTTTACCTGCGGTCAGATACAAAGCTTTGTTCACCGCTCCCAGTAGTCCAAGGGCACCTTTCTTCTCTGGCGAATGCATGACAATGAACACGTTCGGCTACCATCACCGCTACCATCCGTCCACTTACAAACTTGTGATCCAACATTTGCCTGTCACAGCTGCCATCGATCTGCACCCTGAAGACTGTGCATCGGTTGAACATTTGAAACAGACGCACTTTCTCTACTTCGTTTATGACAACCAGCATCTCATTGTAGTAGTTCGGATCCCTGTAGTGTAGGTCGCTAGAAACAGGCGTAAATGGAAAAAATACCACATCTGCGCCATTTTTTCGCATAGCAGCCAAAAGATGCTATAGTGCTAATTTTCGAACTTTTTTTGCCATTTCCTCATACTCCTGACATGCTGTGCGTAGAATGTGAGTCCTTGTTCGGCCACATTTATTTGCTGAAATGAGCGAAGCTCCGGGAATTTGTAGACATCAGCAATAGTTAATAAATAATAAATAGTGTGCGGGAACTTGACGGTCTCTGGCCTGAAGTTGCGTTGTCGGTTTCCTGACCAGGTGTCTGGGTAAGGTGATGATATTTGTCGTCAGGAGCGTTGTCAGGTGTGATGGCAGTGGACGAATCGTGGCTGCTTGATGAAATAGTACTCGGGCGAGAGCACGACGAAGGCAGTATCTCTATGACTGGTGGTACACCTTTGTCTATCGGAGTGTCATCCAATGTAATGGCAGTGAACGGATCATAGTTCCCTGACGGCATTGTGGGTAGTTCTGGCAATGAGATATTGAGGCTGCGTCTTCTACGTCTATGATATTGCCATTATTATTCGACTCGAAAGTCAACCTCGCCATTCGTGACGCATCGAATATGAGAATGGTAACCTGGCATCTAGTTATGGAACAGGAAAAACAACGCCCTTTCTTCACATATAAGATGCCCCTCTGAGTCGTATCAGTAAATTGATCTTTTGTAGACATATTGCCCTTCTGTTACTTTGGAACTTTCTTGATTGTGCCACCAGTGAAAATAAAACAAACTAACAAAAAGAATACAAATTAAGCCCTACAATGGGGCTGGCTAGGGATAATGGGGGCACGCTGGGGGGGGGTTTGACTGGGGGCAAATGAAAGGGCTGGGGGCATTGCCCCCCACTTTGTATGTTTAAAAACGCCCTGATATATATTCACTAATCTTCATAGTCCTATTACATGAGCCATATTTGGCGTTGAGCACTGAGTTATGAGTGGGCTAGACATTGTCGTTAGACGGCGATACTTCATTCCTCGGGTCACGGTGGTGTAACATTCGATTTCTGATTACGTCTGCGGAACGTTTAAAGCCAAATTAATAAAGGTTTGACGCGCAAACTCGTAAGCATTTATTAAGTGCGTTTCTCTGCCGATCGATGGTCGCCGTGTCAGGCCGAACACCGCCGGCAGCGTTGGCGTTCCAAGGCGTCGTCTACCGAGACGGCTGCACACAGTCGAGATGAGCGCCGCAGCTGCTGCCTGTTGCGCCGGGGACGCGCCCGGGACGAGCCGTCACATTTAGCACCGATTGATTAGCCAATGACGTTCGCTCCCAGAATTCTGGGAAGCTAAGACGTTCGTCTCCCGCTAGGCGCCGGGAAGTGCCAGTCAGGAAGCAATATGGTGGTACGTCGTTCTGGCGGTTAGGCGACTATCTTCGGAGTAGGTCGGCGGATTGGAGGCACGGTGACTGCACTTCGATGTCTGCTCGTTAACGTTACGGCGGAACGACTTCAAACGTCCCGTGATCGATTTGATGCATAGAAAACGTGCACGATGTGACAATGCGCACAGGTTCGTCAAGTGTTGTTGTACGTCGGGCTAATCTGAGCGTTAGTACGAGTTATTCTCATCGGTTCACTGAGCAATGGCGTTTGCTCCACCCCCGCACCGGCCTGGCGTCTTCGCTGGCCACTTTGGTTTTGTTTTCACTGCGTTTCGTTCATAGTTGTGATCTGTGTGTACTGTCTAAAACTGAGTAGGCCTGCTTTGTACTTCTCCATGTTTATAACTAATTAAGTGTAAGTTATTATAATTATGCGACATTCTTAACATAAACACAAAGTACATTACCATTTTGTGGGACATGCCATGGTGTAATCTCACGATACAAAGATCGGTTACTTTGCCTTTGGTACACTTCTTAGAACTCCATCCTCAACTGATTTAGCCTATCGCAAATCTGGGTCAGTGATGTCTAAATATGTAGTTTGTGAATAGTTTATGTAACATCTGCAGTAGATTTTCGTGAGTTTTCAGGGTTTCGTTTTCACTTCAATTAATGTTTGTCCAAACATTAAGTAATTTAATAGTTTGCCTGATGATTTTACAAAAAACTACATAAACAAGTTGCACAAATGAGCTAGCATGTTGCAGTGGATGCTAGGTAGGTTTGATTTTTAGCAAAATCAATTTGAAATGAGACTAGTGAACAAATTAAATTGATTGACCTTTGAGAAAAGGCTGAAAAGGTCTGGCACTGGCTCTCTTTGGAGACTGATTCTAATGGCACTTCAGGCTTTTCAACTATGATCTTCTGACTATGGAAATAGGATATGCCTTTGGCAGAAAGCAGTAAATTACAAGGGCATGTCCCATGCTAGGTTCCTCTTCATGGGGTAGAGCTGTGACCTGTAACTGTGGTGAAAGCTGGTCTCCCATTACTAGTCAAGCCAGTATAATTGCCTGTTTCAGAATAAGTTTATCGGTATGCTTATTAAAAGTAATATGTATGGGCACATTTTCTCTTTCATTGGCACAGAGCATAAATTTACTTTACATGTTCAAATAAAAAAAAAAAATTTTGATGAAAGTTATCATGTAACTTGTGCTGTTGTTTTTACTGCAAGGTTAGAAATTAGTGAAGCAGGACAGACTAGAATATCTTACTGTTCAGAGGTTAGATGCCAGCTTTGTAGATTCGGCAAAGAAGTGCTGTACATGTTTGTGAAGTCTTTACAATTCTTTTACAATTACTGCTCATTAAATTTGGCACTTTAAAAGCAGACATCAGCAAATTTGAAGAATGGTTCTGTGCGCAAATGTCCTGCGACTCTAGTGCGAGTTTATGTCAGGGTTGTTTGATTTAAATCATTTGATTTAAATCATTTGATTTAAATCATTTGATTTAAATAATTATTTAAATCGCTCCAAAAAAATATAAAAAATCATTGATTTATGATTTTTTTTACTTCCGGTTTTTTTAATCGCTGATTTATATGAATTTAACACAAATAATTGTTTACGAGCATCGAGATCAACAAAGTTTTGTGTGTTTTTAATATAAAAGCACAAAGTGCGCACACTTGTGTAGCTGTATTGACACCAGATAGCCTGAAAGTAAAATATTTTATGACATTGTGTATACCAGATTAAAAAAAAATCAAATAAATAAAAAAATCAAATAAATAAAAAAATCTGATTTAAATAAAAAAATCATGATTTTTTTCAACCCTGGTTTCTGTGCACCAACAGCATGTTGAGTGGTCAGCCCGGAGTCGGAGTGGGCTGGTGTTGCTCTGGTATGTTTACAGGAATAAGCAATAACACTTACAGTATCAGTAGGTGGGCCTGTCAGACTGAAACTGTGTAGAAATTCACTTTGCAACATCTGTTCCTTGCTTATAGTGTTTAAAAGGTGTTATTGAGTTCCTATGTCAGCCTGCCACCCTTTCAGCACAGTTTAACATCAATGGCCAACAGAAAATCTAAACCTTATTACTTATAACAGACCAGATTGCTTAGTGCGTTAACACTGCCATACACGTTGATATAACTGTGCATATTTGCAGACAACAAAGAGCGATCATTATTTCTATGTGCCTTGTTAAAGGTATTTCAGGTTGCACATTGTTATTGTATGGGATTTGTGAATCACAGCTTTATTGATTATACATTTGCATCCATTCATAGTCCGTTAAACTGATGTTTATTTGTGTTTGCTACCAGCCTTTCTCTCTGTTGTGGTTGGCATGCATGGTACAGTACATAGTATAAGACATATTTGTGTTTACTACCAGCCATTCTGTCTGTTGTGGTTGGTAAGCATGGTACAGTACATAGTATAAGACATATTTGTGGTTACTACCAGCCATTCTGTCTGTTGTGGTTGGTATGCACGGTACAGTACATAGTATAAGACATATCTGTGTTTGCTACCAGCCATTCTGTCTGTTGTGGTTGGTATGCATGGTACAGTACATAGTATAAGACATATCTGTGTTTGCTACCAGCCATTCTGTCTGTTGTGGTTGGTATGCATGGTACAGTACATAGTATAAGACATATCTGTGTTTGCTACCAGCCATTCTGTCTGTTGTGGTTGGTATGCATGGTACAGTACATAGTATAAGACATATTTGTGGTTACCTAAAACCCTATAACTGCAATCAGACAGTAACCAGGCCCGAGTTACACCTGAGGCCTCAACCCCGTGACGTGAAGACTGACCAGAAGCAGTATCTTGTGGGACTTTTCCTTGTATTTTAATACCCAAAAATATATGACAATTGAGACAGGATATTGGGATTCACAGCTGATGTTTTTTGAAAGTATGAAAGCATATATGTATATTATACGTAAAATGATATAATTAATTTAATCAGTAATTAAATTATGCCTTTAACCAATGTTAAATTGTTGACCTATATGCAGGTCTAGCTTCAATAAGAGTGTGGCAAGATCATAATGTATTCGTTTAAAGAGTTCCAAGTGACCGGTATACTTATGTTAACAAAGTAGTTAGTTTCATACCATAATTGGTGCCAATTAATTATTCTCTTACCTATGTATTATGATGAATGCATTTTATATGGTTTCATTTGTGTAAACCAAAATTAAGGTAAATTTTACCACTGCGGTTTGAACAAAGATTTTACCTGATGGACATTTGCTGTTAACAGGAAGATGTTCTTGTGCATAGTTCTGTGATGTTCCGTTTATGAAGAGTTGGCAGAGTAAAAATGCAGCATGCTTGATTAAACTGATACATGGCTAATTCAGTTAACTTCCCAGCAAACATCCCTGATTATGCCTTGCCTTGGGCTGTGGTCACTGATTGGTACTTTGTCAGCTGGTACAGTTAATTAGATTATGTTGACAGGAGGCCTTTCTGCAAGATAATATTGGCTCAAACGATGTCATAGACTAGATGAATCCATAGCTTATAACACAGTTAGCTGTCATTAGGTAACAATCCTATATTCTGTCTGATGTCATCACGGGGGAGGGGAGTGTTAGTATTGATAATTACTGGTAATAATAATTTGGTCTACGTTATCACAGTCATGTTAAGTTCTTGGAATTCCTAAATATCTTCTTTTATTGCATGGTAATTGCAAAATGCCTAGTGGTTTCATTTTGAATTGCATTGGTATAAATGTGGAAGTGCATGCATATGTGCAGGGTATCCCCATTTCACCTACTGTCGACCATGTTGTAGCCATGAACATATGTGCAGGGTATCCCCATTTCACCAACTATCGACCATGTTGAACCCATGAACATATGTGCAGGGTATCCCCATTTCACTAACTGTCGACCATGTTGAAGCCATGAACATATGTGCAGGGTATCCCCATTTCACCTACTGTCGACCATGTTGTAGCCATGAACATATGTACAGGGTATCCCCATTTCACCAACTGTCGACCATGTTGAAGCCATGAACATATGTGCAGGGTATCCCCATTTCACCAACTGTCGACCATGTTGAAGCCATGAACATATGTACAAAGTATCCCCATTTCACCTACTGTCGACCATGTTGAAGCCATGAACATATGTACAGGGTATCCCCATTTCACCTACTATCGACCATGTTGTAGCCATGAACATATGTACAGGGATCCCCATTTCACCAACTGTCGACCATGTTGAAGCCATGAACATATGTACAGGGATCCCCATTTCACCAACTGTCGACCATGTTGAAGCCATGAACATATGTACAGGGTATCCCCATTTCACCTACTGTCGACCATGTTGAAGCCATGAACATATGTACAGGGTATCCCCATTTCACCTACTATCGATCATGTTGTAGCCATGAACATATGTACAGGGTATCCCCATTTCACCTACTGTCGACCATGTTGAAGCCATGAACTTGTAGCCAGTATCTAGACCTGTGATTTGTGAGTGGACAGAGTGGTGTAGTCCTTAATTGGCCAGTAGGTGAACTGTGAGTGGACAGAGTGGTTTAGTCCTTAATTGGCCAGTAGGTGAACTGTGAGTGGACAGAGTGGTTTAGTCCTTAATTGGCCAGTAGGTGAACTGTGAGTGGACAGAGTGGTGTAGTCCTTAATTGGCCAGTAGGTGAACTGTGAGTGGACAGAGTGGTGTAGTCCTTAATTGGCCAGTAGGTGAACTGTGAGTGGACAGAGTGGTGTAGTCCTTAATTGGCCAGTAGATGAACTGTGAGTGGACAGAGTGGTGTAGTCCTTAATTGGCCAGTAGGTGAACTGTGAGTGGACAGAGTGGTTTAGTCCTTAATTGGCCAGTAGGTGAACTGTGAGTGGACAGAGTGGTGTAGTCCTTAATTGGCCAGTAGATGAACTGTGAGTGGACAGAGTGGTGTAGTCCTTAATTGGCCAGTAGGTGAACTGTGAGTGGACAGAGTGGTGTAGTCCTTAATTGGCCAGTAGATGAACTGTGAGTGGACATAGTGATGTAATCCTTTATTGGCCAGTAGATGAACTGGGAATTGTCTCACAATTAGCCATAGAATCAGAGTAGGTAAAGTGGGAATAGACAGAATTAAGATCTAATCTATAAAGCAAAGTGTCTGCCTGTTAGCTATCCCCGAATCATGGCCGTATCTGTCTGTTAGCTATCCCCTAATCATGGCCGTATCTGTCTGTTAGCTATCCCCTAATCATGGCCATACCTGTCTGTTAGCTATCCCCTAATCATGGCTGTATTTGTCTGTTAGCTATCCCCTAATCATGGCCGTATCTGTCTGTTAGCTATCCCCTAATCATGGCCGTATCTGTCTGTTAGCTATCCCCTAATCATGGCCATACCTGTCTGTTAGCTATCCCCTAATCATGGCCGTATCTGTCTGTTAGCTATCCCCTAATCATGGCCGTATCTGTCTGTTAGCTATCCCCTAATCATGGCCATACCTGTCTGTTAGCTATCCCCTAATCATGGCTGTATCTGTCTGTTAGCTATCCCCTAATCATGGCTGTATCTGTCTGTTAGCTATCCCCTAATCATGGCCATACCTGTCTGTTAGCTATCCCCTAATCATGGCTGTATCTATGGGCTGATCAGGACAAAATGTATCTAGTGTAAACTAATTACAATGTTGGAAGTGTTTGCAATGAGTCATAAGCTCTTGCACTGGCTGCCTTTTCTCTCCAGCAATGCCAGGCAACTAGTAGTTGCCAGGCAACTCGGCTAGTATAATATATATATATGTCTGGTCCTGGTAGTGTGCCGTGTCTAAATATATACAATAAATATACCCAAAGTTAATTTAAAAAAATACTGAAGTAGCAATGAAATCTTGGCTAAAACCAGACGTCAAAAGTCAATATCTGCCTCCCCCAAATGTGGCAACATCGTCAACTTCCACCATACAAGATGTGAATATTTTTTTAATTTTCTAATATTTCGACGCCGACTCATTATTGCATGAAAATGAGATCTTTTTGGCAATTTGACATATAAATGCGGACATGCATACAGCTGCTGCAGTCGGCTGTCAGTGGAAAGATATTGCCGCCAGTTGACAATGGGCAATCTCCTGTATGTGCCTCACGTAATGACAGAGCACCCACTGGGGGCACCTGCCTCGTCCAGGCGGTGTCTTGGGTGGTGATTTGATTCGGCACTATCAGAGTCAGTAGACCGTCCAGATCGCAGCGCTACTGGGACGTTGATGCGACAAGTGTAAAAGCATATATACATCTGTCACTGCAATTTTTCCTACTTCCCATTTGTGGATAATTCTTGTTATAGGGCTGTCTTTTCATGTTGGTGTTAATCATTTAGACCAACTTGGCAGCGCTAGTGGGACGTTGATGCGATGAGCACAAAGCATATATTATACATCTGTCACTGCAGTGTTTGCTAGCTCAAGGTGCTTCCCATTGTGGATAGATCTTATTGTAGCGATATCTTCTCGTGTTGTTGTTAATCATTTAATCCAACTTAAGTTGTTTGTGGTGTGTGGGTGAAGAGTTACATTTATAGGATGTTTCTTAATGCACATTAAAAAAATTCTGTGTTGCCAGAGAAGAAATATTGTCGTCATGAGGACCTTGCTACCAACTACCGTGGTCTCCTGTTATCTTCCCTACCCCTCTCATACCATCCCTTTTCTTCCATTGTTCCAGCTTTTTTCCTTTAATTAATCCTTCTTTCCTCATATGTCCTCTTGGCTTGTGTCCAATTCTTCCTTCATTTCCTAATCATAGTTCCCTTCTCTTAGCTCATCAGCTTTCTCCATTTCTTTTGTCCTTTATATGCAACATATTTAACCATTGTCTGATCAAACCATTGCCTCTTCATCAGCAAAGCATTGCCTGATTATCTGCAAACCATTGCCTGATTATCTGCAAACCATTGCCTATAACCATCTGCAAACCATTGCCTATAACCATCTGCAAACCATTGCCTGATCATCAACAAATGATCGCCTGATCATCTGCAAACCATTGCTTGATCATCTGCAGACCATTGCCTGATCATCTACAGACCATTGCCTGATCATCTACAGACCATTGCCTGATCGTCTACAGACCATTGCCTGATCGTCTACAGACCATTGCGTGATCGTCTACAGACCATTGCGTGATCGTCTACATACCATTGCGTGATCATCTTCAGACAATTGCGTGATCGTCTACAGACCATTGCGTGATCGTCTACAGACCATTGCGTGATCGTCTACAGACCATTGCATGATCGTCTACAGACCATTGCGTGATAGTCTACAGACCGTTGCCTGATCGTCTACAGACCATTGCGTGATCGTCTACAGACCATTGCGTGATTGTCTACAGACCATTGCATGATAGTCTACAGACTGTTGCCTGATCGTCTACAGACCATTGCGTGATCGTCTACAGACCATTGCGTGATCGTCTACAGACCATTGCGTGATCGTCTACAGACCGTTGCCTGATCGTCTACAGACCATTGCGTGATCGTCTACATACCATTGCGTGATCGTCTACAGACCGTTGCGTGATAGTCTACAGACCGTTGCCTGATCGTCTACAGACCATTGCGTGATCGTCTACAGACCATTGCGTGATAGTCTACAGACCGTTGCCTGATCGTCTATAGACCATTGCGTGATCGTCTACAGACCATTGCGTGATAGTCTACAGACCATTGCGTGATAGTCTACAGACCGTTGCGTGATAGTCTACAGACCGTTGCGTGATCGTCTACAGACCATTGCGTGATAGTCTACAGACCATTGCCTGATCGTCTATAGACCATTGCGTGATCGTCTACAGACCTGGTCGTTGAACAGTTTGTCCCACCATTGTCCTATTCATCATTTTCCTTGATTGCTTCTGCCAGCGAAGATTGAAGAGATAATTCGACTGTACAACCAATAATTCCTGCTTCTGAGTCTTCTGCTGGTCTAGATCTAATCACTGCTTCCTCACCTATCACCCACACATAATGTATTTCTCGTTTTCCTGTCTCATAAATCAAATGCAATATTCTTTGTAATCTCAAGTCACTTGTCCCAGTCCACCCTCTCAAATACTTGTCCCAGTCCACCCTCTCAAATACTTGTCCCAGTCCACCCACTCAAATACTTGTCCCAGTCCACCTTCTCAAATACTTGTCCCAGTCCACCCTCTCAAATACTTGTCCCAGTCCACCCTCTCAAATACTTGTCCCAGTCCACCTTCTCAAATACTTGTCCCAGTCCACCCACTCAAATACTTGTCCCAGTCCACCCTCTCAAATACTTGTCCCAGTCCACCCACTCAAATACTTGTCCCAGTCCACCCTCTCAAATACTTGTCCCAGTCCACCTTCTCAAATACTTGTCCCAGTCCACCCTCTCAAATACTTGTCCCAGTCCACCCACTCAAATACTTGTCCCAGTCCACCCACTCAAATACTTGTCCCAGTCCACCTTCTCAAATACTTGTCCCAGTCCACCCTCTCAAATACTTGTCCCAGTCCACCCTCTCAAATACTTGTCCTAGTCCACCCTCTCAAATACTTGTCCCAGTCCACCCTCTCAAATACTTGTCCCAGTCCACCCACTCAAATACTTGTCCCAGTCCACCTTCTCAAATACTTGTCCCAGTCCACCCTCTCAAATACTTGTCCCAGTCCACCCTCTCAAATACTTGTCCTAGTCCACCCTCTCAAATACTTGTCCCAGTCCACCCTCTCAAATACTTGTCCCAGTCCACCCTCTCAAATACTTGTCCTAGTCCACCCAGTAGATTGTCCATGGTATAGTAGATTGTCCATGGTATAGTAGATTGTCCATGGTATAGTAGATTGGCCATGGTATAGTAGATTGGCCATGGTATAGTAGATTGGCCATGGTATAGTAGATTGTCCATGGTATAGTAGATTGGCCATGGTATAGTAGATTGTCCATGGTATAGTAGATTGGCCATGGTATAGTAGATTGGCCATGGTATAGTAGATTGGCCATGGTATAGTAGATTGGCCATGGTATAGTAGATTGTCCATGGTATAGTAGATTGGCCATGGTATAGTAGATTGTCCATGGTATAGTAGATTGGCCATGGTATAGTAGATTGTCCATGGTATAGTAGATTGGCCATGGTATTGTAGATTGGCCATGGTATAGTAGATTGTCCCTGATACAGTACAATGTCCCTGGTATAGTAGGTTGCAGGTCCAGCATGCATTATAATTTATAACAGGACTTCTTAAATGGGCCAGAATAAATGCAATTAAATGATTAGCTGTAATGAGAAAAAGCTGAAAAGGGGATTAGCTACAGTGGAAATCAGCCATGATGGGCCTAACTTGATTTCAGTGTTATCGCATGGATCGATTGTCAAGGCTGTAGAATAATATTCATGTTCACACACACGTGGCTGTGCATGCCTGTTTCCACAAGTACACGTGGCTGTGCATGCCTGTTTCCACAAACACGTGGCTGTGTGTGCCTGTTTCCACAAACACACGTGGCTGTGCGTGCCTGTTTCCACAAGCACACGTGGCTGTGCATGCCTGTTTCCACAAGCACACGTGGCTGTGCATGCCTGTTTCCACAAGCACACGTGGCTGTGCATGCCTGTTTCCACAAGCACACGTGGCTGTGCGTGCCTGTTTCCACAAGCACACGTGGCTGTGCATGCCTGTTTCCACAAGCACACGTGGCTGTGCATGCCTGTTTCCACAAGCACACGTGGCTGTGCGTGCCTGTTTCCACAAACACACGTGGCTGTGCATGCCTGTTTCCACAAGCCTTCATTCAGCATCACAGATTTGCTGCTGGTGGTATGACAGTGGACAGTGATAAACCATAATGTTTTTGGATTCCATTCTGGCCACTTATGTGTTTGTGTCCAGTGAATTGCTGTCCAGTGTAATATCTACTGAGGGGCCATCTCAGAGCAGTGATGTTTGAATAAATATTTTTTATAATTCTCCTTACTCAGTAGTTTATATCTTGGTATAGGTATACACAGGTGTTTAAATGTGCCCACACGATCTTTGAAATCATTGCTAAATATGGTGCATTGGCAACATCACAAATATTATGAATTTGAATAAAGTTCTGCCAGATATTGTTCTGTGCTGTCTTTTTGTGTTTTGTGCAAACTGACAAATAATCTACCTGACTTGAGGTATACATCAGTATCAAAACAAGCATGAGCCATGTCATCTCCCAGCAATTCACAGCATCGCTGTCTTCCTGTAGTTTGTTGAGGTCATTGTGCAGATTATTTCCTCCTGGATACAGTGATTTGCCTGTAATCTGTCAGCAGCATTCTTTATGTGCCAGGGAAGGTCATTAATGTAGATCAGCAGAAGAATTGGGCCTAGAACAGTGCTCTGTGGCCCACCACGCTCTGTGGCCCACAACGCTCTGTGGCCCACCACGCTCTGTGGCCCACCATGCTCTGTGGCCCACCATGCTCTGTGGCCCACCATGCTCTGTGGCCCACCACATGTCACTGGTACTGGATCTGATGTTTCTCCATCTAAAAGCACCTGCTGAGTGCTATTACTCAGGAGACTAGTGAAGGGTGATGCAGGAAGTGGGAGGTGGGGGGGTCCTAAGAATTAGTGGGAGGGGAGATTGGTGGGCCCCTGGCACACCTCTATTAGTGAGCCACCTTAGTGTTTCTTATAACACTGGTCATAGAAATCAAGTTTGTGCTAAAGTTGTCTATATGCCACTTTGTCAAATTCCTTTGCAACATCCATGTTGATGAGATCAGTCTAGTGACCCGACTGTCTGCTAAACGCCAAGTACTAAAGATACCAATTGTATTTCGCACGATCTGCCAGAACAAATCTTTGAGATATTGCAAGCGAATGCTTGAAATGATGTGCTCCAACACCTACAACTGAAGTTACAGCATATCACGGTAAGTGACGGGATGTTCAGATGATAGTTCCTGGCCTCATTTTCTGGCCCTTCCACAATGTTGGCTGTCTTCCAGTTCTGAGGTAGTTCACCTGTCGTCCTTGGATATATATCACTGCCAGGATGGGCCATACAGTGCATTTGTTTTTTGTAGAACATTGTTGTAAAATTTATCAGGTGATTCAGGTCCACAGCCCTTGTGAGAATCTAATCTTTCTACTGATGCCACTGGCGTGAATCATAAACTCTGACACTGGCTAATAAAGGTATGTTCTTATATATTTCACATATCTACCACTATCTGTAGCCAGGTACTGGTACTCATTTATAGAGCTCAGTGATGGTGGATTAAGCCCAGGGAAGTTAGTATCAAGTTAACAGGTGGATGCAAGACGATATAACACCAGAAATGTTAGTTATCCACTTTAAAGGTTCTTGGTCCAGCTTCTAATTGTTCTGGAACATCAAAGCCGAAGAAGATTACTTCGATACACTTCCAATACTTAACATTCCCTAGTCTTCAATGTCTGGATCATTCTTTTCACTTTCTTTAGTTGTTATTGTCTATCTGGGTCATTTCACATTTGTCTGTGCCATCTGTTCCTCTATCCTACACGAGTACCTTTAATTCTCTAGTCATGTAAGACAGATGATTTCATTGGTTGGTAGTTTTCGATGGAATATATTTATTTAATTCAGTAACATCTCATAATGGTAATTTGCCGACATGTTGGGTTTATCTACTTCTTCAAATCAGGTCTCATATTAATTAATTTCATCACCAAATTTGTTTCAGTCTAGAACAGATTAGACAGCATGATTTTTCTAGGCCGGGCACTGACCTTCTGGTCATGGTAGTATCCCAGGACCCTTTAGCTAAGTACCTCAAGTCTCAAGTGGTTTACTCCAAACAGCCCAAACTTGGGCTAACGCAGGAGTTTGTGGTGGACTGTGCGCATGCGCTGTGGGTGGTACGTTCGATTAAAAGACTAGTATCATTAATGTTGCTGAAATGGTTTTTATCTGATAGTTTTATTTATTTTATGTATAGGATGTTTAACTAAAATTTTTAATAGGTTGGTCCCTAATACTGTGTAATACTCAGTAACTCAGAATGGTCAATCTGTCTTGTGGTCAATCTGTCTTGTTTCTAACATGTCCAGTGGACAGGCAATTAGTGGTTCAGAGTAATTATATACACATTAATCCTTCCAGACATCTCTGTGTGATCTACTTGTTTTAAACTTAAGGTCGCGCTTCACAAACTACCATTCTGCCTTGTCCATGGCCATCTTGAGGATCTCTACAGCCTGTTGCTTTAAGGTGGCAATCTTGGCTAATCTTGTATAATATTGTTAGACCTTGTTAAATCTATAAAAGCTTGTTCAGTCTTGTTTGACATAAACAAAAACATTTATGTGTCACAAATTTACTGAATTATTTCCAATATGGTAGCGGTATTAAACCTTTTTGGGCACTGTTGCCCCTTTAGCTTACCAACAAAGCTGTAATTACCCCCTTACGGTTTAAATGGGAACATGAAAAAGGAAATGGGGAAATAAACAACGTTCTTTTGTTTTATTCCAGTACTGTTTTATTCCAGTACTGTTTTATTCCAGTACTGTTTTATTCTCGTCATGTTAGATTCAGACAAACGAAGAAGAAAATAATTATTTCTAGGCATCAGTAGCCTTATCTTAGTTCAGATCAAACACATGACAAGTCACACGCTACAGCTGCAAGTGTCAGTGTGACTGTTGGAATTGCTTCTTCTTGACCATTTGTGAGATGCGAGGCTTTGTCACAGCTAGAGTACATCGCAGGTCATGGGTGAGATCTTACCTATTCCTTGTCACAGCTAGAGTACATCGCAGGTCATGGGTGAGATCTTACCTATTCCTTGTCACAGCTAGAGTACATTGCAGGTCATGGGTGAGATCTTACCTATTCCTTGTCACAGCTAGAGTACATCGCAGGTCATGGGTGAGATCTTACCTATTCCTTGTCACAGCTAGAGTACATCGCAGGTCATGGGTGAGATCTTACCTATTCCTTGTCTTGGTTTATTTTGTGACCATTGTTGAAAAGCCAGGTCAGATGTGGTGGCAAATAGGATGAGGACATTCAGGCCTCAGTCTAAGAGAACTGGACATCCCATACCAGCTTTGTGCCAGAAGGTAGCCAGGTCAGTATCTTGAAAGTCTGCTTTCAGCCTGTTGTTTTCTCGCAGGCCAAGGAACTCTGTTTTCACCGTGACATTTTCACGGAAAAAGGTCTCACAATCCATGTATTCTTTTCATGGTGCTCCAGATCAGGTAAGTATCCACTGATTGACTCTTCTGTGGAATGTAAGTGCTGCAGCGTTGTCAATTGGGAGAACATGGAGACATCATTGACCTGAACTCTACGTTGGTAAAACTGGAGCTTGCACAGGAAGCTGGCTACCTTGCCTTGAGCTGAGAGGATATTCACCACATTCCCTTGTAGTGCGAGGTTCAACTGATTGATCTCACCAAAATAATCTGCAATGTAGACCAGCTATAGAATGAATGTATGGTCTGTCATCTTCACGTGGAATTCTTTGTTCTTCCCCCCTTTCCAGAAACAAGGCGATTTCTTCTCTCAGTGATAACCAAAATTATCCCCCGGGGGGTATTTACCCCAGGTTAAATACCGCTGCACTATGGGCCTATGGCTTGTGGCAAATGTAAAACTTCTTTTCACACAACAATAAAGATAAAAGGTTGCACCATTTTTTCTTAAAACTATATTGACTGAAGCAGAGCATCAACACACATTATGTATAAGATTCTGAGCAGTTCTTTTATTTTAGTTTTGGCAATTCACACAAATTAGTCACGGAATCAAAATGCAACCAAATATGACAAATAAATGCCACAAAGGCACAAATGTGACTATTACTATGCAATTTCTGTTTATATTAACAAACTGAACAATTAAAGTCTACCTTATTTACAACTTGTTATTGTTTCCTGCCAATAAACTTGGTGTGAACCTATAAAAAACATATCATGTAAAGTCTATCTAGATAATCACTGACTGTACCTGCCCAGGTGTGTTTATTCTAGTCCACTGACTGTGCCTGCCCAGGTGTGTTTATTCTAGTCCACTGACTGTACCTGCACAGGTGTGTTTATTCTAGTCCACTGATTGTGCCTGCCCAGGTGTGTTTATTCTAGTCCACTGACTGTGCCTGCCCAGGTGTGTTTATTCTAGTCCACTGACTGTGCCTGCCCAGGTGTGTTTATTCTAGTCCACTCACTGTAAGTGCCCAGGTGTGTTTATTCTAGTCCACTCACTGTGCCTGCCCAGGTGTGTTTATCCTAGTCCACTGACTGTACCTGCCCAGGTGTGTTTATCCTAGTACACTGACTGTACCTGCCCAGGTGTGTTTATCCTAGTCCACTGACTGTACCTGCCCAGGTGTGTTTATTCTAGTCCACTGACTGTACCTGCCCAGGTGTGTTTATCCTAGTCCACTGACTGTACCTGCCCAGGTGTGTTTATCCTAGTCCACTGACTGTACCTGCCCAGGTGTGTTTATTCTAGTCCACTGACTGTACCTGCCCAGGTGTGTTTATCCTAGTCCACTGACTGTACCTGCCCAGGTGTGTTTATTCTAGTCCAGTGACTGTACCTGCCCAGGTGTGTTTATCCTAGTCCACTGACTGTACCTGCCCAGGTGTGTTTATCCTAGTCCAGTGACTGTACCTGCCCAGGTGTGTTTATTCTAGTCCACTGACTGTGCCTGCCCAGGTGTGTTTATCCTAATAATATATATAAATATATATATATTATTAAGATGATTTTACAATAAAAATCATTAGACTTTGCACCTTTAAAGAAAATTTGGCAAGAAATCTCACATCCGAACAGGTGACTTTATAGAATGTTGATTTTCTCCACAGAACATGTGTGATGTCCCGTGGTGGAGTCTGCGGTTGCCGCGGCCAGCGCTCATTGTCTTCCTGGTGATCTGTCACGCAGTCAGACCGAACCTTGCTAACAGTGAGTATCTTTGCAATTAATCAATCCACTATTAATTCTCGATGGCTCCATGGCGGCGGTATGTAAACTTTGGTCGGGGCCGTATGTAAACTTGGGCTTTGGTCTAATGTAAACTTGGACCATGGCAGAATGTAAACTTGGGCCGACTTTATGTGAGTTAAGCTGATGGGAGAAAATTTGCTGTCATCTTTAGTCTTTTATAATAGAAGATATGTCACTGATTGGTGGGAATTTTTGGAAGTGCATTATGTAAATATCATTATATTTCATTTCCAGGGTTAATTTACATGGAAAATGAGAAATCACCCAAATAAAATACTATTTTTTTACGCAAAAATGAGAATTTTCCCACACCATTTGAACATTCAACTGCCAGCCTCGTGGTTGGTTGCAGCATTAATCATAAACTCATGCATTGTAACTTTAACTTTCAATATCTTCCCTAAATAAGTTCACATGGAAGAATATTAAATTCTGTGGGATGTTCTCAGGATTAAACTGTTAAAGATGATCAACTGAGATAAATAATTTTTTTACATTTTTTTACTACACATTTTTGTAATATATCTCAGGACAAGAATATAATTATGACTCAGTGTACGGGAAGACACTTAGATGACTCAGTGTACGGGAAGACACTTAGATGACTCAGTGTACGGGAAGAAACTTAGATGACTCAGTGTACGGGAAGACACTTAGATGACTCGGTGTACGGGAAGACACTTAGATGACTCAGTGTACGGGAAGACACTTAGATGACTCAGTGTATGGGAAGACACTTAGATGACTCAGTGTACGGGAAGACACTTAGATGACTCAGTGTATGGGAAGACACTTAGATGACTCAGTGTACGGGAAGACACTTAGATGACTCAGTGTACGGGAAGACACTTAGATGACTCAGTGTATGGGAAGACACTTAGACTTTTTACAAGTTCCATTAAACCTTTTCACTAATATTTTATGTTTTGTCTGCACTACATTCACTGTTCAGTGACATATTCAGCGTAAGTTAGATCCATCTATATTGTGTTTTGTCTGCACTACATTCTCTGTTCAGTGACATATTCAGCCTAAGTTAGATCCATCTATATTGTGTTTTGTCTGCACTACATTCACTGTTCAGTGACATATTCAGCATAAGATCCATCTATATTGTGTTTTTCAACGAGTTCTGGTTTTGATGAAAGTGCTGTTGTTTCATTGATATGGCTGGTTTTGAAAATAAACATGCAGCTGCCATAAATCTCCACTCAGAAGTTGATTCTTAATTTTCTGTATTCTGTTGTCACAGTTTTAGCCGTACATGTCATTCGTTGATCCATGTGTCATCTGTTGATCTATATGTCATTCATTGATCCATGTGTCATCTGTTGATCTATATGTCATTCATTGATCCATATGTCATCTGTTGATCTATATGTCATTCATTGATCGATGTGTCATCTGTTGATCTATATGTCATTCGTTGATCCATGTGTCATCTGTTGATCTATATGTCATTCGTTGATCCATGTGTCATCTGTTGATCTATATGTCATTCATTGATCCATGTGTCATCTGTTGATCTATATGTCATTCGTTGATCCATGTGTCATCTGTTGATCTATATGTCATTCGTTGATCCATGTGTCATCTGTTGATCTATATGTCATTCGTTGATCCATGTGTCATCTGTTGATCTATATGTCATTCGTTGATCCATATGTGATATGTTGATCTATATGTCATTCGTTGATCCATATGTCATCTGTTGATCTATATGTCATTCGTTGATCCATGTGTCATCTGTTGATCTATATATCATTCGTTTATCCATGTGTCATTTGTTGATCTATATGTCATTCATTGATCCATGTGTCATCTGTTGATCTATATGTCATTCGTTGATCCATGTGTCATCTGTTGATCTATATGTCATTCGTTGATCCATGTGTCATCTATTGATCTATATGTCATTCGTTTATCCATGTGTCATCTGTTGATCTATATGTCATTCATTGATCCATGTGTCATCTGTTGATCTATATGTCATTCGTTGATCCATGTGTCATCTGTTGATCTATATGTCGTTCATTGATCGATGTGTCATCTGTTGATCTATATGTCATTCATTGATCCATGTGTCATCTGTTGATCTATATGTTGTTCATTGATTGATGTGTCATCTATTCAGCTATATGCCATTCATTGATCGATGTTATCTGTTGATCTATATGTCATTTGTTGATGTCATCCGTTGATCTATATGCCATCTGTTGATCTATATGTCATTCATTGATCCTTATTTCCTGCATTGATCTACGACATTCGTTGATGTCATACGTTGATCCAAGGTCATCTATTCATATCATAGGTCATCTATTCATCTGTTTGCTTTTCATGAGGTTTCCATGTGTTTTTTTGTGCTAAATAAATGTGTATAAGTTTGTAAATATATAACAAATATATTGTATTCCGTGAGGTAGTGTTTTTATTAGATAAATCAGATATGATTTGGTGATCACAAAATCTTTTGCTAAATTATTAAGGCAAAACAAAAGTCACGGCCTATGCACCTAAAGGAGTTACTAAAACATAACCATTTGTAACTACAATTAAGAATATCACACCAGTGGTTTTACTAGGAAAACCTTGTTGAACATACAATACAGTGTATCTTAATTTCATGGGCCGCGCCATACTGCTAGATAACACTACATCACGAATGTGGTATTCTGGCAATATTCGCTTGTCAAATGAAAATATATTCATATACACCTATTCCCATTCTTGCCAATAGGGTGCGGCCATGCTGTTTGCATCCATTGTGTGATATTCTTGATTTTAGTTGCACGTGGTTAGTTTTTATTAGCCTCAAAACATGACTTCTGTTTCACTTTAAAGTTTTGTTAGCTAGATTTTTTATATCACATGTTAAATTTACCAGGAAAGGAAAGAAATCTTTTGTTTTTCCCATATGAAATTTAATAGTTTTTTCCCCAATAACAAATTCAAAGGGAAACCGTATCTAGTACAAAATTCTGTCTGTCTTTATAATTTAATCTAGAATGATCTCATCATCATTTTAAAATGTCATTACCTGTTAATATTCTGGTTTCTAATGGTAGCTTTCATGAAAGTGTTCTAGTTTCTTTTGTAAAGTATTTTACTCATTTGCCCACGCTATGGTGTGTGTTTTATATTAACTGTCTGTTATAATTTTTAAGATGGCCCCTCAATATCTAGTCTAGTGAAAGTAGATAAACTCCACAGGGAATAGTGCATCTAAACATGCACATTTCCATCATTTCCATCGCGGTCGTTTTCTGAAGACTTCGCTGAAGGAAACATCTGCCTTGTGCGATAAGTTGGCGCCAGATCAATAATGCAGTGTCAGTCCAGGATGATTCTTGAGCTGTGACTAGAAAAGCCCAGTGACCAGTGGCTGGAGAGGCGGAGTGTCCGGTGAGGTCCACTTGGTCAGTCAGCCTGCCCTGGTCCATGTCATTATGGATTCAATTAGACCAGTCACCCCCTGAGGGCTGCAGTGATCAGTGTGTGTGATGCTGGCACGCCATGTGGGCATTCACATGTACTCAGTGCTTACTCTCAGCTCTCAGGATAAACACTGTTTTATAAAACTTGTTTCTTTTTCTTGGGTTGTTTGCGACCAACTTCAGGGTAATTCATATTGCCCCTGCAATGTCCCGAACTTCATCCATTATTTCTTCACCCTCTCTGTCTTTACTATTTCAGCTTATCTAGTAACGTAGAAGTAGTAGTAAAAACTATATTTCATGATGGTGACCATGTCATGTTTATGACATAATGTTTAATGGGCATTCCAATTGCACACACTCTTACATCCGCAGTTATATAACTTAATGTATAACTTAATGGGCATTCCAATTGCACACACTCTTAAGTCCACAGTTATATAGCTTAATACATAACTTAATGGGCATTCCAATCGCACACACTCTGACGTCCACAGTTATATAGCTTAATACATAACTTAACGGGCATTCCAATCGCACACACTCTGACGTCCACAGTTATATAGCTTAATACATAACTTAACGGGCATTCCAATCGCACACACTCTGACGTCCACAGTTATATAGCTTAATACATAACTTAACGGGCATTCCAATCGCACACACTCTTATGTCCACAGTTATATTATAGCTTAATACATAACTTAATGGGCATTCCAATTGCACACACTCTTACGTCCACAGTTATATAACTTAAGGTAAAATGTACAATTCAGTACAATAGATTACTCAAAAGAAATAAAATAAATACATAAAACATTTACTTACAATTACAATTCTAAGACATAAATTAATAAATATAATACATGCACATAATACCATTAATAATATATTTATTTCCAACAGTTAGAGAACTAGAAAACATCCATACAATCAAAATAATGTTCTGTTAGACATTTTTTATTGATTTACATTGTTTTGTTAGTTTGATCCATCATTCACTTGGGTAGCATTTGATCCAGCGTTCACTGGGTTAACATTTGATCCATCGTTCACTGTTCACTGGGGTAATATTTGATCCATCTTTCACTGGGGTAACATTTGATCCATCGTTCATTGGGGTAACATTTGATCCATTGTTCACTGGGGTAGCATTTGATCCATTGTTTACTGGGGTAGCATTTGATCCATCGTTCAATGGGGTAGCATTTGAACCATCGCTCATTGGGGCAACATTTGATCCATCATTCACTGGGGTAACATTTGATCCATCGTTCATTGGGGTAACATTTGATCCATTGTTCACTGGGGTAGCATTTGATCCATCTTTCACTGGGATAACATTTGATCCATCGCTCATTGGGGTAACATTTGATCCATCGTTCACTGGGGTAACATTTGATCCATTGTTCACTGGGGTAGCATTTGATCCATCATTCAGTGGGGTAGCATTTGATCCATCATTCACTGGGGTAACATTTGATCCATCATTCACTGGGGTAACATTTGATCCATCGTTCATTGGGGTAACATTTGATCCATTGTTCACTGGGGTAGCATTTGATCCATCTTTCACTGGGATAACATTTGATCCATCGCTCATTGGGGTAACATTTGATCCATCGTTCACTGGGGTAACATTTGATCCATTGTTCACTGGGGTAGCATTTGATCCATCATTCAATGGGGTAACATTTGATCCATCATTCACTGGGGTAACATTTGATCCATCATTCACTGGGGTAACATTTGATCCATCGTTCACTGGGGTAACATTTGATCAGTTTTATTTATACAGACATAGCCTTTGAATTTTGTAAGATCTTAAACTGACGTATTTGCAAGTTCACTTCACACATGGTTTGTGATGCTGTTGTTGTCATTATTAAAACTGCCGCTTGTGCTGTCAACTGTCAGTCAAACTAATGAACTATTACGATCAACACAATTTGTGGAGTCATGTTTATTGTCGGTGATATTAAATCGTGCTGTTTCATTTCACCGATACATATTTCGGGTATATTTTTTAGACTGTGACATCACGATACGGAGTTCTATTGGAGGGGGGAAGAACAGCACATTCAGCTCCCCCTACTGGCCATCCACGTACCTTAACAACCAGCGCTGCATCTACCGGTTCGTTGGCCTTCCCACTGAGCGCGTGCAGATTCGCTTCATCAAGTTTGAGGTTCTAGGTTCACCGCCTGGGTATGGACGACATTTATTGAATTTATTTAGTTAATAATTGTTTAGAATTTATTTAGTTACTAATTGTTTAGAATTTATTTATTTTACCAATATATTTACAGGTTCCTGTTAAGGCATTGGAGTGTGGCTGTCACGAGATATTTATGGTTACTTGTTCGCTATTTTTTTCAGTTACAGTAATAATTGTAGTTAAAACAGTTGTGTAATTAAAAACAAGAAAAAAAGTTCTTATATAGCGCGTTATACAAAGTGCTTTACACTTCACCCCCTGGCAGACCTTTACACTTCACCCCTGGCAAACCTTTACACTTCACCCCCTGGCAGACCTTTACACTTCACCCCCTGGCAGACCTTTACACTTCACCCCCTGGCAGACCTTTACACTTCACCCCCTGGCAGACCTTTACACTTCACCCCCTGGCAGACCTTTACACTTCACCCCTGGCAGACCTTTACACTTCACCCCCTGACAGACCTTTACACTTCACCCCCTGACATACCTTTACACCTCACCCCCTGGCAGACCTTTACACTTCACTCCCTGGCAGACCTTTACACTTACCCCCGACAGACCTTTACACCTCACCCCCTGACAGACCTTTACACCTCACCCCCTGACAGACCTTTACACTTCACCCCCTGACAGACCTTTACACTTCACCCCCTGGCAGACCTTTACACTTCACCCCCTGGCAGGCCTTTACACTTCACTCCTTGGCAGACCTTTACACTTCACCCCCTGGCAGACCTTTACACTTCACCCCCTGGCAGACCTTTACACTTCACCCCCTGGCAGACCTTTACACTTCACCCCTGGCAGACCTTTACACTTCACCCCCTGACATACCTTTACACCTCACCCCCTGGCAGACTTGTTTACACTTCACCCCCTGACAGACTTTACACTTCACCCCCTGGCAGACCTTTACACTTCACCCCTGACAGACCGTTACACTTCACCCCATGGCAGACCTGTTTACACTTCACCCCCTGGCAGACCTGTTTACACTTCACCCCCTGGCAGACCTGTTCATTTCAATGCCGACTTGACTTCTCTGTGAAGTATTCAGCCATGCTGCAATTACTGTACATAGATTACTCATTCATGTGTATCCACCACTGGCTATAGCTATAGTATACAGCTGCACTACCGTGACCCACGCAACACTGATTGTGACCCACACAATACAGATTGTGACCCACGCAACACTGATTGTGACCCACACAACACAGATTGTGAACCACACAACACTGATTGTGGCCAATGCAACACTGATTGTGACCCATGCAACACTGATTGTGACCCACGCAACACTGTGACCCATGCAACACTGATTGTGACCCATGTAGCACTGATTGTGACCCACACAACACTGATTGTGACCAACACAACACTGATTGTGACCAACACAACACTGATTGTGACCCACACAACACTGATTGTGACCATGAAAACACATACAACAATTAGCCTTGCACTTATATTAAAATGGTTGTAGCATTTTTCTGGTGTACGTCTTTCTTCAATATTTTCTGCATCTGCTGCTAAAAAACAACTGGACATTTTTTATTAAAACTTGGCATAGGTAATTACTTAGTTTTAACCTTAGATGCTACATGCCGTAAAATAAAAAGACAGCATTTTTACAGAATTGCGCATTGGTATATATATACATCTCTTGGCAACGTATTTAAGTATTCCAGTGGCGCTGTATTATTTCCAGTTGCTTGGAGCAAACAGAAATGAAGATGTTCGTACCGATATATGCATTCAGCCGGGCTTCATATTCAATATTCATGTGTGACATAGATCAATGTGGGATTAATCTGATCATGACGTTCGACACTAGTCTCCAAGCAGGAGTTCATCACAGACACCTTCTAATCCTATCTGGTGTCTGTCTCCCCTCGGGGTGTCCAATTGTCTCCCAGAAGGCAGCGTGTTTTTACAATGAGCAGTTGCAGAGTGCGTAGTCTGAGATGTTATCGGTGCGTGTGTGTACTTGTTTAGCCACTGTTTGTTACAAGTGATGTCTT
The DNA here is from genome assembly GCA_963662155.1 of Lamellibrachia columna. Lineage (NCBI taxonomy): Eukaryota > Metazoa > Annelida > Polychaeta > Sabellida > Siboglinidae > Lamellibrachia > Lamellibrachia columna. The sequence goes on along the minus strand of OY759270.1, from coordinate 54,874,382 downwards.
TTAGCGACGCTGTTCATACTCACTGGAAGATTTAATCTGCTGGATTAGGGTGGTTCTGCTGTGGTATTGATTCAGTATGATCCATAGTGTCAGCCAGTCGAGTGGGAGCACTGACAGCATGATGTACTCTAACCGGTTTTCTGTAGTCTGCAATAAAATAGATACTAAGACATTGCAGGCTCACAAGAATCAGCTTCAAACACTTGGCCACCGTCAGAGCCCACATAACACAGTTTTCAGGGGTATATTTAGAGGGACATCATGTCATTGCCCCCACTCGACCCCGGCATATTGGCCCAGACATTAGGGTATTTCTCCCTAGATAATGGGGCATTGCATCGAACATCTTAACATTTTAGTATGTTTGATGGGATATTTTTTGCTTTAAGCACGCAAAATCTTAACATGGCAATGCATTGCACTTTGGCCTGAGCTTACAGAGACCACATAAACCCATCCAGTATGAGTTTGTGACCAGTTCATTAGATCACTCGAAGGTGCCACTGAGACAATCCATATTAAGGTCTATAACAATCTTCTAGGCATACCATTCTTGGTTGGAATGACCTGGTGAGAGACTCCAACCAAGCTGCTAGAGAATCTTTTCGTCTTTTCGTCTGCTGAGACTTCCACAGGCCTCTGAGAATTAGATGTGCTAATACAAAATGTAATAAAAGATTTTGTGTGACAAAATGCTGAACCATTAAAGGTGAGTGACATGTTTCCAAACGATGCAGTAATGGAAGGACGCAAAATATACATGATAATGAACAATGCCAGGTTGCCAAATCTTAGCAATGTTGGGGGTGCTTCTGGTGCTGAAAATGTGAAGAATTTGTGGCTTCATCATTACCAGTTTCTCCTTAATTCTACACCAACAAGATCCACATGATGATGTTCTGTAGTAATGTATGTCCAGTCATAGCTGCCCACATAGTGTGGTGCCCACCTAGTGTGGTGCCCACCTAGTGTGGTGCCCACCTTGTGTGGTGCCCGTCTTGTGTGGTGCCCGCCTTGTGTGGTGCTCACCATGTGTGGTGCCCGCCTTGTGTGGTGCCCGCCTTGTGTGGTGCTCACCATTTGTGGTGCCCACCTTGTGTGGTGCCCGCCTTATTGGTGCCCGCCTTGTGTGGTGGCCACCTTGTGTGGTGCCCACCTTGTGTGGTGCCCACCTTGTGTGGTGGCCACCTTGTGTTGTGCTCACCATGTGTGGTGCCCGCCTTATGTGGTGCCCGCCTTGTGTGGTGCCCGCCTTGTGTGGTGGCCACCTTGTGTGGTGTTCACCATGTGTGGTGCCCAACTTGTGTGGTGCCCGCCTTGTGTGGTGGCCACCTTCTGTGGTGCCCACCTTGTATGGTGGCCACCTTGTATGGTGCTCACCATGTGTGGTGCCCAACTTGTGTGGTGGCCACCTTCTGTGGTGCCCACCTTGTGTGGTGCCCACCTTGTGTGGTGCCCAACTTGTGTGGTGCCCGCCTTGTGTGGTGGCCACCTTGTATGGTGCTCACCATGGCTTGTTGAGAGTGAAATGGTGGATTTTTAGATGATTTTAATAGGTGGAAGGATATTTGTGATTTTTTTGGCCAATAGACATGTGTGTGCCATAATTCAAGGCAATATTGGTAAACAGTTAGGTGCATTGCAGAAACAGGAATATTACAAGAGTTAGAAATGTCTAATTTTTACAAAACTCAGCCAGCATGTCAGCAGCTGATGACAGCGACTAGTAAAAACGTTTAGAATTTTTGATGGTCACATTTTCTTATAATTATGCAAAACGTTAACATGGCCACCAGTGGGAAATGTAACTGTAGGCTGAACCCTGCAGATTATGCTGAAGAGATTGACAGTGATTAATAGTGACCACAGTGACTATGTTATAATCCTGCTTACTCATATAATTCTTCATTTTGTTTTTGATCAAATAAAAGAGCATATTGCGGTTCTCATGGCTTTTCTTTAACAATCAGTGCATTTTTTTTGCAATATCAGGCTGGTAAAATATTGACGTTAATATTATTTTCGCCCCTGGATAAGTGGATGTATTGATTGGATTTCACAAGACTTTGACACAGCAAACTGAGCACAGCACTGTGCAAAGTCACGGATGCGTTTTGAATTGATGATCTTTTATTCGGATGTCATTTGACGAATGTTGGCCTTATGCCGTAACAAGAAATCCTTGTTCAAAATGCACCAAACCATAAGGAGTGTGTCCTGTAATTGTTGACCATTAAATTGAAAAACATCTGTAAGATTACAGATAAACCGTAAGAGGTGGCACCTACGTTCATTAATTAATCATTGGATTAGTCAATTGAATGATTTGTTGCATAACGTGTATATGTTTATATATTTTTACTTGTATTTTATGTATGGATTTTTATCTGGAATAAACATACATATTATTATTAATATTAGTGCACTTAGGTTGCAGTCTGTAGGCTGCCCATAGAGACCTGCTGACTCTGGGGTAATTCAGTTGACTGATTCTCAGCAGAGCCAATGCAGCAAACGATTGCGTGATTAGTCTCTCTCTGATTCTATCAGGCTCGCTTGCACGCTTTCAAATGTGTGCCACTTTCTTCTGGACTATCGACTCAAGTTTTCACTGCTTGCTATTGGGAATGAAAATACCGTGTGATGACAAATCCTGGTTTCGGATGAACATAGTTAATGAAAATATCAATCTGACATCTGGGATAATGGAAACGTCTGCAGCATATTTCATTAAGTGGGTTAGTTTAGTTGATCATGTCACAGCATGTGATGCAATTAATGTAGTTGTGTGTATAACCCATGTCCCATTAAGTTAGTTGGCATGACTAAGCATATTGTATTAATTCAGTAATAAATTGTGGTAGCCTCATGTTCTTATGAGGTTTCACAGGATAAAAGTAGTGACATATTTAGGGAGGATTGGGCCATGGCTCTCTTTGGCTTAAATGTTAATTTTTTTTATATTTTACATAAACATGATATTTGAGTCACATTGGCTGCTTTAGTCTATTCCACTAACAAAAGGTTGTTTAGTTATGTTGGTTATGACTAGTTTGAAGCATCACTGGAAGATTGTCCTAGTGTATGTTTGTTGACGTACAAAAGAGTAGTCTAGAGCAGAGAACATATTAAAATATATTGAAAACACTGTTCTTTAAATTTTTAAATACAAGTTTCGTTTGCACACTGTTGTTCAGTGCTGTCAGTCGATGGTTAGAAATTACTTTTCAAAATTCACTTGTCTACAGAAAAATAAGAATTCTACGGAAATTTGCTATCGTTTTGAAATGACCAGTTCTATTTGTTGCAAAAGGAAGACGCAATCATAAAAGTGAGTCCACACACATTTTTGCAGTGGTCGTCTGGATGGAGTAGATGCATTGTGTTGGTCAGTTAATCTTTGTGTGGACATTGTGTTGGTCAATTAACCTTTGTGTAGATATTTGTCATAAATGATGGATGTCTTCCAAAGTGAAGTTTGGGTTGCTCTTAATCTTGCACCATTTTTCTTCTAACAATCTGCACTGATTCACCTGCGTAGTTTTCTCGACATGCAAGCTGTGTTAGCTTATTTAATATTTGTTTCCTTTGAGCCAGCTGTTTGGTAGGCTCTCATGTCTTTAGGACAGCTGTTTGGTAGGCTCTCATGTCTTTAGGACAGCTGTTTGGTAGGCTCTCATGTCTTTAGGACAGCTGTTTGGTAGGCTCTCGTGTCTTTAGGACAGCTGTTTGGTAGGCTCTCGTGTCCTTAGGACAGCTGTTTGGTAGGCTCTCATGTCCTTAGGACAGCTGTTTGGTAGGCTCTCATGTCTTTAGGACAGCTGTTTGGTAGGCTCTCTTGTCTTTAGGACAGCTGTTTGGTAGGCTCTCATGTCTTTAGGACAGCTGTTTGGTAGACTCTCATGTCTTTAGAACAGCTGTTTGGTAGGCTCTCATGTCTTTAGGACAGCTGTTTGGTAGGCTCTCATGTCCTTAGGACAGCTGTTTGGTAGGCTCTCATGTCCTTAGGACAGCTGTTTGGTAGGCTCTCATGTCTTTAGGACAGCTGTTTGGTAGGCTCTCTTGTCTTTAGGACAGGTGTTTGGTAGGCTCTCTTGTCTTTAGGACAGCTGTTTGGTAGGCTCTCATGTCTTTAGGACAGCTGTTTGGTAGACTCTCATGTCTTTAGGACAGCTGTTTGGTAGGCTCTCATGTCTTTAGGACAGCTGTTTGGTAGACTCTCATGTCTTTAGGACAGCTGTTTGGTAGGCTCTCTTGTCTTTAGGACAGCTGTTTGGTAGGCTCTCATGTCTTTAGGACAACTGTTTGGTAGGCTCTCATGTCCTTAGGACAGCTGTTTGGTAGGCTCTCATGTCTTTAGGACAGCTGTTTGGTAGGCTCTCATGTCCTTAGGACAGCTGTTTGGTAGGCTCTCATGTCCTTAGGACAGCTGTTTGGTAGGCTCTCATGTCCTTAGGACAGCTGTTTGGTAGGCTCTCATGTCCTTAGGACAGCTGTTTGGTAGGCTCTCATGTCCTTAGGACAGCTGTTTGGTAGGCTCTCATGTCCTTAGGACAGCTGTTTGGTAGGCTCTCATGTCCTTAGGACAGCTGTTTGGTAGGCTCTCATGTCCTTAGGACAGCTGTTTGGTAGGCTCTCATGTCCTTAGGACAGCTGTTTGGTAGGCTCTCATGTCTTTAGGACAGCTGTTTGGTAGGCTCTCTTGTCTTTAGGACAGCTGTTTGGTAGGCTCTCATGTCTTTAGGACAACTGTTTGGTAGGCTCTCATGTCTTTAGGACAGCTGTTTGGTAGGCTCTCATGTCCTTAGGACAGCTGTTTGGTAGGCTCTCATGTCCTTAGGACAGCTGTTTGGTAGGCTCTCTTGTCTTTAGGACAGCTGTTTGGTAGGCTCTCATGTCCTTAGGACAGCTGTTTGGTAGGCTCTCATGTCCTTAGGACAGCTGTTTGGTAGGCTCTCATGTCTTTAGGACAGCTGTTTGGTAGGCTCTCTTGTCTTTAGGACAGCTGTTTGGTAGGCTTTCTTGTCTTTAGGACAGCTGTTTGGTAGGCTCTCTTGTCTTTAGGACAGCTGTTTGGTAGGCTCTCATGTCTTTAGGACAGCTGTTTGGTAGGCTCTCATGTCTTTAGGACAGCTGTTTGGTAGGCTCTCATGTCTTTAGGACAGCTGTTTGGTAGGCTCTCATGTCCTTAGGACAGCTGTTTGGTAGGCTCTCATGTCCTTAGGACAGCTGTTTGGTAGGCTCTCTTGTCTTTAGGACAGCTGTTTGGTAGGCTCTCATGTCCTTAGGACAGCTGTTTGGTAGGCTCTCATGTCCTTAGGATAGCTGTTTGGTAGGCTCTCATGTCTTTAGGACAGCTGTTTGGTAGGCTCTCTTGTCTTTAGGACAGCTGTTTGGTAGGCTCTCATGTCTTTAGGACAGCTGTTTGGTAGGCTCTCATGTCTTTAGGACAGCTGTTTGGTAGGCTCTCATGTCTTTAGGACAGCTGTTTGGTAGGCTCTCGTGTCTTTAGGACAGCTGTTTTGTAGGCTCTCGTGTCTTTAGGACAGCTGTTTTGTAGGCTCTCGTGTCTTTAGGACAACTGTTTGGTAGGCTCTCGTGTCTTTAGGACAGCTGTTTGGTAGGCTCTCGTGTCTTTATGACAGCTGTTTGGTAGGCCGTCATGTCTTTAGGACAGGTGCTCTCAAGTCAAGTCACAAGGAGATTAAGACTTGAGTATTAAGTTTTTATCCAGGCTTTGACTTAAGTACAGTAATTTGAAGGCAGTGAGTAGAATAATTAAACGTGGCACTTAAAGTCATTGGCAATTTTTATTTTGAAGAAATTAACAATCTTTCTGCTCACAACATCTGCATGCATACCTGGAATATATTAATGCAGGAAATTGGCAGTCTTGGATGTTTTGTCTCGAATTGAGTTAGAGGTGGTCACCCAAGAATGCTAAATTGTCCTCTGTCCCAATAGCTGTCTCGTGGAAGTTCAGTCCTTGACTCGACACAAGAATGCCTCTTCCCAGTCCCTGATTCGACACAAGAATGCCTCTTCCCAGTCCCTGACTCGACACGAATGCCTATTCCTCGTCCTCATTTCATTACAAATGGTGCTTCTTTTCACGCTTCCAATCATTGATTTTTCCATAAATGTGCAACTGACATTAGCGGCTGTCAGTCCGAGTTTGTTTCCCGCACGAAGGGAATCAGACGGCTGTTGATATTCACACACTCGTGTAGTGTGTAACCATTATCATGGTCTTGCACAAACAGACGCATTTCCAAAGACTCTTCGAGCTGGTTATGATTTATAAAAGATTTGGGAAAGTTTGTCCGACAGTTAAACATTAATAAAATCTCATTCTGTGTTTAGTTTGTTTGTCAATATTCAATTTGGTAGTGCAAAGGTATAAGTAAAAATATAATTTTCAACAAGTAATAGAGGCTATAGAGCCTTATTTCGGTATTTTTGTACGACAAGATTTCCCTTGTTTTCTTTATAAATGAATGATGAAACATGATAAAATATTGCTACAAAATACTGTACATTATGATGAAAATTAAACTCTTAACTATGAAATACTCTTGTTATAAATAATTGTGAGAAAATTGGTGAAAACACCTGGAATACTTTTACCCCTTGTGTTGGTATATTTTACTTTTACCCTCCCCTAGCATAGCATAATAGACACCGGGTAGAACTAAGACCAACTTTCTTCCCATAGGCCAAGTCCAGGCATGTTGGCAAGTGTACCTGTAAAACGGCTGAGTGGGCTTGGGGGTCTGGGTGGGCTTGGGGGGTCTGGGTGGGCTTGGGGGGTCTGGGTGGGCTTGGGGGTCTGGGTGGGCTTGGGGGGTCTGGGTGGGCTTGGGGGTCTGGGTGGGCTTGGGGGGTCTGGGTGGGCTTGGGGGTCTGGGTGGGCTTGGGGGGTCTGGGTGGGCTTGGGGGTCTGGGTGGGCTTGGGGGTCTGGGTGGGCTTGTGTGGGCTGTGGATCTGGGCTCTAGCCCAGTACCTCCGGGTCATGATGGGAGCACCAAGCCATTGAACCAACTCCAATAATATCTCTGACTGGCCTCAAGTGCACACACAAGACTAATAATAATCTTACTATAATCCTGCAAGTGGTTGTATGTATGTATATTTGTATGTATGTTTGTATGTATGTATGTGTGTTTGTATGTTTGTTTGTACATGTGTTATTCTACTCCTCCTTGAAGCCTTGCATCTCGGGTGCCAAACTTTCAGGGGTTCATCTGCGACCTGTTGGTTGGGTCAGCATAGTTTTAGTTTTTTTAAATCACCCAGCTATTACCCTTACTACGAACAATTGAATTACCTTTTGTTGTTATTACGTACAATTGCCTGCAACACTGTACGAACAATTACGTACAATTGTTGACAACGTCATGCGTCTTTTCTTTGATTGTCCCAAGTGTCATAATACAAGGTGTCGCTAGATGTTACTAAGATACTATAAAGTTATTCCTAATGCTTCTGTTAATGATGCTAACAATCCTTCTTCCATATCAGCCATATGGAAAACACATTTTGAATCTTTGTTAAACAATGTCACCACTGGTGTAAATATACAAAATGTGAGTGTTTAAACAATACTGGGAATTTGTGTAATGACAATGACATACACATAACATCTTGCATGGTGCAGAATGCTATTGACAAACTGAAGTCTGGTAAAGCATGTCGTAATGATAGGCTATCTGCTGAACACTTTATACATGCAGATAGGCGCATAACTACATTACTGTCAATGTTTTACACAAGTGTTATCTCACATGGACATCTGCCCGATGACTTTATGAAAACTATTATTATACCCTTGGGTAAAAACAAGTCTGGTGATACGAGTGATGTTAACAACTAGACATATAGCGCCTGTCACAGTTGCTTCTAAGATCTTTGAAATTATATTGCTTGAACTTATGAAATCTTATCTGGATACAACTGATAATCCGTTTGGATTCAAGACGGGCCATTCTGCTGATCATTGTATATATGTGCTAAAAAAAATTATTCAGTATTATAGAAGTTACAATAGTCCTGTGTATACATGTTTTTTAGATGCATCTGAAAGCATTTGATAGAGTTAACCATTGGATACTCTTTAGAAATTTGCTTAATCGAGGTGTGCCTGTCCTACTCATGCAAATCTTGTTAGACTGGTACAGAACCCAAATGTTTTGTATCAAATGGGGGGGTTCCACGACCTCTGACTTCTTTAATGTATCAAACAGTGTTCGACAAGGCGGGATATTATCTCCCTACTTATTTACTGTATACGTTGATGATTTATATGTTAAATAAATGATTTATGTGTTATTGCGCCTAGTCCGAGTGGTCTTCAGGCTTTGTTGAATATTTGTGCAAAGTTTGGTTTTGAAAATTATATTAAATATAATCCTATAAATTCCATATGTATGGTTATCAAACCATGTGGCTTTCATATGAAATGTTCAGATATTTATATGAACAATAACAAACTTGTATTTATTGAAAAGACAAAATATTTAGGGGTAGTAATCTGCAATGACTTGAAGGATGATGAAGACATGTTAAGACACCTGCGCAGCTTCTATGCCAGGTCTAACAGCGTTATCTGAACATGTCACAACTGTTCCATCGGTGTTAAACTACATCTGTTTCCTTCTATGCCAGGTCTAACAGCGTTATCTGAACATGTCACAACTGTTCCATCGGTGTTAAACTACATCTGTTTCCTTCTATGCCAGGTCTAACAGCGTTATCTGAACATGTCACAACTGTTCCATCGGTGTTAAACTACATCTGTTTCCTTCTATGCCAGGTCTAACAGCGTTATCTGAACATGTCACAACTGTTCCATCGGTGTTAAACTACATCTGTTTCCTTCTATGCCAGGTCTAACAGCGTTATCTGAACATGTCACAACTGTTCCATCGGTGTTAAACTACATCTGTTTCCTTCTATGCCAGGTCTAACAGCGTTATCTGAACATGTCACAACTGTTCCATCGGTGTTAAACTACATCTGTTTCCTTCTATGCCAGGTCTACCAGCGTTATCTGAACATGTCACAACTGTTCCATCGGTGTTAAACTACATCTGTTTCCTTCTATGCCAGGTCTAACAGCGTTATCTGAACATGTCACAACTGTTCCATCGGTGTTAAACTACATCTGTTTCCTTCTATGCCAGGTCTAACAGCGTTATCTGAACATGTCACAACTGTTCCATCGGTGTTAAACTACATCTGTTTCCTTCTATGCCAGGTCTAACAGCGTTATCTGAACATGTCACAACTGTTCCATCGGTGTTAAACTACATCTGTTTCCTTCTATGCCAGGTCTACCAGCGTTATCTGAACATGTCACAACTGTTCCATCGGTGTTAAACTACATCTGTTTCCTTCTATGCCAGGTCTACCAGCGTTATCTGAACATGTCACAACTGTTCCATCGGTGTTAAACTACATCTGTTTCCTTCTATGCCAGGTCTAACAGCGTTATCTGAACATGTCACAACTGTTCCATCGGTGTTAAACTACATCTGTTTCCTTCTATGCCAGGTCTAACAGCGTTATCTGAACATGTCACAACTGTTCCATCGGTGTTAAACTACATCTGTTTCCTTCTATGCCAGGTCTAACAGCGTTATCTGAACATGTCACAACTGTTCCATCGGTGTTAAACTACATCTGTTTCCTTCTATGCCAGGTCTACCAGCGTTATCTGAACATGTCACAACTGTTCCATCGGTGTTAAACTACATCTGTTTCCTTCTATGCCAGGTCTAACAGCGTTATCTGAACATGTCACAACTGTTCCATCGGTGTTAAACTACATCTGTTTCCTTCTATGCCAGGTCTAACAGCGTTATCTGAACATGTCACAACTGTTCCATCGGTGTTAAACTACATCTGTTTCCTTCTATGCCAGGTCTACCAGCGTTATCTGAACATGTCACAACTGTTCCATCGGTGTTAAACTACATCTGTTTCCTTCTATGCCAGGTCTAACAGCGTTATCTGAACATGTCACAACTGTTCCATCGGTGTTAAACTACATCTGTTTCCTTCTATGCCAGGTCTACCAGCGTTATCTGAACATGACACAACTGTTCCATCGGTGTTAAACTACATCTGTTTCCTTCTATGCCAGGTCTAACAGCGTTATCTGAACATGTCACAACTGTTCCATCGGTGTTAAACTACATCTGTTTCCTTCTATGCCAGGTCTAACAGCGTTATCTGAACATGTCACAACTGTTCCATCGGTGTTAAACTACACCTGTTTCCTTCTATGCCAGGTCTAACAGCGTTATCTGAACATGTCACAACTGTTCCATCGGTGTTAAACTACACCTGTTTCCTTCTATGCCAGGTCTAACAGCGTTATCTGAACATGTCACAACTGTTCCATCGGTGTTAAACTACACCTGTTTCCTTCTATGCCAGGTCTAACAGCGTTATCTGAACATGTCACAACTGTTCCATCGGTGTTAAACTACACCTGTTTCCTTCTATGCCAGGTCTAACAGCGTTATCTGAACATGTCACAACTGTTCCATCGGTGTTAAACTACACCTGTTTCCTTCTATGCCAGGTCTAACAGCGTTATCTGAACATGTCACAACTGTTCCATCGGTGTTAAACTACACCTGTTTCCTTCTATGCCAGGTCTAACAGCGTTATCTGAACATGTCACAACTGTTCCATCGGTGTTAAACTACACCTGTTTCCTTCTATGCCAGGTCTAACAGCGTTATCTGAACATGTCACAACTGTTCCATCGGTGTTAAACTACACCTGTTTCCTTCTATGCCAGGTCTAACAGCGTTATCTGAACATGTCACAACTGTTCCATCGGTGTTAAACTACACCTGTTTCCTTCTATGCCAGGTCTAACAGCGTTATCTGAACATGTCACAACTGTTCCATCGGTGTTAAACTACACCTGTTTCCTTCTATGCCAGGTCTAACAGCGTTATCTGAACATGTCACAACTGTTCCATCGGTGTTAAACTACACCTGTTTCCTTCTATGCCAGGTCTAACAGCGTTATCTGAACATGTCACAACTGTTCCATCGGTGTTAAACTACATCTGTTTCCTTCTATGCCAGGTCTAACAGCGTTATCTGAACATGTCACAACTGTTCCATCGGTGTTAAACTACACCTGTTTCCTTCTATGCCAGGTCTAACAGCGTTATCTGAACATGTCACAACTGTTCCATCCGTGTTAAACTACACCTGTTTCCTTCTATGCCAGGTCTAACAGCGTTATCTGAACATGTCACAACTGTTCCATCCGTGTTAAACTACACCTGTTTCCTTCTATGCCAGGTCTAACAGCGTTATCTGAACATGTCACAACTGTTCCATCCGTGTTAAACTACACCTGTTTCCTTCTATGCCAGGTCTAACAGCGTTATCTGAACATGTCACAACTGTTCCATCCGTGTTAAACTACACCTGTTTCCTTCTATGCCAGGTCTAACAGCGTTATCTGAACATGTCACAACTGTTCCATCCGTGTTAAACTACACCTGTTTCCTTCTATGCCAGGTCTAACAGCGTTATCTGAACATGTCACAACTGTTCCATCCGTGTTAAACTACACCTGTTTCCTTCTATGCCAGGTCTAACAGCGTTATCTGAACATGTCACAACTGTTCCATCCGTGTTAAACTACACCTGTTTCCTTCTATGCCAGGTCTAACAGCGTTATCTGAACATGTCACAACTGTTCCATCCGTGTTAAACTACACCTGTTTCCTTCTATGCCAGGTCTAACAGCGTTATCTGAACATGTCACAACTGTTCCATCGGTGTTAAACTACACCTGTTTCCTTCTATGCCAGGTCTAACAGCGTTATCTGAACATGTCACAACTGTTCCATCCGTGTTAAACTACACCTGTTTCCTTCTATGCCAGGTCTAACAGCGTTATCTGAACATGTCACAACTGTTCCATCCGTGTTAAACTACACCTGTTTCCTTCTATGCCAGGTCTAACAGCGTTATCTGAACATGTCACAACTGTTCCATCCGTGTTAAACTACACCTGTTTCCTTCTATGCCAGGTCTAACAGCGTTATCTGAACATGTCACAACTGTTCCATCGGTGTTAAACTACACCTGTTTCCTTCTATGCCAGGTCTAACAGCGTTATCTGAACATGTCACAACTGTTCCATCGGTGTTAAACTACACCTGTTTCCTTCTATGCCAGGTCTAACAGCGTTATCTGAACATGTCACAACTGTTCCATCGGTGTTAAACTACACCTGTTTCCTTCTATGCCAGGTCTAACAGCGTTATCTGAACATGTCACAACTGTTCCATCGGTGTTAAACTACACCTGTTTCCTTCTATGCCAGGTCTAACAGCGTTATCTGAACATGTCACAACTGTTCCATCGGTGTTAAACTACATCTGTTTCCTTCTATGCCAGGTCTAACAGCATTATCTGAACATGTCACAACTGTTCCATCGGTGTTAAACTACATCTGTTTCCTTCTATGCCAGGTCTAACAGCGTTATCTGAACATGTCACAACTGTTCCATCGGTGTTAAACTACATCTGTTTCCTTCTATGCCAGGTCTACCAGCGTTATCTGAACATGTCACAACTGTTCCATCGGTGTTAAACTACATCTGTTTCCTGCATATTGTTGCACAATTTATTGTTCTCAAATCAGGGTAAATTTTAACAAGGCATCTATTTCAAACTTAAAGTTGCCTACAACAATATGCATAGATGGATCTTAGGATATCACCGATGAGACAGTGTGAGCAACATGTGTGTCAGTAATGCTATCGACACATTTGATGCCTTAATGCGCAAGAATGTTTATGGTTTTAGAAAACGTATTCTTAACATTGACAATGACATGATAAAATGCATGTACAATTGTACAGATACTGTTAATGGGCCCATGTGGACTAGTTGGACTGAATCACTGTATATTGTAAGATGGTGACTTTATATCCTTTTTTTATATATTTATTTAATTATTTCTTATACTTTTTATAACATATTTATTAAAAAAAATTAATTTATAAACTTATTTTATTTATTTATTTTTTCTAATATACTTTTAAAAGCTATGTATTTTGTATACCTATCTGTATGTACCAATTGTTTATGGGTGTTTATACCTGAAATAAATATATTCTTATTCGTATATTCGTATAACTGCCAGTATTACGTCGCAATTTTGAAATTTGGATTCCAGAAACCATCAAGATGTTGACTGGCAGCACCAAGTATCAAGGCAATGATGGATATTTCTGTGAAATGTTGTAAATATTGTTTATCACGATGGTCACTTATAAACTTCCAAGTTATCCTGTCTGGAGGATCAGCATTTTTGCTAGTATTGGAAATGGACAATCAAGACACTGGCATCTCTGACACAATTAGATGCATTTGCAAAGAGAGGAATCAAATATAATGATTTGTAAAATAACGAGGAATGCATCATATATGCTAAAACATCTTGCCATGACATCCATTGAGAACCTACTCTAGCCAGAAGTGCTGTGTGGATGATATATGGACAGTTGTGGTAAGCCACACATTCAGGCCAAGCATTTCTCACTGTGGTACTGTGGAGATTCCTTCGCTCCAGTTGTCTTTCTGGCTGTAGTATTTAATTCTCCGTCCCTCATCTCATTCAATGTACACTAACTGTGTAAATATCTTTTTAAAAGGACTAATATTCGCCAAGCTTGTAGTGGTGTTGATGAGAAGGGAAATAATATGTAAGTGATTACAGCCAAAACATGGCTTCCATATCCACACGCTGCCCGAGGCAGCTTGTTTTGTTTAGTTATGTTGAAAACACAAGTGGCTACAATATTGAAAAAAAAAACATTAATTGTTGATCTAGTGACAGTATTTGTTTATCATATAAACCAACTAATGCTATTTGTCACTGGACATAATTAACGAACATAGTGTTCACTGGCAGACATAATCACCAAGATGACTTGGTTTGTTGATACCACCACTGGTGGCACCACTGGTAGCACCACTGGTGGCACCACTGGTGGCACCACTGGTGGCACCACTGGTGGCATTTCAGACTGTACTGGCGTCTGTCACATCTGGGTTGTCTGTTGCCAATTCAGCCATGATCGGCGGCTCGATGCTTTGTGGCTCGTTGATCGGTGGGTCATTAATCTGTGGCTCGACAATTGGCGGTTCGCCTGTGCAGACAAGTTGGTTTTGGCTGTAGATGGCAGCACCAACATTGATTTATAGCTCCTGGGCGCTATTTGGCCTATGCACATACCGCACTCCACCGCTTCTGACCAGGCGACGTCATGCGGATGGCATCATCTTTGTTGATTGGTTTGTGTGGCTTCGCACTCTTGTTTGCATAGTGCTGCTGGTGTCGTGTAATGTCCAGCAAACCACGTGTATCGTTCTCTATATCATATCGTGGCATTAGTAGTGCGTCTGCCACACATAGCAGTGTCTTGCACCTTCGCCCCATCAGACGTTGAGCAGGACTGGTCCCAACTCCGGCTGTGGAGGTGTTCCGCCAGTCCAATAATGCCTTGAACTCTGATTCTCCTGAATCACAACATTTGGCGAACAGTCTCTTGATTGTTTTCACTGCGTTTTCCGCTTTTCCATTTGACTGTGGGTAATGCGGGGATGATGTGATGTGCTCAAATGCCCACATTGTTGCGAACACAGCAAACTCTGCTGATGCGAACAGTGGTGCATTGTCAGTGACTAGCGCATCTGGTACTCCAAATCGAGTAAAAACTTCCTTCATTTCTCGAATTACACTACGCGATGTGGTTGACTTAAGGTGGGGAACCTCAATGAAATGACTATAGTAATCGCACATTACAAGTAGATTGCGACCATTCTCATAACACAGGTCGACACTGACCTTTGACCAAGGTCGGGCGGTGAATTCATGCTACATGATAGGCTCTTTGCTCAACAAATCACGGTGTACCGGACAAATCTCGCACTTCAACACATACTCCCTTACTTCTACAGCCATACGTGGCCAATAGTGTGTCACGCATACGTTGAATGCTTCCATCACTGCTGTTGTGCGTTTAATGTGCAACAATAAGCAGCTCTTTGCGCATCGCTACTGGCACGACCAGCAGATGACCAGCAGATGACCAACGAGTCTTGAACTACTGGTTCTTACTGGCTAACTTCCCAGTTCCGTTACCAATGCATAGTTCGTCCAGGCTAAGCAAAACATCTTCCAACTGTCCGGCACGTTGACGTCGTATATCTACAACACCTGTGGTGCTGGCAAGATCGCCATTTCTGCCGCTAACGGTGTAATGCAGATTACTACTTGTCAGAAGTCGCATTCGTGACGTCGTGTCAAGTAATTTCCACAGACAAGAGTTCAGTATAGTTTACTGTTGTCACTGCCACCATGTAACATGTTTATGTTGTCACTGCCACCATGTAACATGTTTATGTTGTCACTGCCACCATGTAACATGTTTATGTTGTCACTGCCACCATGTAACATGTTTATGTTGTCACTGCCACCATGTAACATGTTTATGTTGTCACTGCCACCATGTAACATGTTTATGTTGTCACTGCCTCCATGTAACATGTTTATGTTGTCACTGCCTCCATGTAACATGTTTATGTTGTCACTGCCACCATGTAACATGTTTATGTTGTCACTGCCACCATGTAACATGTTTATGTTGTCACTGCCACCATGTAACATGTTTATGTTGTCACTGCCACCATGTAACATGTTTATGTTGTCACTGCCTCCATGTAACATGTTTATGTTGTCACTGCCTCCATGTAACATGTTTATGTTGTCACTGCCACCATGTAACATGTTTATGTTGTCACTGCCACCATGTAACATGTTTATGTTGTCACTGCCACCATGTAACATGTTTATGTTGTCACTGCCACCATGTAACATGTTTATGTTGTCACTGCCACCATGTAACATGTTTATGTTGTCACTGCCACCATGTAACATGTTTATGTTGTCACTGCCACCATGAAACATGTTTATGTTGTCACTGCCACCATGAAACATGTTTATGTTGTCACTGCCACCATGTAACATGTTTATGTTGTCACTGCCACCATGTAACATGTTTATGTTGTCACTGCCTCCATGTAACATGTTTATGTTGTCACTGCCTCCATGTAACATGTTTATGTTGTCACTGCCACCATGTAACCTGTTTATGTTGTCACTGCCTCCATGTAACATGTTTACGTTGTCACTGCCACCATGTAACATGTTTACGTTGTCACTGCCACCATGTAACATGTTTACGTTGTCACTGCCACCATGTAACATGTTTACGTTGTCACTGCCACCATGTAACATGTTTACGTTGTCACTGCCACCATGTAACATGTTTACGTTGTCACTGCCTCCATGTAACATGTTTACGTTGTCACTGCCACCATGTAACATGTTTACGTTGTCACTGCCACCATGTAACATGTTTACGTTGTCACTGCCACCATGTAACATGTTTACGTTGTCACTGCCACCATGTAACATGTTTATGTTGTCACTGCCACCATGTAACATGTTTATGTTGTCACTGCCTCCATGTAACATGTTTATGTTGTCACTGCCACCATGTAACATGTTTATGTTGTCACTGCCACCATGTAACATGTTTATGTTGTCACTGCCACCGTGTAACATGTTTATGTTGTCACTGCCACCGTGTAACATGTTTATGTTGTCACTGCCACCGTGTAACATGTTTATGTTGTCACTGCCACCGTGTAACATGTTTATGTTGTCACTGCCACCGTGTAACATGTTTATGTTGTCACTGCCACCGTGTAACATGTTTATGTTGTCACTGCCACCGTGTAACATGTTTATGTTGTCACTGCCACCGTGTAACATGTTTATGTTGTCACTGCCACCGTGTAACATGTTTATGTTGTCACTGCCACCGTGTAACATGTTTATGTTGTCACTGCCACCGTGTAACATGTTTATGTTGTCACTGCCACCGTGTAACATGTTTATGTTGTCAGTGCCACCGTGTAACATGTTTATGTTGTCACTGCCACCGTGTAACATGTTTATGTTGTCAGTGCCACCGTGTAACATGTTTATGTTGTCACTGCCACCGTGTAACATGTTTATGTTGTCACTGCCACCGTGTAACATGTTTATGTTGTCACTGCCACCGTGTAACATGTTTATGTTGTCACTGCCACCGTGTAACATGTTTATGTTGTCACTGCCACCGTGTAACATGTTTATGTTGTCACTGCCACCGTGTAACATGTTTATGTTGTCACTGCCACCGTGTAACATGTTTATGTTGTCACTGCAACCGTGTAACATGTTTATGTTGTCACTGCCACCGTGTAACATGTTTATGTTGTCACTGCCACCGTGTAACATGTTTATGTTGTCACTGCCACCGTGTAACATGTTTATGTTGTCACTGCCACCGTGTAACATGTTTATGTTGTCACTGCCACCGTGTAACATGTTTATGTTGTCACTGCCACCGTGTAACATGTTTATGTTGTCACTGCCACCGTGTAACATGTTTATGTTGTCACTGCCACCGTGTAACATGTTTATGTTGTCACTGCCACCGTGTAACATGTTTATGTTGTCACTGCCACCGTGTAACATGTTTATGTTGTCACTGCCACCGTGTAACATGTTTATGTTGTCACTGCCACCATGTAACATGTTTATGTTGGATGTTGTAAGTATCCAGACAACACGTACTTAACAAGAGAGCTTTATTAATGTGTGACCTCGAGGCATGGCAAAGTACACACACAGTGATACCACAATTTGATATGTGTTTCAGGCTCAGGGCAGCAATCGGTATCAGCCTAAAAGGCATTCATAATGTCACAGTAATTGCACTGTGGCTGAATGCTTCCCAAAGAAATTGAGTTAGTATTGGAATAAACAGGTCTGCCAGGGTGTGAAGTGTAAACTAGTCTGCCAGGGGGTGAGGTGTAAAACGCCTTGTCCATGGTATCCCAAGGACTAGATACAACGATGTATAAGAACTTACCTTTACAATATAACTATTACCGTTAGCCAGGGTTGAAAAAAATCATGGTTTAAAAAAAATTCCACAAAATTTGATTTTTTTATTTAAATCACATTATAACATTTTTTATTTGGTATATAGACATTTATATAGATATTTATATTTATAAACTCTTTAAACGTGTTCTGTTCAAATAGATTTGGGTACTTGTCTTAACAGAGGGTACATGATTTTTGCTTATATAAAGTTATATAATTATAAAATAGTGTGATTTACAACAGCAAAAAACTGTCATTTTAAAATACATGTATAATGATAATATATTTTATTTGATATAGCGCCAGATCCAATTTTAAATTGTTCGTGGCACTTATTGGGAGGAATCCACCCATTAAAGGCAATGAAGGATAATAAATCACCGGGAGTGGATGGGATTCCTCCAAAATTACTAATGGAAACAGTAGAACAAATCAGTATACCACTTGCAAGAGTATTCAACTTGTCATTAAAAGAGGGAGTTGTTCTGTTTGAATGGAAAGAAGCAAACATCATACCATTATTTAAAAAGGGTTCGAGAAATAAGTCAGAAAATTACAGACCAGTGAGTTTAACGTCAGTGATTTGTAAATTATTAGAAAGGTTAATTAAAGACCATATGGTAGACTTCCTCGTTAAGCATAAATTATTAAATTCATCTCAACATGGATTCCTTAAAGCGAGGTCATGCTTAACAAATATGTTATGTTTTTTGGAAGAAATCACTAAGTGGATAGACGTGGGATCGCCAGTAGATATTATCTACTTAGATTTTCAGAAAGCTTTTGACAAAGTGCCACATCAAAGATTACTACTTAAATTAAAAGCCCATGGTATCGGGGATAGCATAACTGACTGGATAGAACAATGGCTGACTGACAGAAGACAACGAGTTGTAGTAGATGGAGAAGTTTCAAATTGGAAATCGGTTTTGAGTGGGGTACCTCAAGGATCAGTATTAGGACCTATATTATTCTTAATTTATATCAATGACCTGGACGACAGTATAACAAGTAACGTACTGAAATTTGTGGATGACACAAAACTGTTTAGAAAGGTTAATACTGATGGTGATAAACAACATTTACAAAATGATCTAGACAGATTAGTGAAATGGTCTGAGAAATGGCAGATGTTGTTCAATTTTGGGAAATGTAAATGCCTACATACAGGACTGGATGTAAACTATAAAATGGGAGATACTGTTCTGGGTACTACTGTAAAAGAAAAGGACTTAGGAGTTACAATAAGCGCTGATATGAAAGTTTCAGAGCAGTGTGGTATTGCAGCTTCAAAGGGTAATAAAATTCTTGGATTGATTAGAAGAAACATAACATACAAGGGAAAAAAGTTAATTATACCTCTTTATAAAGCAATAGTTAGACCTCATTTAGAATACTGTATACAAGCATGGAGACCATATCGTAAGAAGGATATAGATACGCTTGAACGCATACAAAGGAGAGCAATTAAAATGATTCCAGAACTGAGAGACCTTAGTTATGAAGAACGCCTGAAAGAATGTGGTTTAACAACTCTAGAGACAAGGAGGTTAAGAGGAGATCAGATTGAAGTTTTTAAGATATTGAATGGGTATGAAAATATTGATAGAAATATGTTTTTCTCACTCAAGAAGGATAGCAGAACTAGAGGACATGAGGTAAAATTAGTAAAGGATCAATGTAGATTGGACATCAGGAAGCACTCGTTCTCACAGAGGACAATAAATGAATGGAACAATTTGTCTACAGATTGTGTAACTGCTAGCAGCGTGAATATGTTTAAAAACAAGATTGACACATATCTCAGGAGGGCGGGTTATAAGTAGATGAACATTGTTGGACTCTCGATAAGCCAATGGCTTCCTTGTCCACTTGCCATCTGGGCCTTTGGCTTGGATGTCAAATCTTGTTAAATCTTGTTAAATTAGACAATGTCAACAAGGCCTCATCCCCTGTAGTTGCATAATTTGTCTGGATTAGCACCTGTCCAGGGCTCTGTGTACTCTAAGGGTCTCCAACCAGAATACAAACTGGTACAGTATTAAACAATTGTCACCAGGACTGTCTCACTTGAGTCAACATACTGAATTGATAACAACTAGCACAAGCTCTAAGTGGACTTTAACTGAGGGCTTCTGACTTGAAAAGATACTTCCTCTGGAAGACAAGTTTGTGTGGCTTCACTGCATTCAGAAAGGGAATAGCTCAAACAATCACAAAACTTTGTTGATCTCAATGCTTGTAAACGATTATTTGTGTTAAATTAATATAAATCAACAATAAAAAAAATTGGAAATAAAAAAATCAGAATCAATGATTTTTTTGGAGTGATTTAAATCATGATTTAAATCAATAAAAAACATTTAAATCAAACAACTCTGCTGTTAGCTGGACCATGCTTCAGTTCACAACTGTGTAATTACCGTCACTACACTGACTACTGCACCTGTTGTGTCAATGACTCTCTTTAGGCTTACAAGAAAAAAATGCCTACAGTTGTTTTGTCATGTCTGTGCAGCTGTCTAAGACTCAGTCAATTACACAGCGGCTGCAATTTAGCACATCAGCCAAGAGCAACCAGTGCTGACATTTCAAGTGTTAAATTGCTTGCAAAGAGTGAATAGTTCCATTAGGATGGGAAAAAATTAACACTGCACCATGTTTTTAAATAATTTTAATGTCGGTTGTAAGTGAAATATTAGAAACATTGACCATGATTCACTTCCATGTTGAGTGTGTGCATATCTGTTTAGAAATAAAATTGACTGATATCTGATAAGGGCGGGTTATGCATAGATAAAAAAATTATTAAGACTTGTCAAACTTTATGTGGTGTTTGCCTTCAAGTAAACTTACACCATCGCTGAATACTTCGGGGAACTGTGCGATCAAGGCGTCTCTAGTGATTGGTGGGACTGCACAATCAACCACATACACTGGTACGCATGTGTCCGGTTTGTTCAGCTCGTCATTATCGCTGTACTCGATCAGCTTCATGCTGCCTTTACCTCAAGTATCGGCCATATTGATGCATTGTCTACCAGTTTGCAATCGAGAAGGCAGTGGTAGTTGCCACGCCACAGTCGAATACTGACCAGGCTGACAACTGGTAGTTTGTAGCCACTATACGTAACTGTTGTTGACTTTGCACTGGTCAATGTCCCTGGTTGCTTTCTCGTACAGTGCCAGTGCTATCACATTGCACTGGTCAATGTCCCTGGTTGCGTTCTCTTACAGTGCCAGTGCTATCACATTGCACTGGTCAATGTCCCTGGTTGCATTCTCATACAGTGCCAGTGCTATCACATTGCACTGGTCAATGTCCCTGGTTGCTTTCTCATACAGTGCCAGTGCTATCACATTGCACTGGGCTCCAGAGTCTATCTGGAATTGGAGATAGTTATCGGACTTTTGATAAGCTAATGGCTTCCTTCGTGATGTGGGGTGGCGTGGTGGAGTGGGGTGGTGTGGTGTGGTGGAGTGGTATGGTAGGGTGGAATGGGATGGAGTGGAGTGGTGTGGTGTAATGTGGGGTGGTGTGGTGTGGGGTGGTGTGGTAGAGTGGGGTGGTGTAGTGGAGTGGGGTGGTAGGGTGGAATGCAGTGGGATGGTGTAGTGTGGAGTGGGGTGGGGTGGTGTGGTGGAGTGGGGTTGTAGGGTGGAATGGAGTGGGGTGGTAGGGTGGAATGGGGTGGAGTGGGGTGGTGTAGTGTGGGGTGGAGTGAGGGAATAATAAATCTGACTTGGAATTTTCAATATCCTATCTTTCTTCGACAAATCATTGTTTCAAATATGCTCGTAGCTCTGTGACAGTGTGTCAGCGTGTCAGCGTGTCAGCGTGTAAGCCTGTCTCAATCTCAATGACGTATTTGTCAACATCAACACAAAACACCCTGCTTAAGATTCACGCTGAATCAGCAGCCTAGAAGGTTTACTAGTGATTGATGGCAGAATCAGATTCCCGACTAATCACACATATTGTCGGTTGACAGATTAATCGACCAACCACTCTGGGCTTATCTCTCTTATTTCTCACTCACAAGTGGCCATAAAGAGAAATCAATATGGTTTAGTCTGTGTCATGTCACATTTCATTTATAAGGTTGCTTTGAATATGGATATGTGAAGACATGTCTGTGCTTACTGAGAATGATGCCAATAGTAAAATGCATCCCCACTGATTGCTTACAAACACCGTGCTATACACTCTCACTTTGTTGTTGTAGCAACTATTGACACGTTTTGTACCATTTTAGGATATAATAATTACAGCGTGATTTAGTAAATAAATGCAAGTTGAGCTTTTGCTAAAGATGACTACAAGAAAGCAGTACCTTGTGAAACCAAACATAGATAGCAACAGAATATTTCTGTCACTTAATATCTGTTAAAATTACTAAGTATATAATAAAAAGGTTAAGCAAAATCAGACTCTCCCTTAGGGTTTGCCTTGATGTGTGGGGTAGCCCTGAATGTGTGGGGTAGCCCTGAATGTGTGGGGCAGCCTGAATGCGTGGGGTAGCCCTGAATGTGTGGGGTAGCCCTGAATGTGTGGGGTAGCCTTGAATGTGTGGTGTAGCCCTGAATGTGTGGTGCAGCCCTGAATGTGTGGGGTAGCCCTCAATGTGTGGGTATCCCTGAATGTGTGTTGTAGCCCTCAATGTGTGGGGTAGCCCTCAATGTGTGGTGTAGCCCTCAATGTGTAGGGTAGCTCTCAATGTGTGGGGTAGCCTTCAATGTGTGGGGTAGCCCTCAATGTGTGGGTTAGCCCTCAATGTGTGGGGTAGCCCTCAATGTGTGGGGTAGCCCTCAATGTGTGGGGTAGCTCTCAATGTGTGGGGTAGCTCTCAATGTGTGGGGTAGCTCTCAATGTGTGGGGTAGCCCTCAATGTGTGGGGTAGCCCTCAATGTGTGGGATAGCTCTCAATATGTGAGGTAGCTCTCAATGTGTGGGGTAGCTCTCAATGTGTGGGGTAGCCCTCAATGTGTGGGGTAGACCTTTGTCATGTGACATGCGTGTAATGAAGTCAGTCCGCCAATAAGATTCAGTCAAAATATTCGAAGATAGAACCACAGTTTCTTCAGAGATAAAAACAAATTTTAAAAACGTAAATAATATTATTATTTACATGTTTTAATAAGTAAGTTGGAACATGTGAAGCTTATAACCAACTTGGTTGTTGCAGTTGTGATAATGACTATGTGGACATCTACATTGACCTGAAGGCTGTCACCACTGACCTCCTTGACCAGACGCTGCATGGCCGTTACTGTGGCAACGACCTGGGGACCTTGCCCCATCTCTTGATCTCGCTGCACAATGAGCTCATTGTTGGCTTCTACACAGACGACGAAAACAGAGCAAAGGGATTCCTTGCAGAGTATAAGTTCATTGACGCATGTAAGTGTCGCAAACAACACACTGAGTTCAATGGTTCAGTGACATTTTGGATTTTTCTCACTTTCAAGTTCCAACTAATGTCTTCTCGCTCTCAAAACTCAGTCGTAAACAACCACTTGACCATTCTGTTCTTTGTTGTTCGTTTACACATAGTAAATGCATGTCATAATTCCCCGTTGTAAATATGATAATGCATCAAATATTTACTTATCATACTTAATTCAATTTTCATGTTATAATTTGACTCAGTTTTGAGATATATTGTACTGTAATGCATAAAAACACAGTAAATGTGCCTTTTATGTTTGAAATGTGACATTTTTCATTTTGCCTGATGTTGCTAAATAATTTCTACTTCTGACAGCATCCCTTTGCTGGGCCTCAGAATCAATATATTTATGAAGATAATAATCAAAATGAGAGAGATGCCATTAATGATGTTTGATGTGTTTATTATGTTCCTTTGATCCCATTATATAGCACAGTCATTAAATAGCTGCAGACGTTACACGTTATTTTAGCTGGTTATCTCACTGCAACTGAAGAAAAATGAATGTTTTCTTTCCTAATTGATGTTATTTATTTAGGGTAGATATTCACCCATAGTAAGCAAACGACAAAATAACCAACAAATAACTTAATAAATAACCTTAGCAGCGAACAAATATGTGTTGGTTTGTTTTCTGTATTATGCGCAACCACTTGATCGATAAATAAGAAATCTGCTGACAAACAAAATATTACTTCTTAGGCTATAAATTATTATAAAAATGTGGCGTTTGTGCCACATGTTTTGTTGTGGTATGCATGTTCGGATCAATATTTCCTAGCATTTTATAAGAAAAAATAACTTGCGTTTCTAATAACTTTGCCCATTTTTGCACATATTATAACTCTGAAGCTTGGGTATTAATTAAAGCGAAACAAAAGTCATGGTTTCGGGGCTGCACCTAAAAGAGATAATAAAAACTAAAATCAAGAATATCACGCCAGTGGTTTACTCTAGTAAAGTGGAAGATTCCAGTCATTTCTCTGAATTTCTATGAAATCAGGGTAACCTAGACTACCAGCGATGTATTAAGGGAGGCCAGCACACACAGAACCAATGCAAAGTCTCAAACAAACGTGTTATTTTGCCAGAAAGAGGACTAGTTTAGTAAACCAAGGCCAAAATATGTTAAGTTGAGTTACAAATGGTTATGGTTTAGTAACTCTTATAGGTGCATAGGCCGAAAACCATGACTTTTATATTTCCCTTTAAGATATGACTATGAGATTTAGCATGTGAATGAATAGATTTGTGACACCAGCAGCTGTATGTGGGATGCAGTGGCTCTGAGGTTAGAACATCAGACTCTTATTCTCAAGAGGACTGTTCTTTGAATTCGCTTGTGTCGTTCACTCTGTGTTGCCTCAAGTCAATCAGTCATATAATGAGTACCAATAGACTTGAATGAATGAATAATTTTTGCACAGTAATACTTCCCAGGGAAATTTAACGTGCCTTGAATGGTCCCAAGGACTAGATACAGTGCTATATAAGAACTTACCTTTACCTTAGTGACAGCGATATGAGAACATTTCTTCCTTGTTTCAGCGGTCTACACCCCGGGGGTTGCGGCAGGGGCGCACGTCTGTGGTCAGACGATCCACAGTGACCTGCTTCCCCATGGGTTCCTCCTGTCTCCCACCTATCCTGGAATGTACCCTGACAACCTGTTCTGTTTCTACAAGCTCAAGGGAATGCCAGGACAGCGCATCCGAGTCACCTTTCATGACATCGACATGTACAGTGGGGGCAGTCAGTAAGTCATGTACAGCAGGGTTAATCAGTAAGTCATGTACAGCGGGGTTAATCAGTAAGTCATGCACAGCGGGGGTAGTCAGTAAGTCATGCACAGAAGGGGTAGTCAGTAAGTCATGCACAGCGAGGGTAGTCAGTAAGTCATGCATAGCGGGGGTAATCAGTAAGTCATGCACAGCGGGGGCAGTCAGTAAATCATGCACAGTGGGGGAAGTCAGTAAGTCATGCACAGAAAGGGTAGTCAGTAAGTCATGCACAGCGGGGGTAGTCAGTAAGTCATGTACAGCGGGGGCAGTCAGTAAGTCATGAACAGTGGGGGAAGTCAGTAAGTCATTCACAGAAAGGGTAGTCAGTAAGTCATGCACAGCGGGGGCAGTCAGTAAGTCATGCACAGCGGGGGCAGTCAGTAAGTCATGCACAGCGGGGGCAGTCAGTAAGTCATGCACAGCAGGGGTAGTCAGTAAGTCATGAACAGTGGGGGAAGTCAGTAAGTTATGAACAGAAAGGATAGTCAGTAAGTCATGCACAGTGGGGGAAGTCAGTAAGTCATGCACAGTGGGGGTAGTCAGTAAGTCATGTACAGCAGGGGTAGTCAGTAAGTCACGTATAGCGGGGGTAGTCAGTAAGTCATGCACAGTGGGGGTAGTCAGTAAGTCATGCACAGTGGGGTAGTCAGTAAGTCATGCAGAGTGGGGGTAGTCAGTAAGTCATGCACAGTGGGGGTAGTCAGTAAGTCATGCAGAGTGGGGGTAGTCAGTAAGTCATGCACAGTGGGGGTAGTCAGTAAGTCATGCACAGCAGGGTTAGTCAGTAAGTTATGTACAGCGGGGGCAATCAGTAAGTCATGCACGGTGGGGGTAGTCAGTAAGTTATGTACAGCGGGGGCAGTCAGTAAGTCATGCACAGTGGGGGTAGTCAGTAAGTCATGCACAGTGGGGTAGTCAGTAAGTCATGCAGAGTGGGGGTAGTCAGTAAGTTATGTACATCAGGGGTAGTCAGTAAGTTATGTACAGCGGGGGCAGTCAGTAAGTTATGTACATCAGGGGCAGTGAGTAAGTTATGTACATCAGGGGTAGTCAGTAAGTTATGTACAGCAGGGGTAGTCATTAAGTCATGTACAGCGGGGGCAGTCAGTAAGTTATGTACATCAGGGGTAGTCAGTAAGTTATGTACATCAGGGGTAGTCAGTAAGTTATATACATCAGGGGTAGTCAGTAAGTTATGTACATCAGGGGTAGTCAGTAAGTTATGTACATCAGGGGTAGTCAGTAAGTTATGTACAGTGGGGGTAGTCAGTAAGTTATGTACATCAGGGGTAGTCAGTAAGTTATGTACAGCGGGGGCAGTCAGTAAGTTATGTACATCGGGGGCAGTCAGTAAGTTATGTACATCAGGGGTAGTCAGTAAGTTATGTACATCAGGGGTAGTCAGTAAGTTATGTACATCAGGGGTAGTCAGTAAGTTATGTACAGCGGGGGTAGTCAGTAAGTTATGTACATCAGGGGTAGTCAGTAAGTTATGTACAGCGGGGGTAGTCAGTAAGTTATGTACATCAGGGGTAGTCAGTAAGTTATGTACAGCGGGGGTAGTCAGTAAGTCATGTACGGGGGGGCTGTCAGTAGTCATGTACAGGGGGACAGCCAGTAAGTCGTGTAAATTGGGGCAGTCTGTAAGTCATGTACAGGGCCTTTGCCTTGGAAGACAGTCTTGTTAAATCTTGTTAAACTAAACCCTCACAATATGTTGATATTTATCTATCCTTATTGCCAATCACATCCACACTTAACTTGTAACAAATACATGGTAGCAGAAATATACTTCAAATATTTCACTATTTATTTGAATGTAGGGTTGGTTTATCTTATAGTATTATAGCAACAATGAAAAAAATATTTATTAAAACACCTTTAATGCAATTATAAAATTTCCTTTCTAGACACACAATAAACAAGCACATTACTATTGCACCGTCCCCATCTGTTATACTATAAACAATATAACACATACTTTCCAAATCTTTCAGTTGCCCATTTGACTACATCAAGGTGTATGACGGTTACACGAACCAGGCGGAAGTGATCGGTGTGTACTGCGGGCGACTCACAGACATCACAATATACTCGACTGGCGAGGCGCTACACCTGGAGTTTGTGACAAAGAGCGGCCGTGTGACGCCCACCAAGAAGCCTTATGTGCCATACTGGGAGAAAGAACTTGAGTATGACACGCAGCGACAAGGCTTCCGGGCGGAGTTTGAGATGAGTGACAAGTTTGTTAACCTCGGTAGGTACTTTGTCTTCTTGTAAAGGGCTGACACTGGCGTTTGTAGCTTTGGATGGTGATCATGTAAAGGGCTGACACTGGCGTTTGTATCTTTGGATGGTGATCATGTAAAGGGCTGACACTGGCGTTTGTAGCTTTGGATGGTGATCATGTAAAGGGCTGACACTGACGTTTGTATCTTTGGATGGTGATCATGTGAAGGGCTGACACTGGCGTTTGTAGCTTTGGATGGTGATCATGTAAAGGGCTGACACTGGCGTTTGTATCTTTGGATGGTGATCATGTAAAGGGCTGACACTGGCGTTTGTAGCTTTGGATGGTGATCATGTGAAGGGCTGACACTGGCGTTTGTATCTTTGGATGGTGATCATGTGAACGGCTGACACTGGCATTTGTATCTTTGGATGGTGATCATGTGAAGGGCTGACACTGGCATTTGTATCTTTTGATGGTGATCACGTAAAGGGCTGACATTGGTGTTTGTATCTTTTGATGGTGATCATGTAAAGGGCTGACACTGGCGTTTGTAGCTTTGGATGGTGATCATGTAAAGGGCTGACACTGGCGTTTGTAGCTTTGGATGGTGATCATGTTAAGGGCTGACACTGGCGTTTGTATCTTTGGATGGTGATCATGTAAAGGGCTGACACTGGCATTTGTATCTTTGGATGGTGATCATGTAAAGGGCTGACACTGGCGTTTGTAGCTTTGGATGGTGATCATGTTAAGGGCTGACACTGGCGTTTGTATCTTTGGATGGTGATCATGTAAAGGGCTGACACTGGCATTTGTATCTTTGGATGGTGATCATGTAAAGGGCTGACACTGGCGTTTGTAGTTTTGGATGGTGATCATGTAAAGGGCTGACACTGGCGTTTGTATCTTTGGATGGTGATCATGTTAAGGGCTGACACTGGCGTTTGTAGCTTTGGATGGTGATCATGTGAAGGGCTGACACAGGCGTTTGTATCTTTGGATGGTGATCATGTGAAGGGCTGACACTGGCGTTTGTATCTTTGGATGGTGATCATGTAAAGGGCTGACACTGGCGTTTGTATCTTTGGATGGTGATCATGTAAAGGGCTGACACTGGCGTTTGTATCTTTGGATGGTGATCATGTAAAGGGCTGACACTGGCGTTTGTATCTTTGGATGGTGATCATGTAAAGGGCTGACACTGGCGTTTGTAGCTTTGAATGGTGATCATGTTAAGGGCTGACACTGGCGTTTGTAGCTTTGGATGGTGATCATGTGAAGGGCTGACACTGGCGTTTGTATCTTTGGATGGTGATCATGTGAAGGGCTGACACTGGCGTTTGTATCTTTGGATGGTGATCTTGTTAAAAAAAATTATATTTATTCAGTCTTGTTAAGTTTTGGTTTTAATTTATTGTTTGTTTCATGTATATTTTTGATAAAGAACATGGGCAGGTCTGTAGAAAAATGTTCTGGTAAAAGCCTTTTAAAAATTATGCAGTGTTATTTGCTTCCCTTGAAATTTAATGAAAAGTGCTTCTATTTGTGGCTGGCTTCCTTAAATGTTTAAATGGGGGCATTAAAAAGATATATACACTTTTTTCAAAACAAACATCATTATTTAGAACATGTCAGAAGTTTAAATTATCAGTTTTATTCCTAGTCTATAAAGAATTTGTGTTGGAAGGAAATGTTGTAAAGTTTGTTTTGAAAGTTTGAATTACTGATCTTTATCGTTACTCTATAAAATAGTTTTGTTAGAGATACTAATGTTGGAAGGCTTGAACTATGCCATTTAGAAAGACTCAAGTTTTAAGATTATATATAAAAAGATTATATGTAGACAGATTGCAGTCCAAAGCAAATGCTCCAGATAACAAGGAACAAGGAAGTCATTGACTTACTGATAGCTCAATGGCAATGATGGCATTTCCACTAAATTATTAAAAGCAATAAAACAACAAATTTGCAAACCTCTCACCATCATAATTAATCAGTCACTAGCAACAGGCATTTTTCCTGACCCCCTAAAAATTGCAAAAGTGATACCACTTTATAAAAAAAGGCGACAGGACATTACTTGATAACTATCGTCCAATCTCCATATTACCATCAATCTCCAAAAAGTAATGTTCAATCAAATTCACGTGTACTTCTCATCTCATAGTTTATACTACAATGGACAATATGGTTTTAGAGAAAAACACTCCACTCAATTAGCTGCACTTGAACTTATCGACAGAATATCTCAGGATCTTGATCAAGGTATCACTCCAATAAATGTATACCTTGATTTGTCAAAAGCATTTGACACCCTTGACCATAATATTCTTTTATTTAAATTACAGTTTTATGGGTTTACAAATTCGGCACTAAAATTGTGCAAAAACTACTTATCAGACAGGAAACAGTTTGTTCAGATTAATAATGCTAAATCTTTCGAAGCCGATATAACAGTGGGTGTACCCCAAGGTTCAATATTGGGTCCTTTATTGTTCATTATATATATGAATGATATCATCCACTCTAGTAATTCATTTCAGTTCATAATGTTTGCAGATGACACCACCTTATTCACTACACTAAATTCTAATGAACACTACAGTATTCACAATGAAAGACTAAACAACGAATTAGAAAAAATAAGTAATTAGCTCAAAGTGAACAAACTTTCACTAAATGTAAAGAAAACAAAAGCCATGATATTTCATATGCCACAAAAGAAGGTTCAGCTTCCTCTCCTTCAAATAGCTGAATCAAATATTGAATATATAGATAATTTAAATTTTCTCGGTATCACTATTAACAAACACCTAAATTGGACTAGTCATGTAGATGCACTGGCTTCCAAAATATCAAAAACCATAGGAGTGTTAAGTAGTCTCAAACACATCCTATCAATCAACATCCTGAGAACAATCTATAACTCCCTAATCGTATGCCACCTCAATTATGGAGTGTTGGTCTGGGAGACTCAGAGTAATTTAAATAATAAAATTGTCAAATTACAGAAAAGGGCAGTTAGAATTATAACTTCTAGTAATTACCTGGCTCATAGTGAACCGTTTTTTAAGAAACTTTACCTCTTAGAGCTTGATGACATATGTAGAATTCAACTACTCAAATTTATTTACAAATTGGTCAACAAGCAGCTGCCTGATTATTTCAACCAAAACCTACTCTTATACAATACCCAGCGCCATCAACATGCCACTAGGGCAGGCACAAATGTATTTATCCCTAGAGTCAATCACGAATTCTCAAAAAGAAACATCAGGTTCAGCATAGCAAAGATATTTAATAATTCTCCCGATATCATTATTAATAAAATATTCACCCACAGTATCCATGGATTCTCCACCTATATTAAAAGATACATTATTGAAAGGTATCAAAATGCTTGTACTATTATTAACTGTTATATATGTAGAACATAATTAACTTAAATCCCTATGTATACGTCGCCTTGTAGTTACTAGCTAATTATATCTTGGCAGAGTAAATGTTGTCTTTAAAATAATTTTATTGTAATGTCTATTGATGCATTTTTTTAATTATTTTTTGCTTATTTTTTGCTTATATGTGTATATGTGCACATGTATAAGTCAGCCACTGTATGAACTTTTGATTGTAATCCTTACTATGGCATATTCATGTATTATTAGCTAAATTACTCTGTAAATGTATTATTACTATTATTATACTGCAATTATTATTTAAGGTGGTTCTCGTGGTAGCGGCATTTAAATGCCTTAACGGGAATCTCCTGACCTATTGTATATACAAAATTATAATATGTACTTGTAATTATTGGTCTAATAAATTTAATTTCATTCATTCATTCATTCAACAACTCTTTCAAATATCTGTCTGTTAGTTGCTTGAAAGCGGATTCCATTGTTGCCTCTGGTGCACCAGCGTCTTACGACTCTGTCAACATTAGAACCACACTGCTCATGCCTTTGATGCAGCATCACAGGTTGACATGTTGGCAGACATAGAACTGGTTCTATTTCGGATAGACTGCTAAAGTTGATGCATCAAAAGAAGCCTAACGGGTTATTGGAAAAAATCAATTATGCTCCCATGTGTCCAAGAAATGGGGCACACAGAAAGACAGAATTCTAGATGCTGATCTCATTAGTATTATGTACTGAGAGCTTTATCTTAAAAGCAGCATCTGGTATGAAGGCATCGAAGGGCACAAAATAAATTTTTGGTAAAAGTGTCTGCCATATTTAGGAAAATACATGTGTTTACATGGCTGTCAATATTAGTGTGTGAAAGTTCATTTATTTGTCTATCTGCTTCTGCCTGCTACAATTGTTTGTTATATTTTCTTTTTTGTGTAGTCAGATTATCTTGTTAAGATTAATTAGTGAATTAACTATTACAACTGGTGTAACGTCTGATGTTTGTGTTATAGACTTCATCACTTCTGGCCGCCATGTCGTTGGCACAGGTACTCTTTATTTTATATATTCTTTAATCTAATAATTTGTCTATAAGTTGTTGTTTAGATAGAATAACAACTGTTTTGATAATGTTCAAAACTAAGAGCTAGATTGATACTTGACGTTGGCGTAGTACATGACAGTACATGACTGTACATGACAGTGTACATGATAGTGTACACGACACTGTGGACACGACAGTACATGACTGTACATGACAGTGTACATGATAGTGTACACGACACTGTGCACACGACAGTGCAACACTTGTGGACACATTTAGCTAGAACAGATGTGCATAAGAACATTCAAATCTAAATGTATATTTACAAATGTTTTGAAATTCTGGTAATCATTACATGACAGCATGAACTAGCATAATTAATAGTGATGATGAATTATACTAAAAGCTTTTTAAAATAAAAACCGTTTTATTTAAAGTAAAATTGAAAACTTGTTTATAAATTAAAATAACATTGAATACTATGTTACTTAAAGTAAAATCGTATACCTTGTTATTTAAAGTAAATTGTAAATACTGTTATTTTTAGTTAAAGTAAAATGTTAAACTTGTGTTTAAAGAATAATTAAAAACTATTATCTAAAAAATACTTTAACGTTTATTTAAAGTAATTTTTTTATTTAAAGTCAAATTAAAAACTGTTATGGTAGCTGGGGTGGCTATTACATGCTTGTCTTGAATTGATTAGTTTCAGTAGATGTTTTTAAGATAGATAAACCATTTCTTCACCGATTGTAGTTGAAATGCTATATAATATACCAGATTAAAAAAAATTTAGTTTTCATTTAATTAGTTATTTTACAAGGTTTTTAAAAACAATTTGTAAATGTGAAAAAATAGCGGTTTAATCGTTTTGAGAAAATCCCCAAAGAAATAAATGACATACATATAAGTATGACAGTGTAACTGATAAGTTTACGGCAGATTTTGGTTAACATAAACCAATTATGTTTGTTACACCACCATGAATGAATTAACAAGATTTAACAAGATTGCCATCCCAAACAACAAGTTCCAGATGGCAAGTGGACAAGGAAGCTGTTGGCTTATCGAGAGTCCAACAATTTTCTCATCTATGTGTAGCCCGCCCTTATCAGATATCTGTCAATTCTATTTTTAAACATATTCACACTACTAACATTAACACAATCATTTGGCAGTTTGTTCCATTCATTTATCACCCTCTGTGAGAAAGAGTACTTTCTCATGTCCAACCTACATCAGTATTAGGACCTATATTATTCTTAATTTATATCAATGACTTGGATGACAGTATAACAAGTAACGTACTGAAATTTGCGGATGACACAAAACTGTTTAGAAAAGTTAATACTGATGGTGATAAACAACATTTACAAAACGATCTAGACAGATTAGTGAAATGGTCTGAGAAATGGCAGATGTTGTTCAATTTTGGGAAATGTAAATGCCTACATACAGGACATAGGAACTTGAATGTAAACTATAAAATGGGAGATACTGTTCTGGGTACTACTGTATAAGAAAAGGACTTAGGAGTTACAATAAGCGCTGATATGAAAGTTTCAGAGCAGTGTGGTATTGCAGCTTCAAAGGGTAATCAAATTCTTGGATTGATTAGAAGAAACATAACATACAAGGGAAAAAAGTTAATTATACCTCTTTATAAAGCAATAGTTAGACCTCATTTAGAATACTGTATACAAGCATGGAGACCATATCGTAAGAAGGATATAGATACGCTTGAACGCATACAAAGGAGAGCAACTAAAATGATTCCAGAACTGAGAGACCTTAGTTATGAAGAACGCCTGAAAGAATGTGGTTTAACAACTCTAGAGACAAGGATGTTAAGAGGAGATCAGATTGAAGTTTTTAAGATATTGAATGGGTATGAAAATATTGATAGAAATATGTTTTTCTCACTCAAGAAGGATAGCAGAACTAGAGGACATGAGGTAAAATTAGTAAAGGATCAATGTAGATTGGACATCAGGAAGCACTCGTTCTCACAGAGGACAATAAATGAATGGAACAAATTGTCTACAGATTGTGTAACTGCTAGCAGCATGAATATGTTTAAAAATAAGGTAGACACATATCTCATGAGGGCGGGTTATAAGTAGATGAACATTGTTGGACTCTCGATAAGCCAATGGCTTCCTTGTCCACTTGCCATCTGGGCCTTTGGCTTGGATGGCAAATCTTGTTAAATCTTGTACATTGCTCCTTATCTAATGCTGCTTTGTGTCCTCTGGTTCTACTGTCTTCTTTAAGTTTGAAGAACATATTCCTGTCAACATCCTCATAACCGTTCACTATTTTAAACACTTCTATTTGGTCTCCTCTTAGTCTCCTGGTCTCTAGTGTTGTCAAACCACATTGTAATAAGCGACTTTCGTAACTAAGGTCTCTTAATTCTGGAATCATTTTCATGTCGGCACTAAATGTTACTCCTAAGTCCTTTTCTTGTGTGGTTCTACCTAGTTTTATCTAGAACATCCTGTAAACTTTGTTTATCTGTAACATTAGTAACCTTTCTAAATACTTTTGTGTCATCTGCAAATTTCAGTACTTTGCTAGATATGTCATCTTCCAAATCATTTATATATATTAAAAACAGTATAGGGCATAATACTGTTCCCTGTGGTACCCCACTCAGAACAGATTTCCAGTTTGACATCTCACCATCTACTATTACTCTCTTTCTTCTGTGTGTAAGCCACTCTTCTATCCAGTTGATTACATCATTACCTATACCATGGGCTTTTAGTTTAAGTAACAATCTTTGATGTGGCACTTTATCGAAAACGTTCTGAAAATCAAAGTAGACAACACCCTCTGGTGACCCGTCATCTACCCACTTTGTAATTTCTTCCAAAAAACATAAGAGATTGGTTAGACGTGACCTTGCTTTTAGGAACCCATGTTGAGATGTATTTATTAATTTATGTTTTACAAGGAATTCCACCGTATGGTCTCTAATTAATGTTTTGAGTAATTTACGTACAACTGATATTAAACTCACTGGTCTGTAATTTTCTGGCTTGTTCCTCGATACCTTCTTAAACAGTGGCGTAATGTTTGCTTCTTTCCTTTCTGAAGGAACTATTCCTTTTTCTAGTGACAAGTTAAACAATTTTGCAAGTGGTGTACTAATTTGCTCAACAATTTCTTTAAGCAGTTTTGGTGGTATCCCATCAACTCCAGGTGATTTATTATCTTTCATCTTCTTAATTTTCTTTGCTATCATTTCAGGAGTTACAAATAACTGCCCTAAATGTTCTGATTTACTGCCCTGAAATTTAGGAAATGGAACTGTAAGTGAGCTGATATCTTCTGTGGTAAAAACTGAGCTAAAATACTCATTTAGGACGTTTGCCATTTGAAACCCGTCTGAAATTATGTTTTCACTGTTGTTTTCCAGTGGTCCGACCTTATCTCGAACTTTCTGTTTACTCCTTACATAAGCATAGAAACTCTTGCTATAATTTTTTATATTACCTGCCAATTTTTTTTCAAAGGTTCTTTTAGATTTTCTAATTTCAGTTGTAGCTAGGTTAAGTGCCTCTTTGTAATTTGCATAGTCTTCATCCTTTCTGATACGCCTATAAACCCTCCACATAGTTTGCTTAAACACTATTTTTCTAATAGCTTCTTTTGACAAGTGTTTCTTTCTAGACCGTTTTCCTTGTTTTTCAAGGGAACAAATTTATCGATGACACTCTCAATTTCATATTTTAGAATATTCCAACATTCAATTGCGGTCTTATTCATCAGCATGTTATTCCAATTTAGCTTTGCCAAGTATTTTCTCATCTTTATAGTTACCTTTGTGGAAGTTTCTCCTATACGTTTTTTTTATTTTTACTTTAAGATTTTACATTGATGTCAAAATGTATTTGATTGTGGTCACTGTTACCCAATGGTTCATGTATTTTTACATTGTCCACTAATTCTTTTTGTGATGACAAAACTATATCTAATATATTATCTCCCCTGTTTGGTTCTAGCACGTGCTGAGTAAAGAAGCTATCCTGAATTAAAAATAGAAATTGTTGGTCCTCACCCCCGTATTCTCTAGAGATTTCCATTGTATATGTCCATGGTTAAAATCTCCCATTATGATACATTCCCCTTTACTAACTTCCTTTATAGCATTTTGTATTTTTGTGTTATCCTCTTCGTTTATTTTTGGACTTCGCTAAACTAATCCAATAGTTAATTTTGAATTTCCTGAAACTATTTTGCACCAAACAGCTTCATCGCAATCTGCTTCCCTTTCTAATTTTATTTTGTAAGCCTGAATAGATTCTTTAACATATAAAATAACTCCCCCTCCCCTTCTTCCTATTCGATCTCTCCTAAACATTACGTAATCTTGTCAATCCTAATTCAGCATCTGTTATGTCTGTGTTGGCCAATGATTCGGTAATACCAATTATGTGAGGGACAATATCTTCTACACAATTAAGCAAAAGTTGAATGACAGCCTAAAGTGGCAGTATATTTTTGACACAAACCCTTCACCAATCATTATTTACTGCTGTATTACATTGCGTGCAGGTATGACGCGTTCATACACAAAATTGCAACGTCGTGAGTGTGGGTTTTTCTCAAACAATATTTTAAACATCATTTCCTGGCTATTAATGAATGCACAATCTCAGCAAATGCTTGTTTTTGTGTTGAAATTTATGGTTTTTCACTGGTGTTTTATGTATTGTTTATAACATAATGGCCATTTGTAATATTGACATGTCCCCTTAATTTGCCTCCGCAATAGCCCTTGAATCTGTACTTGTAACGTGTTGTTGTCTACGGTATCAGGTTACGCCAGCCATCTAACAAACACATAGCAGGGCGTGTTTATGGTCATTTTGATTGGCCCGTTATCCCACGGGGTCACAAGGTCACATATGCGATGACATTTCCCTTAGTGTCAAAGGCACAATAAACTTCGTCAACGCTGATATTTGCTGGTTTAAGTACATGATTTAGTTAGGTAGATATAATACTGATGTGTACTAGCATTACAGTAACCAGAAGATGGCACTTTCACGGCGAACAAATATAGCTGGTTCGAACATCGTAGCGTGCTTGGTCGTTACTATGGAAACATTGTCGCTTTTCCGGGAACTCAAGGGAATTTCCAAAAGGACTGTGTTTTTAAAAGATGGATTGGTGAAATATGATGTTAGTGCTGGGTCATTTTTGTGGTATCGACATTTAGTTTAGTATATCCTAGCATGTTATGAAGAAAAGAAAAAAATCATCTGACACGCTAGCCGCCCCAGCCACCTTAAAATAAAATAAAAAAATGTAAAGTCAAATGTTAAACTTTGTCATTTAAAATATGATTTATATCCATGAAATAATCTGAGAGCTGGTAAGTCAGTTCCCAAGTCCCAGATATTTAAATGTAGAAAGTCAGTCTGAACTTCTCACTAAATGGCTCCGTGACCTTGACCTGTCGTAGAATGTGACCAGAGAATCCTGAGTGTGGGAAAGTCCAATGGCTCCGTCACAAGTCCAGGTTACCCAGGACTTTACCCTCTCAATGTCACTTGCTTCTACTACATCGATGGACTCGTGAACCGGGAGAACCTGGAGAAGACGCGACTAGACTTCGAAGTTTTCGATGTCCCGTCTACCAATGCACTGTAAGTAGGCATTTGTGTAAATTACCTCAGTCGGCAGAGTTGGCTGGAGAAACGTTGTATCAATGTAAGATTCTGGTATTAGATTATTAAAGTTTGGTAGTTTGATGATGATCAACTGTCAGAAGTCATGATACTATATCATCAGAATTTGACTATGGTCAGATTACGATGTCAGTAAAGTTTTGTAAATAAATTCAGTTGTAAGCTTGTAATTCAGCATCAATGTTTATCGCAACATCAATTGTGCCTACTAGTAAATAGATACACTCCTGCCATTAAAGTTGTTGAGGCCACATAGTTGACCAAATGCAGTTGAACCATTAACAAAACAAATATATTATAAATTCTGAAGAAAACTATTGAATGAAAAACCTGAAAGTAATATTTGGCAATCAACATTTGAAATTTTGGAATTTCCTTCAGCTTTATAAAATCAGTATTTAATCAGATATAGTAACATTACCACAAGGCAGTGTCATAATTCTGACTATATATTTCCCATTAATGAACAATGTTTAGCTATCACTCGACAAACATGCCAATATTGGGCCAATGTTGGCAATTCATTTGCACATTGTATAATAATTAGTGTGATACAATCCTTTTGGTAAATGTAGACCAGCTTCTTTAAAAATGCTTGTAACATGAAACATGAAATATAACATTATTAATTTAGACGTACTTTGAGAGTGAAAAATTAAGAGAATTTGGACATTTTAATTACATGAAACCCTCAACTAGCTGCGTATCAGTTAAACGATGAGGGTTGTGTCAGTTAAACGATGAGGGTTGTGTCAGTTAGACGATGAGGGTTGTGTCAGTTAGACGATGAGGGTTGTGTCAGTTGAACGACGAGGTTTGTGTCAGTTAAACGACGAGGGTTGTGTCAGTTAGACGACGAGGGTTGTGTCAGTTAGATGACGAGGGTTGTGTCCGTTAGACGACAAGGGTTGTGTCCATTAGACGACGAGCATTGTGTCAGTTAGACGATGAGGGTTGTGTCCTTTAGACGATGAGGGTTATGTCAGATGACGAGGGTTGTGTCTGTTAGACGGCAAGAGTTGTGTCCGTTAGACGATAAGGGTTGTGTCCGTTAGACGACGAGGGTTGTGTCAGTTAAACAAC
The DNA here is from genome assembly GCA_963662155.1 of Lamellibrachia columna. NCBI lineage: Eukaryota > Metazoa > Annelida > Polychaeta > Sabellida > Siboglinidae > Lamellibrachia > Lamellibrachia columna. The sequence continues at coordinate 54,835,622 of OY759270.1, read as the reverse complement.
GAGGGTTGTGTCCGTTAGACGATGAGGGTTGTGTCCGTTAGACGACGAGGCTTGTGTCCGTTAGACAAGGGTTGTGTCCATTAGACGACGAGAGTTGTGTCCATTAGACGACGAGGGTTGTATCCGTTAGACGACGAGGGTTGTGTCCATTAGACGACGAGGGTTGTGTCCGTTAGACGATGAGGGTTGTGTCCATTAGACGACGAGGGTTGTGTCCGTTATACGATGAGGGTTGTGTCCTTTAGACGACAAGGGTTGTGTCAGTTAGACGATGAGGGTTGTGTCAGTTAGACGACGAGGGTTGTGTCAGTTAAACGACGAGGGTTGTAGTTGTATCATTTAAACATTGAGGTTTGTAGTATCAGTTAAGCAATGAGGGTTGTGTCCATTAAACAACGGGGGTTGTAGTTGTATCAGTTAAACGACGAGGGTTGTATCAGTTAAACAACGAGGGTTGTAGTTGTATCAGTTAAACAACGAGGGTTGTAGTTGTTTCAGTTAAACAATGAGGGTTGTATCAGTTAAACAATGAAGGTTGTAGTTGTATCAGTTAAACAATGAGGGTTGTAGTTGTATCAGTTAAACAACGAGAGTTGTATCAGTTAAACAATGAGGGTTGTGTCAGTTAAACAATGAGGGTTGTGTCAGTTAAACAACGAGGGTTGTATCAGTTAAACAATGAGGGTTGTATCAGTTAAACAACGAGGGTTGTGTCAGTTAAACAACGAGGGTTGTGTCAGTTAAACAATGAGGGTTGCATCAGTTAAACAATGAGGGTTGTATCAATTAAACAATGAGGGTTGTAGTTGTATCAGTTAAACAACGAGGGTTGTATCAGTTAAACAATGAGGGTTGTATCAGTTAAACAATGAGGGTTGTGTCCGTTAAACAACGGGGGTTGTAGTTGTATCAGTTAAACGATGAGGGTTGTAGTTGTATCAGTTAAACGACGAGGGTTGTAGTTGTATCAGTTAAACAATGAGGGTTGTAGTTGTATCAGTTAAACAACGAGAGTTGTATCAGTTAAACAATGAGGGTTGTGTCAGTTAAACAATGAGGGTTGTGTCAGTTAAACAACGAGGGTTGTATCAGTTAAACAATGAGGGTTGTATCAGTTAAACAATGAGGGTTGTAGTTGTATCAGTTAAACAACAAGGGTTGTATCAGTTAAACAATGAGGGTTGTATCAGTTAAACAATGAGGGTTGTGTCAGTTAAACAACGAGGGTTGTAGTTATATCAGTTAAGCAATGAGGGTTGTAGTTGTATCAGTTAAACAATGAGGGTTGTAGTTGTATCAGTTAAACAATAAGGGTTGTAGTTGTATCAGTTAAACAACGAGTGTTGTATCAGTTAAACAATGAGGGTTGTATTAGTTAAACAATTAGGGTTGTGTCAGTTAAACAATGAGGGTTGTATCAGTTAAACAACGAGGGTTGTATCAGTTAAACAATGAGGGTTGTGTCAGTTAAACAACGAGGGTTGTATCAGTTAAACAATGAGGGTTGTGTCAGTTAAACAATGAGGGTTGTATCAGTTAAACAATGAGGGTTGTATCAGTTAAACAATTAGGGTTGTGTCAGTTAAACAACGAGGGTTGTATCAGTTAAACAATGAGGGTTGTGTCAGTTAAACAACGAGGGTTGTATCAGTTAAACAATGAGGGTTGTGTAAGTTAAACAATTAGGGTTGTGTCAGTTAAACAATGAGGGTTGTATCAGTTAAACAATGAGGGTTGTATCAGTTAAACAATGAGGGTTGTAGTTGTATCAGTTAAACAATTAGGGTTGTGTCAGTTAAACAATGATGGTTGTGTCAGTTAAACAACGAGGGTTGTGTCAGTTAAACAATGAGGGTTGTATCAGTTAAACAATGAGGGTTGTAGTTGTATCAGTTAAACAATGAGGGTTGTATCAGTTAAACAATGAGGGTTGTATCAGTTAAACAATGAGGGTTGTGTCAGTTAAACAATGAGGGTTGTAGTTATATCAGTTAAACAATGAGGGTTGTAGTTGTATCAGTTAAACAACGAGGGTTGTAGTTGTATCAGTTAAACAATAAGGGTTGTAGTTGTATCAGTTAAACAACGAGTGTTGTATCAGTTAAACAATGAGGGTTGTATCAGTTAAACAATTAGGGTTGTGTCAGTTAAACAATGAGGGTTGTATCAGTTAAACAATGAGGGTTGTGTCAGTTAAACAACGAGGGTTGTATCAGTTAAACAATGAGGGTTGTGTCAGTTAAACAACGAGGGTTGTATCAGTTAAACAATGAGGGTTGTGTCAGTTAAACAATTAGGGTTGTGTCAGTTAAACAATGAGGGTTGTATCAGTTAAACAATTAGGGTTGTGTCAGTTAAACAATGAGGGTTGTATCAGTTAAACAACGAGGGTTGTATTAGTTAAACAATTAGGGTTGTGTCAGTTAAACAACGAGGGTTGTATCAGTTAAACAATGAGGGTTGTGTCAGTTAAACAACGAGGGTTGTATCAGTTAAACAATGAGGGTTGTGTCAGTTAAACAATTAGGGTTGTGTCAGTTAAACAATGAGGGTTGTATCAGTTAAACAACGAGGGTTGTATCAGTTAAACAATGAGGGTTGTATCAGTTAAACAATTAGGGTTGTGTCAGTTAAACAATGATGGTTGTGTCAGTTAAACAATGAGGGTTGTATCAGTTAAACAATGAGGGTTGTGTCAGTTAAACAATGAGGGTTGTATCAGTTAAACAATGAGGGTTGTGTCAGTTAAACAATGAGGGTTGTATCAGTTAAACAACGAGGGTTGTATTAGTTAAACAATTAGGGTTGTGTCAGTTAAACAACGAGGGTTGTGTGAGTTAAACAATGAGGGTTGTATCAGTTAAACAATGAGGGTTGTGTCAGTTAAACAATGAGGGTTGTATCAGTTAAACAATGAGGGTTGTGTCAGTTAAACAACGAGGGTTGTATCAGTTAAACAATGAGGGTTGTGTCAGTTAAACAACGAGGGTTGTATCAGTTAAACAATTAGGGTTGTGTCAGTTAAACAACGAGGGTTGTATCAGTTAAACAATGAGGGTTGTGTCAGTTAAACAATTAGGGTTGTGTCAGTTAAACAATGAGGGTTGTATCAGTTAAACAATTAGGGTTGTGTCAGTTAAACAATGAGGGTTGTATCAGTTAAACAACGAGGGTTGTATTAGTTAAACAATTAGGGTTGTGTCAGTTAAACAACGAGGGTTGTATCAGTTAAACAATGAGGGTTGTGTCAGTTAAACAACGAGGGTTGTATCAGTTAAACAATGAGGGTTGTGTCAGTTAAACAATTAGGGTTGTGTCAGTTAAACAATGAGGGTTGTATCAGTTAAACAACGAGGGTTGTATCAGTTAAACAATGAGGGTTGTATCAGTTAAACAATTAGGGTTGTGTCAGTTAAACAATGATGGTTGTGTCAGTTAAACAATGAGGGTTGTGTCAGTTAAACAATGAGGGTTGTAGTTATATCAGTTAAACAATGAGGGTTGTAGTTGTATCAGTTAAACAATGAGGGTTGTAGTTGTATCAGTTAAACAATAAGGGTTGTAGTTGTATCAGTTAAACAACGAGTGTTGTATCAGTTAAACAATGAGGGTTGTATCAGTTAAACAATTAGGGTTGTGTCAGTTAAACAATGAGGGTTGTATCAGTTAAACAATGAGGGTTGTGTCAGTTAAACAACGAGGGTTGTATCAGTTAAACAATGAGGGTTGTGTCAGTTAAACAACGAGGGTTGTATCAGTTAAACAATGAGGGTTGTGTCAGTTAAACAATTAGGGTTGTGTCAGTTAAACAATGAGGGTTGTATCAGTTAAACAATTAGGGTTGTGTCAGTTAAACAATGAGGGTTGTATCAGTTAAACAACGAGGGTTGTATTAGTTAAACAATTAGGGTTGTGTCAGTTAAACAACGAGGGTTGTATCAGTTAAACAATGAGGGTTGTGTCAGTTAAACAACGAGGGTTGTATCAGTTAAACAATGAGGGTTGTGTCAGTTAAACAATTAGGGTTGTGTCAGTTAAACAATGAGGGTTGTATCAGTTAAACAACGAGGGTTGTATCAGTTAAACAATGAGGGTTGTATCAGTTAAACAATTAGGGTTGTGTCAGTTAAACAATGATGGTTGTGTCAGTTAAACAATGAGGGTTGTATCAGTTAAACAATGAGGGTTGTGTCAGTTAAACAATGAGGGTTGTGTCAGTTAAACAATGAGGGTTGTATCAGTTAAACAACGAGGGTTGTATTAGTTAAACAATTAGGGTTGTGTCAGTTAAACAACGAGGGTTGTGTGAGTTAAACAATGAGGGTTGTATCAGTTAAACAATGAGGGTTGTGTCAGTTAAACAATGAGGGTTGTATCAGTTAAACAATGAGGGTTGTCCCACTCTCCCTTTTACTTTTGTTTCTGTGTTTAGTTGCGAGAAAGGCTTTGTAAGCGCGTACTTGCAAGGCAAGGACCACACAGAAGTGCAGCCGGACCACATATTCTGTGGGAACGCCTTACCCCCGGAGGTGGCATCATACAAACCTCGCCTCCTGCTCATCTTCAGCAGTGTTGGGGCGCAGCACGCTGGACGCGGCTTCAAGGCGCACTTTGAGTTTGTCACAGGTGAAACTGATAGATTTGTATTTGTTACATCCAGTGGCCATAGATTTTATTGCAAGTTAATTATTATGTAAGTGTAGAATGTAAGACATTGTTCAGTTTCAAGAATGTGGCTCGGTTGTTCTCACCTCCACAATAAGTTATGTTAAAAAAAACATTAAGATGTCAAAAAGCCTGAATATTCCTAATGTATCTGGGAAAAAGCGCTTTAATTATATTGTTAGGAAGCTACGATCGAAGCCATTTAAAGGAACGGTAAAAACATTTGACATGGCTCTCTTAAATGTTTTCGTACCGTCGTAGCTTTCACCAAATGGTGTGCCTTTCTCATCAGGGATCTTAGATTTATGGCCTCCATTAATAGTTGACGCAATGACAAGTGAGGGCAGCTGAAAGTAATGGAACCAGGTATTCACATTGTAGCTTGTTGGCACACATGTACAACTCCATTAACATATACAACTCCATTAACATGTACAACTTGATTAACATGTACGACTCCATTAACTTGTACGACTCCATTAACATGTATGACTCCATTAACATGTACGACTCCATTAACTTGTACGACTCCATTAACTTGTACGACTCCATTAACATGTACCACTCCGTTAACATATACCACTCTATTAGCATGTACCACTCCATTAACATGTACCACTCCATTCTCCATTAACATGCACGACTCCATTAACACGTACGACTCCATTAACATGTATCACTCCATTAATGTTTACCACTCCATTAACGTGTATCACTCCATTAACATGTACAACTCCATTAACGTTTACCACTCCATTAACGTGTACAACTCCATTAATGTGTACCACTCCATTAACATGTACAACTCCATTAATGTGTACCACTCCATTAACATGTACGACTCCGTTCTCCATTAACACGGACGACTCCATTAACATGTATGACTCCTTTAACATGTACCACTCCATTAACATGTATGACTCCATTAACGTGTACGTCTTCATTAACGTGTACGACTCCGTTAATGTGTTCAACTCCATTAACATGTACACCTCCATTAACGTGTACCACTCCATTAACATGTACCACTCCATTAACATGTACCACTCCATTAAGCAGTGTTTAAATGTGTCTTTCTTTTTTAAATCTTTTCTTGTATATTCAGTACATCAACCTCAACAGGCTGGGAAGTTGGAACATTAAATTTTTTTCAGAGAAGTTCACTTTTTGTTAGAAATCCTCAGTAAATGATTTTTGTGTGTCCCACTGACTCGGACTATGTTGTAGACTATGCCATTCCTGGCACACCCGCGACGGAGGAACGCTGTCAGTTCATCTATCGTAGTTCCAGTCAGAAGATGGGGCTGTTCAACTCGCCTCGCTACCCCAGTTACTACCCTTCAAGCACCGACTGTGTCTACGAGTTCATTGGTCTTCATCAAGAGCAGGTCCGACTGACGTTTCTCAACTTCCAGGTAGAGGACCGCGCAGGCAAGTAAGTGTTGGGCCACGTTGTATCTATCACAGTCAGCTTGAATGTGATTGTCAAACAGATAAATAATGTATTGTCACTGCTGTTTAGAACATCAATTTGTTGAAATTTTATCCAATTGCTACAACTTGCTGATGTTTCGTTGAAGCAAAACTTCTTCACCACTAACATTATGGCCAGGAGAACACAGACGACAGACGGTCAAACAGACAGATAGTTAGACAGACAGTTACACAGACAATCAAGTCGATAGACAGTCAGACGGGCAGACAGGCAGACTTTCATTCATATAAACACACAAACAACCATACATTGTTTTGTTACCGCCATCATTGCTGTTGGTTGATCAGTTGTACCACGGACCACCTGCGAGTGTACAGTATCCGTACTTCGGCCCACTTTGGGAGCAGTGAGGAGCTGGTGGGAGTGTTGTGTGGGAATGCAGTGCCCGGTCCTGTCCTCTCCAGACACGACGCCAGCATCCTCAAAGTCATCTTCCACAGCGACAACATGACCGCATCTAATGGATTCCGTGCACAGTATGAGTTCATTGAAAAGAAACCTATCAATAAAAGTGAGTTGTGAGTGGTCAATATATATCTGTTTATGCAGAATAACAACACCAATCCAGTGTAGAGTGAATTAGGCCAAATTCATTACATTTATTTATTTATAAATTAATGTACCATCAATTATGGAACCATGCACCATCAATACATCTCAAAAATACAGCAAAGATGCAAGCTCCCAAATTGTATTTACACACCACACAGTACATACTCTTCACATACGTATTATTTACACACCACACAGTACATACTCTTCACATACGTATTATTTACACACCACACAGTACATACTCTTCACATACATATTATTTACACACCACACAGTACATACTCTTCACAGACATATTATTTACACACCACACAGTACATACTCTTCACAGACGTATTATTTACACACCACACAGTACATACTCTTCACACACGTATTATTTACATGCCAGCCACACAGTACATACTCTTCACAGATGTATTATTTACACACCACACAGTACATACTCTTCACAGACGTATTATTTACACACCACACAGTACATACTCTTCACAGACGTATTATTTACACGCCATCCACACAGTACATACTCTTCACAGACGTATTATTTACACACCACACAGTACATACTCTTCACAGACGTATTATTTACACACCACACAGTACATACTCTTCACAGACGTATTATTTACACACCACACAGTACATACTCTTCACAGACGTATTATTTACACACCACACAGTACATACTCTTCACAGACGTATTATTTTTACATACCACACAGTACATAATCTTCACAGACGTATTATTTACACACCACACAGTACATACTCTTCACAGATGTATTATGCCAGTGTAAGGTGTGTGTGCGCATGTATGTGTGTGTGTATGTGTGTGTGCGCATGTGCATGCCTGTCTTTTGATCTTCTTTTATAGTTCATTATAATAAATGCTAGGTGGAGAGTAGATTGATATATGGGCATGTGGCAAAGAAATCAATGTTGTCAAATTGTTTATTGTTAGATATAAAATACAAAGATATGTTGTTTGAAAAATATTTTTTTAGTTACAATCTTGATTTACTTCCAGTGAACAATGTAGATATGGAGGTGAATACCAGAAGTAGGCTAAAGTACAGATAACTACCATTGATAATGAAATGTACTATTGATGTGTTGAGATATAATTAATTGTAATAGAAATGTTTTCACCAGTTAATGAAAAACAATTTTGATATTGGCATGAGAATCCTTCACCTACAAATAACCCTGTAATGGGGGCCATATGTGTGACCCTTGTTGTGATCTCTAGCTGCATTTGTTGCAGGGTGTTTTATGAATCTGACAACAGGGGGTGGTGGACTCATACACACCCCAAACTTCCCTGTACGATACCCCATCAATCTGAGTTGTGAGTGGCACATCTATGCAAAACAACCATTCGCTCACATTCTACTTCAGTTCCCGACCTTCTTAGTAGAGGGCGGCGGTAAGTACTGCAGGGGAATGTAGAAGTGGGTCTGGGGTTGAGACTGGGGGGTGTCTGGGGTTGAAACTGTGGGGTGTCTGGGGTTGAGACTGTGGGGTGTCTGGGGTTGAGACTGTGGAGGTATCTGGGGTTGAGACTGTGGAGGTATCTGGGATTGAAACTGTGGGGTGTCTGGGGTTGAAACTGTGGAGGTATCTGGGGTTGAGAATGTAGGGTGTCTGGGGTTGAAACTGTGGGGGTGTCTGGGGTTGAGACTGTTGGGGTATCTTGGGTTACGACTGTGGGGTGTCTGGGGTTGAGACTGGGGATGTCTGTGGGGTGCAGCTATGATAATAATAATGCCCTACTGGTTGTAATGGTTGTCCCAGATCAATGATACATGACTTTGTTTAATCCACTTAACATTTTCATATGTACCTTGATCAACCTGTCAACTTAATCAACCTGTCAACTTGATCAACCTGTCAACTAGATCAACCTGTCAACTTGCACTTTCTCAGTAGCTGCACCAAAAATTTGGAACGAACGCCCATTACGAGTGACGTATTTAGGGGAGCATTGGACCATGGATCCCCTTTGGCTTAACTCTTCATTTTTTTACCGTATTTTTGCGTTGCACCGCTACATGGTAGCCTGGGTGACTAGACTTGGCCCCCCTTTGTGAGATCTTAGATCCGCCACTGTCCATTACCTTAGAATCATCTGAAGCTACAGCAAGTCTCCGTGTCCATGTTCATGATATCATGTCCATGTTCATGATATCATGTCCATGTTCATGATATCATGCTTAACAATTGTGGTTTGTTGCGCCTCTCAGCTCAGATTTCTGAGAATTTAGGCGCAATAGACATTTATTATTAGACCCTTTTTCTAATTTGGGGTAAATCAGGTGTTAGTTAATAAAACGTGAACACAAACATTGATTGTAGTGTTGGACGTACCTTCCAACTTGTTCTATGGATAGACAAGTGAGGCACAGTAGCAGGGGGTAGACAGGTCTGCCAGGGGTGACGTGTAAACAGGTCTGCCAGGAGTGAAGTTGGTAATTTTTAACAGTTTATTGCAGATATTTCAGACAGTGCCACCTATCAAACTGTCTGTCGGTACTTTATGTGTGGTGTCATGTAATGTGTGGTGTCATGTAATGTGTGGTGTCATGTAATGGCGATACAGTTCCATGTACTAGATTGTTTAATACAACATAATTTTGACATAATTCCAATTTTGGGCTATGAAAAGCTGTAAGTGCAAATATTGATTGTAGAATTGGATTTACTTTTGGCCTGTCCCTGGGAATACACAAGTCTGTAGTTAATAATGATGATGATAATAATAACTTTTATCTATAAAGCACCATATATCTGAAATAAAAAATGCTGTTAAGAGGCATATTAATACAGGATTTATAACATATAACTAATATAATAAAAATTACTGTGTACATTCTTACACAGTAAACATATTTGTTAAAATTATATACGCATTAATTATAAGTATTATATCTTAGGTAATAAAATGTAATAAAGCAAAAAAATCAATTAATCCCTGCTTCCTGATGTCCTTCCAGAGAACGGCTGTCCCCACGCCGTAGTGAAGCTCTACCCCGACGGACTGTCCCTGCCAACTCACCAGTTCTGTGGCAGCGCGCCCGTCCTTCATCACTTCATTTCACACGGCCGATACATGAAGGTCGAGTGAGTGAACTTCATGCATCACTGATTCTGTAGTAGACAAACCTAATCTCTTTTTAGTTGTACTTGGTACAAAGTAGACCAGAGCAATTACAACATAGGTTGGACAAACATGGCACTGCTTCTGAACAACAATTACAACATAGGTTGAACAAACATGGCACTGCTTCTGAACAACAGTTACAACATAGGTTGGACAAACATGGCACTGCTTCTGAACAACAGTTACAACATAGGTTGGACAAACATGGCACTGCTTCTGAACAACAGTTACAACATAGGTTGGACAAACATGGCACTGCTTCTGAACAACAATTACAACATAGGTTGGACAAACATGGCACTGCTTCTGAACAACAATTACAACATAGGTTGGACAAACATGGCACTGCTTCTGAACAACAATTACAACATAGGTTGGACAAACATGGCACTGCTTCTGAACAACAATTACAACATAGGTTGGACAAACATGGCACTGCTTCTGAACAACAATTACAACATAGGTTGGACAAACATGGCACTGCTTCTGAACAACAATTACAACATAGGTTGGACAAACATGGCACTGCTTCTGAACAACAATTACAACATAGGTTGGACAAACATGGCACTGCTTCTGAACAACAATTACAACATAGGTTGGACAAACATGGCACTGCTTCTGAACAACAATTACAACATAGGTTGGACAAACATGGCACTGCTTCTGAACAACAATTACAACATAGGTTGGACAAACATGGCACTGCTTCTGAACAACAATTACAACATAGGTTGGACAAACATGGCACTGCTTCTGAACAACAATTACAACATAGGTTGGACAAACATGGCACTGCTTCTGAACAACAATTACAACATAGGTTGGACAAACATGGCACTGCTTCTGAACAACAATTACAACATAGGTTGGACAAACATGGCACTGCTTCTGAACAACAATTACAACATAGGTTGGACAAACATGGCACTGCTTCTGAACAACAATTACAACATAGGTTGGACAAACATGGCACTGCTTCTGAACAACAATTACAACATAGGTTGGACAAACATGGCACTGCTTCTGAACAACAATTACAACATAGGTTGGACAAACATGGCACTGCTTCTGAACAACAATTACAACATAGGTTGGACAAACATGGCACTGCTTCTGAACAACAATTACAACATAGGTTGGACAAACATGGCACTGCTTCTGAACAACAATTACAACATAGGTTGGACAAACATGGCACTGCTTCTGAACAACAATTACAACATAGGTTGGACAAACATGGCACTGCTTCTGAACAACAATTACAACATAGGTTGGACAAACATGGCACTGCTTCTGAACAACAATTACAACATAGGTTGGACAAACATGGCACTGCTTCTGAACAACAATTACAACATAGGTTGGACAAACATGGCACTGCTTCTGAACAACAATTACAACATAGGTTGGACAAACATGGCACTGCTTCTGAACAACAATTACAACATAGGTTGGACAAACATGGCACTGCTTCTGAACAACAATTACAACATAGGTTGGACAAACATGGCACTGCTTCTGAACAACAATTACAACATAGGTTGGACAAACATGGCACTGCTTCTGAACAACAATTACAACATAGGTTGGACAAACATGGCACTGCTTCTGAACGACAATTACAACATAGGTTGGACAAACATGGCACTGCTTCTGAACGACAATTACAACATAGGTTGGACAAACATGGCACTGCTTCTGAACGACAATTACAACATAGGTTGGACAAACATGGCACTGCTTCTGAACGACAATTACAACATAGGTTGGACAAACATGGCACTGCTTCTGAACGACAATTACAACATAGGTTGGACAAACATGGCACTGCTTCTGAACGACAATTACAACATAGGTTGGACAAACATGGCACTGCTTCTGAACGACAATTACAACATAGGTTGGACAAACATGGCACTGCTTCTGAACGACAATTACAACATAGGTTGGACAAACATGGCACTGCTTCTGAACGACAATTACAACATAGGTTGGACAAACATGGCACAGCTTCTGAACGACAATTACAACATAGGTTGGACAAACATGGCACTGCTTCTGAACGACAGTTACAACATAGGTTGGACAAACATGGCACTGCTTCTGAACAACAGTTACAACATAGGTTGGACAAACATGGCACTGCTTCTGAACAACAGTTACAACATAGGTTGGACAAACATGGCACTGCTTCTGAACAACAGTTACAACATAGGTTGGACAAACATGGCACTGCTTCTGAACAACAATTACAACATAGGTTGGACAAACATGGCACTGCTTCTGAACAACAGTTACAACATAGGTTGGACAAACATGGCACTGCTTCTGAACAACAATTACAACATAGGTTGGACAAACATGGCACTGCTTCTGAACAACAATTACAACATAGGTTGGACAAACATGGCACTGCTTCTGAACAACAATTACAACATAGGTTGGACAAACATGGCACTGCTTCTGAACAACAATTACAACATAGGTTGGACAAACATGGCACTGCTTCTGAACAACAATTACAACATAGGTTGGACAAACATGGCACTGCTTCTGAACAACAATTACAACATAGGTTGGACAAACATGGCACTGCTTCTGAACAACAATTACAGCATAGGTTGGACAAACATGGCACTGCTTCTGAACAACAATTACAGCATAGGTTGGACAAACATGGCACTGCTTCTGAACAACAATTACAACATAGGTTGGACAAACATGGCACTGCTTCTGAACAACAATTACAACATAGGTTGGACAAACATGGCACTGCTTCTGAACAACAGTTACAACATAGGTTGGACAAACATGGCACTGCTTCTGAACAACAGTTACAACATAGGTTGGACAAACATGGCACTGCTTCTGAACAACAGTTACAACATAGGTTGGACAAACATGGCACTGCTTCTGAACAACAATTACAACATAGGTTGGACAAACATGGCACTGCTTCTGAACAACAATTACAACATAGGTTGGACAAACATGGCACTGCTTCTGAACAACAATTACAACATAGGTTGGACAAACATGGCACTGCATCTGAACAACAATTACAACATAGGTTGGACAAACATGGCACTGCTTCTGAACAACAATTACAACATAGGTTGGACAAACATGGCACTGCTTCTGAACAACAATTACAACATAGGTTGGACAAACATGGCACTGCTTCTGAACAACAATTACAACATAGGTTGGACAAACATGGCACTGCTTCTGAACAACAATTACAACATAGGTTGGACAAACATGGCACTGCTTCTGAACAACAATTACAACATAGGTTGGACAAACATGGCACTGCTTCTGAACAACAGTTACAACATAGGTTGGACAAACATGGCACTGCTTCTGAACAACAGTTACAACATAGGTTGGACAAACATGGCACTGCTTCTGAACAACAGTTACAACATAGGTTGGACAAACATGGCACTGCTTCTGAACAACAGTTACAACATAGGTTGGACAAACATGGCACTGCTTCTGAACAACAATTACAACATAGGTTGGACAAACATGGCACTGCTTCTGAACAACAATTACAACATAGGTTGGACAAACATGGCACTGCTTCTGAACAACAATTACAGCATAGGTTGGACAAACATGGCACTGCTTCTGAACAACAATTACAACATAGGTTGGACAAACATGGCACTGCTTCTGAACAACAATTACAACATAGGTTGGACAAACATGGCACTGCTTCTGAACAACAATTACAACATAGGTTGGACAAACATGGCACTGCTTCTGAACAACAATTACAACATAGGTTGGACAAACATGGCACTGCTTCTGAACGTATATGTTTGTTTTGTGTTGCCAGACACAGCAGCCCTGGCATATATCATGAAGACTATTACAAGTGTCACTTTTAATGGTAGTGATGGTGATACTGTGTACACGACAAACACGAAAAATTTATACCTTGAAGAAAACCAACTTATAAGAAAATCTGCTGTGGCCTCCTAGTCGTCATTTTGAAATGTTTGATCTCTCAGGTTTTTTAGTTCGTCCCGAGCGGTTGGAGCTAAGGGGTTCCAGATCTCGTGGACAGAGATTACCTCAACTCCAGGTATGGGCCATGCACAGTACTGACTATAGCGTATGATTTCTGTAATGTCATTTAATTAAAGTGATAATTTGGGATATTTTCATGGACAGCTTCTGTGTTCTTAATCACTTGCTACTGTGGCCACTTATGCAACTGAGAGCGGTATTTAGATATTAATGTTTCTCTGATATACATTAGTCTTGCCCTGTTGTGTTCAGCATTACGGGGATATGAGATATTCTGTTATTAATGACATATGCTCCATGTATTTGCAATTATAAAATCAAACCAAGCTACATTTGCTGAACTAATGTAACCAAGAGGATTCCTTGGACCACATCTGATTATAGTCGATGCGGCAACTGGGACAAAGTTCAGTTCCACGTTTGTTTAATTGATCTACCAAGGGTGGTGAAAATATCACTGGTTGCTGATCCAAGGAACAATTAAGAAATGTAATGTTGATGGTTTGTTGAAAACAAATATAAAATAAACCTTCAGATCTCAAATCAGCCAAACCTGACAGCAGATTGATGCCTCAAGTTAGCCAAACCCAGCTCATAATAGCCGTGTCATTCCATATATTCACGTGGCGTGCTCTGGTGGAGAGTTAAGAAAACACATTGGATATTATGCCTGAGCGATCTAGCTGCACAATTTCTTATATCTGGTCAAATAACTGGAGAAATGGCTGAAGTCTAAAGGGTTGTAATGTGTAACCCAGAGGTGAATTTATCCATGCATGTGCTGTAGTCTGCTGAAAGTTGATGTCCTGTTTGCAGAGCATTTGTGTAAGGGTTTCCACTGTAGTCTCCTGAGGGTTGACATGTCTTGTTTGCAGAGCGTTTGTGTAAGGGTTTCCACTGTAGTCTCCTGAGGGTTGACATGTCTTGTTTGCAGAGCGTTTGTGTAAGGGTTTCCACTGCAGAAAGAGCGGTTACTGCATTGACAGCGTCCTCAAGTGCAACAAACTGCCAAACTGTGGTCACGGGGATAAATCCGATGAAGACCAAACATGTATGTAGTGGTCCACCAAACATGTATGTAGTGATCCACTAAACATGTATGTAGTGATCCACCAAACATGTATGTAGTGGTCCACCAAACATGTATGTAGTGGTCCACCAAACATGTATGTAGTGGTCCACCAAACATGTATGTAGTGGTCCACCAAACATGTATGTAGTGGTCCCCCAAACATGTATGTAGTGGTCCACCAAACATGTATATAGTGGTCCCCCAAACATGTATGTAGTGGTCCACCAAACATGTATGTAGTGGTCCACCAAACATGTATGTAGTGATCCACCAACCATGTATGTAGTGGTCCACCAAACATGTATGTAGTGATCCACCAAACATGTATGTAGTGGTCCACCAAACATGTATGTAGTGGTCCACCAAACATGTATGTAGTGATCCACCAAACATGTATGTAGTGGTCCACCAAACATGTATGTTGTGATCCACCAAACATGTATGTAGTGGTCCACCAAACATGTATGTAGTGGTCCCCCAAACATGTATGTAGTGGTCCACCAAACATGTATGTAGTGGTCCACCAAACATGTATGTAGTGGTCCACCAAACATGTATGTAGTGGTCCACCAAACATGTATGTAGTGATCCACCAAACATGTATGTAGTGGTCCACCAAACATGTATGTAGTGGTCCACCAAACATGTATGTAGTGGTCCACCAAACATGTATGTAGTGGTCCACCAAACATGTATGTAGTGATCCACCAAACATGTATGTAGTGGTCCACCAAACATGTATGTAGTGATCCACCAAACATGTATGTAGTGGTCCACCAAACAGGCTGTTCCCACGAGAGTTTGCATTTATATTTAAAAAGATGCTCTACTGACTGTAGGGGTCATGGTAGTGTTACAGTTCCCCTGTGGTGGCAGCAGTACTGCAGTACCCCTGGGGTGGCAGCAGTACTGCAGTACCCCTGGGGTGGCAGCAGTACTGCAGTACCCCTGGGGTGGCAGCAGTATTACAGTTCCCCTGTGGTGGCAGCAGTACTGCAGTACCCCTGGGGTGGCAGCAGTACTGCAGTACCCCTGGGGTGGCAGCAGTACTGCAGTAACCCTGGGGTGGCAGCAGTATTACAGTTCCCCTGTGGTGGCAGCAGTACTGCAGTACCCCTGGGGTGGCAGCAGTACTGCAGTACCCCTTGGGTGGCAGCATTACTACAGTACCCCTGGGGTGGCAGCAGTACTGCAGTACCCCTGGGGTGGCAGCAGTACTGCAGTACCCCTGGGGTGGCAACAGTACTGCAGTACCCCTGGGGTGGCAGCAATACTGCAGTACCCCTGGGGTGGCAGCAGTATTGCAGTACCCCTGGGGTGGCAGCAGTATTACAGTTCCCCTGTGGTGGCAGCAGTACTGCAGTACCCCTGGGGTGACAGCAGTACTGCAGTACCCCTGGGGTGGCAGCAGTACTGCAGTACCCCTGGGGTGGCAGCAGTACTGCAGTACCCCTGGGGTGGCAGCAGTATTACAGTTCCCCTGTGGTGGCAGCAGTACTGCAGTACCCCAGGGGTGGCAGCAGTACTGCAGTACCCCTGGGGTGGCAGCAGTACTGCAGTACCCCTGGGGTGGCAGCAGTATTACAGTTCCCCTGTGGTGGCTGCAGTACCCCTGGGGTGGCAGCAGTACTGCAGTACCCCTGGGGTGTCAGCAGTACTGCAGTACCCCTGGGGTGGCAGCAGTATTACAGTTCCCCTGTGGTGGCAGCAGTACTGCAGTACCCCTGGGGTGGCAGCAGTACTGCAGTACCCCTGGGGTGGTAGCAGTACTGCAGTACCCCTGGGGTGGCAGCAGTACTGCAGTACCCCTGGGGTGGTAGCAGTACTGCAGTACCCCTGGGGTGGCAGCAGTACTGCAGTACCCCTGGGGTGGCAGCAGTACTGCAGTACCCCTGGGGTGGCAACGGTACTGCAGTACCCCTGGGGTGGCAACAGTACTGCAGTACCCCTGGTGTGGCAGCAGTACTGCAGTACCCCTGGGGTGGCAGCAGTATTGCAGTACCCCTGGGGTGGCAGCAGTATTACAGTTCCCCTGTGGTGGCAGCAGTACTGCAGTACACCTGGGGTGGCAGCAGTACTGCAGTACCCCTGGGGTGGCAGCAGTACTGCGGTACCCCTGGGGTGGCAGCAGTATTACAGTTCCCCTGTGGTGGCAGCAGTACTGCAGTACCCCTGGGGTGGCAGCAGTACTACAGTACCCCTGGGGTGGCAGCAGTACTGCAGTACCCCTGGGGTGGCAGCAGTACTGCAGTACCCCTGGGGTGGCAGCAGTACTGCAGTACCCCTGGGGTGGCAGCAGTACTGCAGTACTCCTGGCAGATAGACCTGTTGAAATGTGGATTTGTCAGTTTATACCATACTACTCCCTCTGACGAGTGGACATCTCTATTACTTGGATACACATGTCCATGAAGACGTGGACCACTGTAGACACATTAAGTACGTTGCTACGGTCTATGTTATGTATATGTGTTATGTGCATATTTTAATTGATATGTATTTTTTTTTTAAATAGATTGATTAAATAGACCTGATTTCTGATGAAGCTTATTTTCTGAAGTAACAGGCATGTCAGAAACCAGGGATATTTTCTTTGCCTTGAATGTTTTTAATATGCAACCATTTCCAACAGTAATTTATATAACCCTCTGTTTGTCTTCACAGGTGGTGTGTACAGAATACTCTTCATTTGGCCAGCTAAGTACAAATTCAACAAATGCTATTTTACTTCCAGAATAATACAAAGTGGTTACTATTTTACTTCTAGAGTAATACAAAGTGGTTACTATTTTACTTCCAGAGTAATACAAAGTGGTTACTATTTTACTTCTAGAGTAATACAAAGTGGTTACTATTTTACTTCTAGAGTAATACAAAGTGGTTACTATTTTACTTCTAGAGTAATACAAAGTGGTTACTATTTTACTTCTAGAGTAATACAAAGTGGTTACTATTTTACTTCCAGAGTAATACAAAGTGGTTACTATTTTACTTCCAGAGTAATACAAAGTGGTTACTATTTTACTTCCAGAGTAATACAAAGTGGTTACTATTTTACTTCTAGAGTAATACAAAGTGGTTACTATTTTACTTCCAGAGTAATACAAAGTGGTTACTATTTTACTTCAGAGTAATACAAAGTGGTTACTATTTTACTTCTAGAGTAATACAAAGTGGTTACTATTTTACTTCTAGAGTAATACAAAGTGGTTACTATTTTACTTCCAGAGTAATACAAAGTGGTTACTATTTTACTTCTAGAGTAATACAAAGTGGTTACTATTTTACTTCCAGAGTAATACAAAGTGGTTACTATTTTACTTCCAGAGTAATACAAAGTGGTTACTATTTTACTTCTAGAGTAATACAAAGTGGTTACTATTTTACTTCCAGAGTAATACAAAGTGGTTACTATTTTACTTCTAGAGTAATACAAAGTGGTTACTATTTTACTTCTAGAGTAATACAAAGTGGTTACTATTTTACTTCCAGAGTAATACAAAGTGGTTACTATTTTACTTCTAGAGTAATACAAAGTGGTTACTATTTTACTTCCAGAGTAATACAAAGTGGTTACTATTTTACTTCTAGAGTAATACAAAGTGGTTACTATTTTACTTCTAGAGTAATACAAAGTGGTTACTATTTTACTTCTAGAGTAATACAAAGTGGTTACTATTTTACTTCCAGAGTAATACAAAGTGGTTACTATTTTACTTCCAGAGTAATACAAAGTGGTTACTATTTTACTTCTAGAGTAATACAAAGTGGTTACTATTTTACTTCTAGAGTAATACAAAGTGGTTACTATTTTACTTCCAGAGTAATACAAAGTGGTTACTATTTTACTTCTAGAGTAATACAAAGTGGTTACTATTTTACTTCCAGAGTAATACAAAGTGGTTACTATTTTACTTCTAGAGTAATACAAAGTGGTTACTATTTTACTTCCAGAGTAATACAAAGTGGTTACTATTTTACTTCTAGAGTAATACAAAGTGGTTACTATTTTACTTCCAGAGTAATACAAAGTGGTTACTATTTTACTTCTAGAGTAATACAAAGTGGTTACTATTTTACTTCTAGAGTAATACAAAGTGGTTACTATTTTACTTCTAGAGTAATACAAAGTGCTTACTATTTTACTTCTAGAGTAATACAAAGTGGTTACTATTTTACTTCCAGAGTAATACAAAGTGGTTACTATTTTACTTCCAGAGTAATACAAAGTGGTTACTATTTTACTTCCAGAGTAATACAAAGTGGTTACTATTTTACTTCCAGAGTAATACAAAGTGGTTACTATTTTACTTCTAGAGTAATACAAAGTGGTTACTATTTTACTTCCAGAGTAATACAAAGTGGTTACTATTTTACTTCTAGAGTAATACAAAGTGGTTACTATTTTACTTCTAGAGTAATACAAAGTGGTTACTATTTTACTTCTAGAGTAATACAAAGTGGTTACTATTTTACTTCCAGAGTAATACAAAGTGGTTACTATTTTACTTCCAGAGTAATACAAAGTGGTTACTATTTTACTTCTAGAGTAATACAAAGTGGTTACTATTTTACTTCTAGAGTAATACAAAGTGGTTACTATTTTACTTCCAGAGTAATACAAAGTGGTTACTATTTTACTTCCAGAGTAATACAAAGTGGTTACTATTTTACTTCCAGAGTAATACAAAGTGGTTACTATTTTACTTCTAGAGTAATACAAAGTGGTTACTATTTTACTTCCAGAGTAATACAAAGTGGTTACTATTTTACTTCCAGAATAATACAAAGTGGTTACTATTTTACTTCCAGAGTAATACAAAGCGGTTACTATTTTACTTCCAGAGTAATACAAAGCGGTTACTATTTTACTTCTAGAGTAATACAAAGCGGTTACTATTTTACTTCCAGAGTAATACAAAGCGGTTACTATTTTACTTCCAGAGTAATACAAAGCGGTTACTATTTTACTTCCAGAGTAATACAAAGCGGTTACTATTTTACTTCTAGAGTAATACAAAGTGGTTACTATTTTACTTCTAGAGTAATACAAAGTGGTTACTATTTTACTTCTAGAGTAATACAAAGTGGTTACTATTTTACTTCCAGAGTAATACAAAGTGGTTACTATTTTACTTCTAGAGTAATACAAAGTGGTTACTATTTTACTTCCAGAGTAATACAAAGTGGTTACTATTTTACTTCCAGAGTAATACAAAGTGGTTACTATTTTACTTCTAGAGTAATACAAAGTGGTTACTATTTTACTTCCAGAGTAATACAAAGTGGTTACTATTTTACTTCTAGAGTAATACAAAGTGGTTACTATTTTACTTCTAGAGTAATACAAAGTGGTTACTATTTTACTTCTAGAGTAATACAAAGTGGTTACTATTTTACTTCTAGAGTAATACAAAGTGGTTACTATTTTACTTCCAGAGTAATACAAAGTGGTTACTATTTTACTTCCAGAGTAATACAAAGTGGTTACTATTTTACTTCCAGAGTAATACAAAGTGGTTACTATTTTACTTCCAGAGTAATACAAAGTGGTTACTATTTTACTTCTAGAGTAATACAAAGTGGTTACTATTTTACTTCCAGAGTAATACAAAGTGGTTACTATTTTACTTCTAGAGTAATACAAAGTGGTTACTATTTTACTTCTAGAGTAATACAAAGTGGTTACTATTTTACTTCTAGAGTAATACAAAGTGGTTACTATTTTACTTCTAGAGTAATACAAAGTGGTTACTATTTTACTTCTAGAGTAATACAAAGTGGTTACTATTTTACTTCCAGAATAATACAAAGTGGTTACTATTTTACTTCCAGAATAATACAAAGTGGTTACTATTTTACTTCCAGAGTAATACAAAGCGGTTACTATTTTACTTCCAGAGTAATACAAAGCGGTTACTATTTTACTTCCAGAGTAATACAAAGCGGTTACTATTTTACTTCCAGAGTAATACAAAGCGGTTACTATTTTACTTCCAGAGTAATACAAAGCGGTTACTATTTTACTTCCAGAGTAATACAAAGCGGTTACTATTTTACTTCCAGAGTAATACAAAGCGGTTACTATTTTACTTCCAGAGTAATACAAAGCGGTTACTATTTTACTTCCAGAGTAATACAAAGCGGTTACTATTTTACTTCCAGAGTAATACAAAGCGGTTACTATTTTACTTCCAGAGTAATACAAAGTGGTTACTATTTTACTTCTAGAGTAATACAAAGTGGTTACTATTTTACTTCTAGAGTAATACAAAGTGGTTACTATTTTACTTCCAGAGTAATACAAAGTGGTTACTATTTTACTTCCAGAGTAATACAAAGTGGTTACTATTTTACTTCCAGAGTAATACAAAGTGCTTACTATTTTACTTCTAGAGTAATACAAAGTGCTTACTATTTTACTTCCAGAGTAATACAAAGTGGTTACTATTTTACTTCCAGAGTAATACAAAGTGGTTACTATTTTACTTCCAGAGTAATACAAAGTGGTTACTATTTTACTTCTAGAGTAATACAAAGTGGTTACTATTTTACTTCTAGAGTAATACAAAGTGGTTACTATTTTACTTCTAGAGTAATACAAAGTGGTTACTATTTTACTTCTAGAGTAATACAAAGTGGTTACTTCCACTTGTTGATCAAATATGTAACTGAGGAAACTTTCCACACTTTGGATCATAATGTTACATCATTGCAATTAAAGGGGCACAGTAGCATTTGTAAATTCCATTCCTGTGAAATGATGTGTGTATGCCAAGGTTTCCTGATTATCAGCGTCCAGATTAGTGAGGTTCCACTGCATAAAATACCAATAAATATACAAGAGTGAAGAAAGTGAAGACTGCACCTAATGGACACAACTATCATGCGTGTTTATTGTGTTGCCAACAAATAGGACGACTGTCATCCCATTTGTTGGATTTCTAAAAATTACATATATAATTTTTTTGCCATTTTACTAAATAAATTTTAAAGAGATTTTATAAATGTTGTTTTTTAGATTTCGTAAAGTATTTTTTATTTAATAAAAATATGTAGACATTTAAAACTATCAAATGTATTTTAATCATGTTTGTATTAAAAAAATGTCTCATTTGCATCATTGTAAATTTACATGTTACTTATAATATATTTATATTTAATTACCATCGTTGTTTTCCAGACACGCCGTATAACGACAATGGTTTTCTCCACATCATCCTGGGTGTCGTGGCATCCCTCATCCTCCTCATCTTCATCATCTTCTGTGTCCTCCATCATCGTCGCAAGGTTCACCAGAGAAAGCATCGCAAGGAGATAGAAGTGCGCTATGTGACCCGGGCCGCAGGGGGAACGAACCCTCAACCTGGGAGCAAACTGCTCCTGCGGGAGGAAACAGAGAAGGTGTCTGTCGTCTGGTAGCGACATGTCATGTCATGGTGACATGTCATTTTTTAGTGTCATGTCATCGTTGTGGTGACATGTCATCTGTTAGCGCCATGTTGTGTCATTGTGTTGACACATCATCTGATAATGACGTGATATCATCATTGCAGTGACATGTCGTCTAGTATTGACACGTGTGATGTCATCGTTGTGGTGACACGTCATCTGGTTGTCAAATTGTGAAAATATGGGTTCAAGGCAAGGAACTGATGCAACAAGTGTGATAGTGTCATGTGACAGTGTCATGTAATATGCACATGACCATGTTCTTCAGTAACATCTGGCAGACGTCTGATACTTGTGATATTGCTGGAATCACAATTAGAAGAGAAGACAGAAGTGACTGCCTACTTAACAACTGTTAAAGTCTTGACAGCGTTCACCCCACAAACACTGCAGAGTTCAAGACAGAAGTGGCTGCCTACTTAACAACTGTTAAAGTCTTGATAGCGTTCACCCCACAAACAGTGCAGAGTTCAAGACAGAAGTGGCTGCCTACTTAACAACTGTTAAAGTCTTGATAGCGTTCACCCCACAAACAGTGCAGAGTTCAAGACAGAAGTGGCTGCCTACTTAACAACTGTTATAGTCTTGACAGCGTTCACCCCACAAACAGTGCAGAGTTCAAGACAGAAGTGGCTGCCTACTTAACAACTGTTAGTCTTGACAGCGTTCACCCCACAAACAGTGCAGAGTTCAAGACAGAAGTGGCCGCCTACTTAACAACTGTTATAGTCTTGACAGCGTTCACCCCACAAATAGTGCAGAATTCAAGACAGAAGTGGCTGCCTACTTCACAACTGTTATAGTCTTGACAGCGTTCACCCCACAAACAGTGCAGAGTTCAAGACAGAAGTGGCCGCCTACTTAACAACTGTTATAGTCTTGACAGCGTTCACCCCACAAATAGTGCAGAATTCAAGACAGAAGTGGCTGCCTACTTCACAACTGTTATAGTCTTGACAGCGTTTACCCCACAAACAGTGCAGAGTTCAAGACAGAAGTGGCCGCCTACTTAACAACTGTTATAGTCTTGACAGCGTTCACCCCACAAACAGTGCAGAGTTCAAGACAGAAGTGGCTGCCTACCTAACAACTGTTATAGTCTTGACAGCGTTCACCCCACAAACAGCACAGTTTGACTAATGGACTAATAATTTGACTAATGGAAAAGTTTGGGAACTTGTAAAATTAGCAGTGTGAAGTTTCAACAGCGATTTTACTGGGTGCAAACAGGTTGTGGGATGTTTCACTAGCAGCGAACGTCTTCCAATCTGTCGCACACACCCGAGAGATTTATTTAGGTGCCTGTCGCGAACACAACGACGATACTCTCGGGGCTTCCACAATAGGAAGGACTCGATGTAATTAACCAATCAGAAGGCCCCGAGTCTGCAGATTATGCTGCCACCTAGTGGTTATTCAGTGCATCGATAGAACCCTGGATGTTTGACATGAAAGCAGCAGTGTCAATTAATATACTAGGCTCAGGCGATAGGGCAACTCCATGAGTTTCTGCTGACGATAACAGACAAAACCGCAGGTGATTTTTTTGTAGGAGAAAGTATGGAATTGCTGTATACGTTTGTCTTGCTTCTAATAGCTCAGTAATATATATTGTTCCAAGTGTTCATGTGTGGCATTTACTACAAGATATTTTTCCCTATTAGACACTGATTCTGTTTTATACAATGTAAACCATATATGTTGTGGTGTGATGTACTATGAAGTGCGTATTTATAGTTATGATTGCAATAATGATGTCCGTGGTTTTTCATAATAGAATTTTTGACTTTTCTAAATTATTTTAGCAGTCTCTGCTGATCTCACGTAGCGGTTGTTAATTTATTTTATTTATTATTAAATTAACAGGTATTTAGTAGTATTTGTGTTTGTCCAGAACGCCACAACAGTTGTTCACTTGCTGTTGAATGTCCAGTAATTTGTTCGACATAAATAAAAATGAGACTTAATAATATTTACACGACTTACAAATATTTACACATATGCTATTAATCTTGACCTTCCCTGCATGAACAGGTGAAATTAATTTTATTTACAGTGTGTAAATACATTTATATTCATGTAGCAAGAAATTTAGAATACTAATTTATTATTAATTTATGTAGTTGCAGCATACAGGTGTATACACTTGTGGTGCAGATAACGTACATAATATGTATAATCAAGATATGTTGGTTGTGAAAGTATTATCTACTTGAGTGTACTTGTAAATTTACAACAAATATTATCTACTTGAGTGTACTTGTAAATTTACAACAAATATTATCTACTTGAGTGTACTTGTAAATTTACAACAAATATGTTGAGAAATAAATTTACAACAAATATCTACTTGAGTGTACTTGTAAATTTACAATAAATATGTTGAGAAATAAACAATGTTATATACTTATATGCAAATAGTGAGTGTTTGTGTAACCTTAGCCTTGTTCTTCATTCTTCTGATATATCACATTCATGGTCCCAATAGTAGAACAAACACAACAAATGTCGCAATTTCAGATGGAATTTTGTGACAAGCATTATTAGCTGAATTGACCATAAAATGTCATGTCACCATGACTAAGTTGTTCTTTCTTATATTCCTTCCTCAACTGTTAATAAAATGTCATGTCACCATGACTAATTTCTTTGTTATAACCCTTCCTGGTTTAGCACAAGGATTTGCTGGTTGAGCTTACATTCCTAAAGGGCCCTCAATGATAGTATCCAACTTGTTCACCAGATGGCATGACAGTTTCTTCTCATTGACTGCAGATTTCTGGCAGATGTTTCAAGTTTGAATCCTAAACGAGACACCCAATATTGCAAAGCTGTTATTATTAAAATAAAAAATGTGCTTAATCTTCCCTCCATTTGTTATTATGTTAATAACATAATAACAAATAATAACAATGTAATGATATAACATTGTTATATCATTACATTGTTGCTTTATTTGAAACTACCATATCAAGGTATTGTCTCCTTACAATTTATGATTAGGGTGTTTTACACTATGTAAAATGTGACGGTTACGAGGGGTTACACAGGCAGTGCACAAAACATAACACGACACGTGATTACACATTAAAGTGACTTTTAATAACATCCACTTTTAATGTTATAGCTGTGTATTAAAACGGATCTGAAACAATATCTTACACTGACAGACACCATCAGGGCGGAGGAAATGTCAACACAAAAACGCATCACTGGCGGCAGACGCGGCAGTAATCTGTTGACGGTAACCACGACAATAACAATAACAACATCTGCAGACTAAATTAATGAAAATCCTGTGGTTGTTTGTACACTTTCGCTAGTCAATAATACTCCATATGATCATGACAGTTTCAACATCAACAAAGCCTTATACATAAATGCTGCTTCCGTTTGTCTTAACGGGGAAATGGACAAAACTGCTTTTAGTGGCCCCATCTAGAGGCCATGTCTTACACCGAGTGACCGACCATATAGTACCTAATATACATGTACCTGCTAAGGTACTTGTTCATTGTACTATTACAAGAGTGAGGAATCCCATCAATAGTTTTTTATAGTAACATGATTTTTCTTGTACAAAAATAAAAAGTTACATTGACTTTTCATGACAAATTGTCTGTGCACGTATAGAAAACATAATTATGGAAAATAAGGGTGGGCTTCTGTTAGGTACTATATGGTATTAATATTACTTTTTAACAACTCGAGGCAGAGAAAAGCCTGCACAAGCTACTGACAGTCACACAAAATTGGATCTTTAAATCTATAAACACAGAAATTCCATTGTGCAAAGGTGCAATACAACAGGGTGCAAAGGTGCAATACGACAGTCCGTAGACAGAATAACAACCAATAATCTTCTATACTTTGGCACATATTTTGGCCATTTCTATTTTACAGACACTAATTATATCAAGGGGCAACTGTTAAATACTAAAGACTTTGTTTGCCGCGTAGTGCTAGTCCGGTGACCTCGCTGCTACGTCACAAATACAACACGCCACACTATATCTATAAATTCATTAGGCTAGCCTATGTAACCTCCATGCTGTTTCCATCATGACCGAACGACAAAGTTTACTGTTCACACAAACTTTGTCATTCACTCTCGAGGAAGACAACAGATTGTAGAAACACTGACAGATCGGATCATCAGACAAAGGTGGTCATGCTAAATGAATACCCTATTCCAACGCGCCACGCCAGAAATAATAACCCGACACTGGGGTTGTCTCAGAAACCCCAGCACTCCTTGAAACCAGAGCGAACCCGACCCGGGCGGTCTCAACACGCAGAGCAAATACATACTATATTACAATATTAGTATAACTTAAATATAACACATTTGTATATTTACATATTTATACACAACTCTTTCTTTGTACATCATAACTCTGAGAGTGACCAGCGATCGCTGGCCCCTAAAGATCTCTTCCCAGCCCTGATACTGTGCTCCAGGTTAAAGTTACAATACATGCCTTCTACAGACGTAGACAGGCAATGTTCCACACTTTCTACAACTTCATTAGACCTGTGACTAGAGCAGGGGTGTGGTGTCACAGCATATCTGTAGTCCTCAGTGAACCACCATTTTAGCTCCAAGCACAACCGCTAATTGGCACCATATGAGCCGGAAAATACTACATTACTCGGAGCCATCGGAAAAGTGCAACTTATCCAACACGGCCTGCTCCAGTGGGTCCACACAAATATTCATATTTTAATATCACTAAATGTTTTACCCCGACTAATTCAATGTGTTGCACTGACTGTGAGAAATAGTTTTTACTGAAGAACTCTCATTCACAACTGGTTAAATATGGCCTTGAATGCTTATAAAACTAGCTTGACCAATGTGATGTCACAAGGGATCAGTTTGACAAGTGTGACATCACAAGTGATAAGTTTGATCAGTGTGATATCACAAATGATCAGTTTGTCCAGTGTGACATCACAAGGAACCTTGAGGTACTGCATTGATGAGGAATGTTTAACCCGAGACAACGTCCGGCACCAGCCACGCTTGCTTTCTCTTTAAAACTTCATCATCACTTAAATCTCCAACAGCCAAACATATTTGCTTTGCCAACCTAGTTAATTATTCGAATGTAAATCGTGTTCATATGTAATTCAGAATTTGTAATTTACTTTTTTTAGGTAGTGCATTATGGGTCATGGCTGATGAATTGTAACTGTGGTCTGACCCATAGTTAATGGCAGATGAATTGTAACTGTGGTCTGACCCCTGGGTAATGGCAGATGAATTGTAACTGGTATGTCTATTTTAGTGACATTCCCTGGATTGAGTCATTTCATGTTTCTTCCTTTTAACTAACTGACGTTGTAACACTTCTTGAAAATACTAATCTATACCTAATTTCTGTACAGGACTATTTATTGGCTAGGATTAAACTTTTAGGTTTTTGGCTGCTGTAGTACAATAACAAAATGGCATATAATATTGTATATCATTTCAAACACCAGACAGTGGCACCATCTAGTGGACAGTGGCACCACCTAGCGGACAGTGGCACCATTTAGCAGACAGCGACACCATCTAGTAGACAGTGATATAAGACACCACGAACCTAGTGGGATCGCATTTACAAAAAAATCACTAACAAACTTGAATGATTTTAAAATAAATCCAAATATCTTGCCCTATACAACAACAACTTCATAACATTCTCAAGGGTTATGACAAAGTGGCATTAACATCTGTGTAAAAGCAGAACATTTGCGAGACAACACCGATGTCACCTTCAACTCTGGCGATGAAACCATGCAATGACGACACACTCCATTGGTCGTCCGAGATATGCCTGGCCAGTGGCGCCACCTCCAGGCCAACTCCCTATTATCACCCACCCAACACTAATACTGTCTTTGTGGCAGTCTCCCATCAAGAACGTAATAAATATAAGCAGCGTCACTCGCCGCATCCATGTCATGTGCAAGTCATATGACTGTCATGTGACTCCCTCATACCCCCGACTTCTTCACTGCGTTCTCCTTGTGACAAGGTCGAGCCAAGCGCGACCGTGACTTCGACTGACTGCCACTAGGGGCATGACAATCCAACTGAGATCGCGACAAATTCAGTGTTACTGTTCTCGATGCAGACAGTGGAGAGCTGCTTTCCAATTGGCTCTTACTATCCGATAATGAGGTCACTTCCGATTCGTTCTTAGTAGCTGGTAATGAGGTCATTTCCGATCGGTTGTTAATATCTGATGAGGTGACATGGTTGATTGACAACACTGGTGACTCATGGTCCGCCTGGTGGTCTGTGTCTGTGGTCGCTGGGGATGTCGAGGACGAGGAACTCTCATTGTCTTCCCTGGTGGTGTTGACGCTACTGGGGGGAGTGTCCTCTTCTTTTATTGTCTCCATCTCCAGCTTCCCGGTCTCCGTGTCGATGCTCAGAGACCTCTACAAGCAGACGGAATGTGTAGGAAGTTAACTACACGAATTCATCCCTAGGCATCCAACGAACATTTTTGGGAATGTACAGGAAGTTGACTACGTGAATTCAACCCTAGGCACCCAATGAACATTTTTGCCACACAAAGTATGGAATGAGGAACTAAAAATCCTATTATGCCAGAAATCAACATTGCAAGAAATGTGTTATGGTTCATGTATTTATGTCTAAAAACGCTTGGCGAGATTACAATATATCATTAGCTTACATGTTTTATATATGTCTTATAAACTAAATATAATTAGCCCATAGCATATATTTAGCCAGCATACATGTAACACCGGCATGTCTTTACGGCGCTGAGATGGTGGCACTCGCAGTGCAACAGCTACAGAAGCTGCAAGTTTACGAGAACTGGAGCAAGGATGGTGGATAGAAGGGGGAGGAATGACTTGAGGGAAGAGACTGGGATGCAGTCCAGCCTAAGGTGAAGAATATTAGGAAGCCGGATGATGTGGGCAGGTCACTTGGTGCGGATGGAGGAGGGCTGACTACCGAAGAGAACAGAGGCGGTGAGACAGCCAGGCTGTGGGAAAGGGGAAGACAGCAAATGAGATGGGAGGACTGCGTAAAGAGGGATGTAAGAAAGGCAGGGGATGACAAGTGGAGGAAGATGGCTGCTGATAGGGAGAAGAAGAAAGAGATAACAGATAATTTTATTTTCGTTTTTTCCCACTAAAACAAATAAAAATGGGAAACTGACATAGGGGGAAGTGGGAAGAAACAAAGCCTACCGGGGGCAAGTCGTCAGGGAGTTTGAGGGCCTCCCGCTCCTTTTCTTCCAACTCCTGTTTAAGGACCTTCACCCACAGGTCATAGTTGTCCTTGAGGTTCTGCATCAGATGACAGTGGACCTTGCGCTTGCTCACCGCCGCACACTCCTGCTTCCTGCTGTCTCCAGGCAGGTGCACCACTGCAACACACAACGTCCACTCAGACATACTGACCACTGCAACACACAACGTCCACTCAGACATACTGACCACTGCAACACACAACGTCCACTCAGACATACTGACCACTGCAACACACAACGTCCACTCAGACATACTGACCACTGCAACACACAACGTCCACTCAGACATACTGACCACTGCAACACACAACGTCCACTCAGACATACTGACCACTGCAACACACAACGTCCACTCAGACATACTGACCACTGCAACACACAACGTCCACTCAGACATACTGACCACTGCAACACACAACGTCCACTCAGACATACTGACCACTGCAACACACAACGTCCACTCAGACATACTGACCACTGCAACACACAACGTCCACTCAGACATATTGACCACTGCAACACACAACGTCCACTCAGACATACTGACCACTGCAACACACAACGTCCATTCAGACATACTGACCACTGCAACACACAACGTCCACTCAGACATACTGACCACTGCAACACACAACGTCCACTCAGACATACTGACCACTGCAACACACAACGTCCACTCAGACATACTGACCACTGCAACACACAACGTCCACTCAGACATACTGACCACTGCAACACACAACATCCACTCAGACATACTGACCACTGCAACACACAACGTCCACTCAGACATACTGACCACTGCAACACACAACATCCACTCAGACATACTGACCACTGCAACACAGCGTCCACTCAAACATAGTGACCACAGCAATACACAATGTCCACTCAGACATACTGACCATTGGCAACAAACAACGTCCACTCAGACATACTGACCACTGCAACACACAACATCCACTGAGACATACTGACCACTGCAACACACAGCATCCACTCAAACATAGTGACCACTGCAACACACAACGTCCACTCAGACATACTGACCATTGGCAACAAACAACGTCCACTCAGACATACTGACCACTGCAACACAACATGTACACTCAGACATACTGACCACTGCAACACACAGCGTCTACTCAAACATACTGACCACTACAACACACAATGTCCACTGAGACACAATGGCAACACACAGCGTCCACTCAGACATAGTGACCACTGCAACACACAACGTCCACTGAGACATACTGATATTGAAAAAATCCCCAACATGTGATTATATTTCCACGCATTGTTACAAAATTTAAATAATCAAAATATACATTAAGCCATCGAGGGTGGCCAACAGATTAAATAGTGTGTTCCAAACAATTTCCTTGTTTGTTACAACTCTCCAACTACTACAACTCTCCAACTACTACAACTCTCCAACTACTACAACTCTCCAACTACTACAACTGGTAACCTTACCATTGTCCTCATCATCATTTTCTGCCTCTCCCTCACAATCCTGGTCACTTTCCTTGTCTCCGTCAGAACCACCTGTACAGGAGCAACAATAAATGTACTAATTCACATGGCACATGGTAGAATAATTATAATTTGTATGTGAATGCGTGCATGCGTACCACAACACCCTGGACAAGACATATTTGGATGTCTGGGTATAGTTAGAGTTCCTGACCGCCGCGAGTTCACGACAGAAATAATCCGCTTCATTCCTAGGCTTGTAATAAACAGGAAGTAGCAGTCGTTGACTCCCGAGTTCTCTCCCAGGCTTATGTCCGACTCCCGCCTCCCCTCAGCCTTCCCACGCACACATTTTCAGGCCCCATTCACAAGCTGCGGGAACATGACACCAAGCTGTTTGCTATCCTGTGGCCCAGACTCTCTGGTCAGTGTAGATTTAATAAGCTTTGGCCCAGGCTCTCTGGTCAGTGTAGATTTATTAAGCTTTGGCCCAGGCTCTCTGGTCAGTGTAGATTTATTAAGCTTTGGCCCAGGCTCTCTGGTCAGTGTAGATTTATTAAGCTTTGGCCCAGGCTCTCTGGTCAGTGTAGATTTATTGAGTCATGGTGCACTGAGCATAATTCAATTCCACATGACATGTCAACAAGGTATCCTTTTCATTAGTAATATGCCCGGCCCTAATAGTAGCCTCAGGGCCCGTGACAGTGGCCCGATGTTGACAGAGACTAAAGCGGACTGTCACTGCTGTTTACTGTCATGTAGGTTACTGAGAAAAAACAATTTAAAATGGCAGAAAAACAACGATTTTGTGTAGGAAAAAGTAAAATGGAATGTTACAGTTTAAAATATGATTCTACCAAATATGGGCAGAGGACATTTTTCAGTATTTGTGTTGACAGTTTCAGTGGCTGCTGTATCAGCAGTGTGATGTTTTTTTGTGAAGATGGATAGTGTTTGTAACCAATGTTGTTGTCCAGACATTAGCCAGGCAGTACAATACACAGCTACACCAATGTTGTTGTCCAGACATTAGCCAGGCAGTACAACATACAGCTACACCAATGTTGTTGTCCAGACATTAGCCAGGCAGTACAATACACAGCTACACCAATGTTGTTGTCCAGACATTAGCCAGACAGTACAACATACAGCTACACCAATGTTGTTGTCCAGACATTAGCCAGACAATACAACATACAGCTACACCAATGTTGTTGTCCAGACATTAGCCAGGCAGTACAATACACAGCTACACCAATGTTGTTGTCCAGACATTAGCCAGACAGTACAACATACAGCTACACCAATGTTGTTGTCCAGACATTAGCCAGGCAGTACAACATACAGCTACACCAATGTTGTTGTCCAGACATTAGCCAGGCAGTACAACATACAGCTACACCAATGTTGTTGTCCAGACATTAGCCAGGCAGTACAACATACAGCTACACCAATGTTGTTGTCCAGACATTAGCCAGGCAGTACAACATACAGCTACACCAATGTTGTTGTCCAGACATTAGCCAGGCAGTACAACATACAGCTACACCAATGTTGTTGTCCAGACATTAGCCAGGCAGTACAATACACAGCTACACCAATGCTGTTGTCCAGACATTAGCCAGGCAGTACAATACACAGCTACACCAATGCTGTTGTCCAGACATTAGCCAGGCAGTACAACATACAGCTACACCAATGCTGTTGTCCAGACATTAGCCGGGCAGTACAATACACAGCTACACCAATGTTGTTGTCCAGACATTAGCCAGGCAGTACAATACACAGCTACACCAATGTTGTTGTCCAGACATTAGCCAGGCAGTACAATACACAGCTACACCAATGCTGCTGTCCAGACATTAGCCAGGCAGTACAACATACAGCTACACCAATGCTGTTGTCCAGACATTAGCCAGGCAGTACAACATACAGCTACACCAATGCTGTTGTCCAGACATTAGCCAGGCAGTACAACATACAGCTACACCAATGTTGTTGTCCAGACATTAGCCAGGCAGTACAACATACAGCTACACCAATGTTGTTGTCCAGACATTAGCCAGGCAGTACAACATACAGCTACACCAATGTTGTTGTCCAGACATTAGCCAGGCAGTACAACATACAGCTACACCAATGTTGTTGTCCAGACATTAGCCAGGCAGTACAATACACAGCTACACCAATGTTGTTGTCCAGACATTAGCCAGGCAGTACAACATACAGCTACACCAATGTTGTTGTCCAGACATTAGCCAGGCAGTACAACATACAGCTACACCAATGTTGTTGTCCAGACATTAGCCAGGCAGTACAATACACAGCTACACCAATGTTGTTGTCCAGACATTAGCCAGGCAGTACAACATACAGCTAC
Organism: Lamellibrachia columna; assembly: GCA_963662155.1. Lineage (NCBI taxonomy): Eukaryota > Metazoa > Annelida > Polychaeta > Sabellida > Siboglinidae > Lamellibrachia > Lamellibrachia columna. Next base: position 54,802,037 of record OY759270.1, on the reverse strand, counting down.
ACCAATGTTGTTGTCCAGACATTAGCCAGGCAGTACAACATACAGCTACACCAATGTTGTTGTCCAGACATTAGCCAGGCAGTACAATACACAGCTACACCAATGTTGTTGTCCAGACATTAGCCAGGCAGTACAATACACAGCTACACCAATGTTGTTGTCCAGACATTAGCCAGGCAGTACAACATACAGCTACACCAATGCTGTTGTCCAGACATTAGCCAGGCAGTACAACATACAGCTACACCAATGTTGTTGTCCAGACATTAGCCAGGCAGTACAACATACAGCTACACCAATGTTGTTGTCCAGACATTAGCCAGGCAGTACAATACACAGTTACACCAATGTTGTTGTCCAGACATTAGCCAGGCAGTACAACATACAGCTACACCAATGTTGTTGTCCAGACATTAGCCAGGCAGTACAACACACAGCTACACCAATGTTGTTGTCCAGACATTAGCCAGGCAGTACAACATACAGCTACACCAATGTTGTTGTCCAGACATTAGCCAGGCAGTACAATACACAGCTACACCAATGTTGTTGTCCAGACATTAGCCAGGCAGTACAACATACAGCTACACCAATGTTGTTGTCCAGACATCAGCCAGACAGTACAACATACAGCTACATCAATGTTGTTGTCCAGACATTAGTTGATTACCTAAATAGTTGTTGATGCCAAGCTTTATAACTTCTAAAATCTGAGGAAGTGACCTACTTTCACTGTCCAGCTCTCCGTCCACCCAGGTTCCAGGAACAAGTCCAGCGGCTGCGATGGCATTGCACAGTGGCGCCAACAAGTGGTTGATGAAGGACTCTTGTAGCTTTGCGAGCTGGGGGTGCTTGCGGTCCATGTAGGGTGAGATGGGCAGCCCCAGACTCGCTTCCTCGTCACCCTGAAGACAAACAGACTAGGTGAACCAATGCGGCCCGTTTGTCTTGTCTTCTTGTCTTTGTTTTATTAATTGTTATGCACAAAAAATAACTCCCATTGATTTTAACAGGATATAATTGTTAATAATAATAAATCATTGTTAACTGTTTTATTAACTGGGATAATAGTAATTTACCATATTCGACCTATTCAATGTATATGCCCTAATAAGGGAACAAGTCAATTTCTTTAATCAGAGATATAATCCATAATTACTATTGTAATTTCTCTCCACTGATGTCACGGCTCAACAACAATAGAAGATCAAAAGTTCCACCAGATTTTGCAGTGATATTGTATTTGAAATATTTAAATGGCTAGTAGCTGCAACACATCTCAAGACAGCCTGACAGACGTACATGTCAAGACAGCCTGACAGACGTACATCTCAAGACAGCCTGACAGACGTACATGTCAAGACAGCCTGACAGACGTACATCTCAAGGCAGCCTGACAGACGTACATCTCAAGACAGTCTGACAGACGTACATCTCAAGACAGTCTGACAGACGTACAATTTAACACATCCTAACAGACATACATCTTAAGGCAGCCTGACAGACGTACATCTCAAGACAGCCTGACAGACGTACATCTTAACACAGCCTGACAGACGTACAATTTAACACATCATCACAGACTTACATCTTAAGGCAGCCTGACAGACGTACATCTTAAGGCAGCCTGACAGACGTACATCTCAAGATAGCCTGACAGACATACATCTTAAGGCAGCCTGACAGACGTACATCTCAAGATAGCCTGACAGACATACATCTTAAGGCAGCCTGACAGACGTACATCTTAACATTGCCTGACAGACATACATCTTAAGGCAGCCTGACAGACGTACATTTTAACATAGCCTGACAGACATACATCTTAAGGCAGCCTGACAGACGTACATCTTAACATAGCCTGACAGACATACATCTTAAGGCAGCCTGACAGACGTACATCTTAACATAGCCTGACAGACATACATCTTAAGGCAGCCTGACAGACGTACATCTCAACATAGCCTGACAGACATACCTGTTCGTAGAACTCCTCGCTGATGCGTCGTGTCCACTGCAGGTGCAGGTCTTTTTTCTTGCATGGTCCGTTGATGTCCGCCACCTTGATGACCATATTGGCCACCATCAGCCGGTCAGTCTCGGACGTCCAGTCAATGCCCGGAGCATCTTCCTCTGTAATCTGACCACACAACCAATATGTACAGACATTCAGAAAAAATAAATGTGCATGCGTGTGCATGTGAGCGAGCCTGTGTGCGTGTATGCATGTGAGCATGTTTGTGTGCGTGCGTGCATGTGAGCATGTTTGTGTGCGTGCGTGCATGTGAGCATGTTTGTGTGCGTGCGTGCATGTGAGCATGTTTGTGTGCGTGCGTGCATGTGAGCATGTTTGTGTGCGTGCGTGCATGTGAGCATGTTTGTGTGCGTGCGTGCATGTGAGCATGTTTGTGTGCATGCGTGCATGTGAGCATGTTTGTGTGCGTGCGTGCATGTGAGCATGTTTGTGTGCGTGCGTGCATGTGAGCATGTTTGTGTGCGTGCGTGCATGTGAGCGTGCCTGTATGTGTGCGTCTGTGATATTTGATATACATTGATTACCTTAGTTTGCAGATAGCAGATTATACATTTGGCTAATATCACAAATGATGGCTGCAGTAACAGTTGTTTGATTGTTACAACAATACTACACACATGCATTAGCTCCAGTGCTTGTGATTTACCTAGCGTGTCTGTAATCACTACCTTCAAATCTGGAATTTTTATTTTGTTGCCTCTGACACCATACAAGATACATACGTTGCATCACAGAATGTTGATTTTGACTTGTTTGCCCATGTAGAATGACAAGTATTTTGTCAGTAAAAGCAACATCATGCTCAGGGAAAGTTTGGTGTAAATCTGCCAACTAGTTTACAACGGTTGTTACCTTCGCATTGAACTCTGCAAGGATTTCAAAGTGCTGCTTCAGGTCAGTGGCAAGTATCGCTTCAATGACGAGGAATCGAAATCGTTTGAACTCGGCCTTGTCAAGGTGCACGAGCCAGTTGTACTCAGGGTGTGTGAGAAAGAGGCGCCACACAGATGCCGCGTGGTGACTCTCCAACACCGACCGGTCGTTGTAGAGAACAGCCTGCAGGGGGAGCACACGCATCATGAAAGGGCGCCAACATCTACACGGTAAAACTAAACTAAATCAGTTGTATGCTGAATTAATCAAAATACAAAAATGCATAGAATTAATATACAATACACCGGGAATAAGTTAATGTCCTTGGTGCACTTGCTTATTCATGTTGAGATTCTAAATAAAATGGGATTTAAGAAGCAAAAGTCTATCATGTGGATTTGAAACATCCTGTTTGCCAGCAGCATGCAAGATCGTATTAATTTTATCAAGTAACAATAAAATTTAGTAGCATATCTGACACGTTATTTACCTCACAATAAATCTGTTTGCATTCTCCGAATATTTTCAAACAGTTTTCTTGAGAAGAAAAACAACATGTAAAATGCAACAATCCAAGAAACGAGAACGTTTACCCATTCAAGGATTAGCATATTGTTGCATAACGGTTAACTTTCTACTAGTTCATAAAACAGAACATACACTTGGTGAACATGTTCATCATATAATGATGGGAGAATAATTTAATACAGATTTTCTGGGAGTGACCACTAGGCCGAATTTGGCCCATACGATCAGTGCAGAAAACATTCTGGCCGATTTTGGTATCACTCTGTAGGAACAGTTTTAATTTCCATCACCAGTACCTCACACGGGAACAAATGGTATCATTGGAAAGCTGAATCACTCTTCATTCTGATTCATATTTATTCATGAGCATAATCAATTATAGCTAATGATGATCTACAAAATGCGTCACAAAGTTGGTGCCCATATTTGGCTGCTTTACTATGCTCTGCAAAATAAATTTACGTTTCTATTCATAGTATCTAAATATGTAACATGTAACACATCATACCTTTGGAAAGCTGTGATTGGCCTATTCAAATACACGTTATTATTACAACCAACATACACTTGGTGAACAGGTTCGTCAACTTGGAAGAATAATTTAATACAGATTTTCTTTTAAACACAACTATTAAAGTTGACATGTGTTATTATTACAATCAACATGCGTGCACAAACATGCGTGCACAAACATGCGTGCACGTACGAGAGGTGCATGTGTAGCTACGAGGAATGCATTGGTTCTGCCTGGGTGGTCGTAGTCATGCATGGCCGCTGCTGTGTACAATGCCATCAACTCGAGGGGAGGGAAGTTTGCTCCCATGATACCACAGGTGCAATCCTCAGCGACAAAACTCATCGACGTGTGGCTGCACTTCTCTACATCGAAACCTGGAAACAGACATAACAATATCAGTATTAAAATACTATTTAATATAAATACATTATTATACATAACAATTGATGAAAATACACTATTAATTAATACTGTTAGTAATAAAATAAAAAAATAACCAAAATGGAAACAATGTTTTATATATGGGCTATTCTCAGTCACACAAAAATGATTTGATGTACGCTAGGTTTTTATCTCATCACCCAAAAAAATGGAATATAAATTCACTCAAGTGACAACTGTAGTTTAACAAATAAGGATTAACAGAACAAAAATTATTCAAATTTAGGTGTTGAATAAGACAACTGATGTTTCTTTGAGTGTATCGTGAATTCCAAGTTTGGTTTTATTTCAGTTTTAGAACCAAGCCCTATGCCCCTGCCCCCTACACACTACCCCCTGCCCCCTACACACTACCCCCTGCACCTACCTGAGTCGCTGCAGTCCTTGTGGAACAGGTCACCCTCAAGGTTCACTTGGTGCAGTCCGGGGATCGCCTGTGAGGTGAAATAGTAGACCCCGTGTAGAACATCTGTCGCATGCACCCGGTTATGATCTGTCAGAAACCAAACATCACCAGTTATTATCAGCCAATCAAATCATTTGTTCATTTTCTACAGCCACTCTCTGTTATGTATAGGCACCTCTGTGTTGTGTGCAGCCACTCTCTGTTATATACAGGCACCTCTGTGTTGTGTACAGGCACCTCTGTGTTATGTACAGGCACCTCTGTGTTGTGTACAGGCACTCTCTGTTATCTACAGGAACCTCTGTGTTGTGTACAGCCATTCTCTGTTATGTACAAGCACCTCTGTGTTGTACAGGCACCTCCGTGTTGTGTACAGGCACCTCTGTGTTGTGTACAGGCACCTCTGTGTTGTGTACAGGCACCTCTGTGTTGTGTACAGGCACCTCTGTGTTGTGTACAGGCACCTCTGTGTTATGTACAGGCACCTCTGTGTTATGTACAGGCACCTCTGTGTTGTGTACAGGCACCTATGTGTTATGTACATGCACCTCTGTGTTGTGTACAGGCACCTCTGTGTTGTGTACAGGCACCTCTGTGTTATGTACAGGCACCTCTGTGCTGTATACAGGCACCTCTGTGTTGTGTACAGGCACCTCTGTGTTGTGTACAGGCACCTCTGTGTTGTGTACATGCACCTCTGTGTTTTGTACAGGCACCTCTGTGTTATGTATAGGCACCTCTGTGTTGTGTACAGGCACCTCTGTGTTTTGTACAGGAACCTCTGTGTTGTGTACAGGCACCTCTGTGTTATGTACAGGCACCTCTGTGTTGTGTACAGGCACCTCTGTGTTTTGTACAGGCACCTCTGTGTTATGTACAGGCACCTCTGTGTTGTGTACAGATGCCCTCTTTATTCAAGGGACACATTTAATTTTAAATATACACTGTCTGTTGCGCATGGACTCCCTATGCCGCGGTCAGACACCCTTTATTACAATGTTTCCTGCTGTATGTTGGTGTTAAAACAACAGCAGCTGTTTCCTATCTCCCAGTCACAGTTGATGATGTCATGTGTTCTACCATGTGGATTGCATACAAGTATGTGGACATTTTGAACTGAAACATACAATCATGGAAGCTGAAAACTGACAGTGGTAGAAGGCCAGTGAACGCCCTGTTCAACACCAGCATCAGTGATGGCTACAGTGGCCGCTACTACTTCAACATGTATGATGTGTACAACTGACAGTGGTACAAGGCCAGTGAACGCCCTGTTCAACAGCATCAGTGATGGCTACAGTGGCCGCTACTTCTTCAACATGTATGATGTGTACAACTGGGTCTGCAGATTACAAACTAGCCTGTGTTCAGTCACCAACCAGTGCACTCATCACATGTAACTAAATACCTGCAACATCATCATCACCATGACTAAGGTCATTGTATGCTTAACTATGAGTGACTACAAGAGAGACACAAGTAACTAGGACTCACATGGGTTGTTGCGATAACCCAGCTCGAGGGCGTGGAAGTAATGTAGGAACTCAGGCAGTGGGATACGGAATGTCTCGAAGAAGCCGACTTCTCTGAATATCTTATACGCCACCTGTAACAAATGTATATACATTTTATTTATGATATAATAAAAAATATTATGCCAGAAACGTTTCTGAAGAAATATGTCTGCACTACATGTTGCTGCTTTCTAACATATTTAATATAAAACATGCAAAGATTTCTTTACAAACAAATATTTTAGTAACATCAATAAATCCAAAACTAGACTGAATGAAGCTGTGACATCATTAGTCACATGACTGTTGATATCCTTTCTACAGACGCTCTTTAACCTGGGTGGTAACTTGCGACCAACGTAAAACTGAAACTGGTCATGATCTCAGACTGCCTCCCAGTGGCAACTCCCAATATTCCCAGAAAGGATATCCTCTACTATACTTGAGAAATTATCTAAATTAAACTTATAATAGTCTCCATTAGAAACTCAATCTGCACAATAACCAGGAAGATGACTTAATATATTCGTTTTGTTTCTCCAAAGATGAACTAATACATTAATCTCATCCCTAACACTAAATACATAAAAGCTGGCTTTGTGTGCATAAATCCATCTCAGCTGGGTGAGAATAATTAATGGGCATCTCCTTATATGGCATTCAAAATGTAATGTCAATCCTTATATGGTACGCAAAATGTAATGTCAATCCTTATATAGTATGCAAAATGTGATGTATCTCATGCGGCACCCAGAATGTAATGTAAATCCTTATATGGCATTCAGAATGTAATGCGGAAAAGAGACTCACCATACTGAGAATTGTAGACGGCACAACGTCAGACAACGAGAAAATCGGATAATCCCACTCAGCTAAATTTCTCATCTCTAACATTTCGATTTTGTCGACCTCGTCAATGTCAAACGGGTCTGCCCCAAGCATGACCTCTGGAGCATCGCCCGGCGACGCCACCTGGTGGCCTATTGTATCTTGTACTTTCTTGTCATTATGACTATGTCTGTGTGCTAACCCAGTCCGTGACGTCATTGACGACGTCGACCATGATATTGACTGACTCGTGTTGTTATGTACAAATTTGTGCTGCCTGTCTTCCTTGTGTGGGTCGCCTTTCTGCAAGGTCATGTGAAGGTCGATAATTAGGTCACAGCATTATACCCGAATGAGACACTAGGACATTGTTACAGATCTGATGTTACACAGGTGTGACACAAGGCCAATGTTACACTATGTCATGAATTCAGGTCAAACACATAATGGAGCTTTTCTCATCAACAATAAGGAGGTGGACGTCCTCTGTTTAATACTTCACACTCAGACTAGCTAAAAGGTTTCATCCCGTCAAGTAGAATTAAATCCAAAGATCTAAAGATTTGTTTGCATACTATAAATTAAAAGTTATTTTAGCCAAAGGGAAACAAGCTCACTCAAGGAAAGTTGGTGGGTTTTAAATTTTCTCCCGTAAAATAGACATTGCAGTTATGAAGAACTCCTGCATGTTGGTGGTGATTTTCCATAAAGAAATGTGTGTATATTGACCATGGATTAAGGAAATCATTTCAGTGACACTTGTAGAATTGGTAAAATTACATTTCCGTTACACCGTTTTTATACAAATTACGCAAAACATTATAACAGCATCCAATCAGAACACAATAGCAGATTGCACTGTAATGTTGAACATCATCACTTACTTGATGTGGAATGTTTTCTATCTTCTGCAGAGCTGACTTGATGTCGGTGGTCGAGCGTACAATCACGCCAACGTTCCGCCCGCCAACGTCGTCGCTACATGACTGGTGGTCGCTGTGTTCGCTGCTACTCGGCGAACTACTGCTTTCATAGTCAGACGTGATATTGAGGCGTTTTGACAGGCCTGATTGTGCGTCTCTGGCGGTCGAGGCCTGGTCACCAGTGGGCAGCTCATTCAGCATGTCAGCTGTGCGTGCGCACACTAGCGACCCTGCAATGTCTGTCTTGAGCGGACACAGACGGCTTGTGTCGGCCGTTGCTCCGAAGCAACTGCGATGTTCGCGTGACGGCTTACGTGGTGTGATCACCACTGGACCGACACTCGCAACGGAGAAGGATCGTGTCTTGGGAATGTTGAGGGCGAGGGTTGTTGGGGAGCCAGGGGAGGGGCTGTTGCTCCGACTCGCGACCGGGCTTGAGCTCGGAGTATTGTCACATGAGTGACGGAAACTGCGTGTGCGGCATGGCTCTGGCTCCAGTGTCGGCATTCCTGTTGCCGATGTTGTCGTTGTCCAAGTACTGGCCGACATCCGACGGATGAGGCTCTGGGGCAGACTGCGGCGTAGACGCTGGAACATGGCGATGACAACAATGATAGATGGAAGCTGGGTATTTATCCTGATGGGTATTTCAGTTTTTATGGCAATAAATGACATGAGAGAAATTTTATTAATTGTGAAAATGTTTCGCTATTCATGATTTTGTATGTTGCGAGCAAAGTGAAATACATACCTTAGACAGAGAACTATTATGGGATATGTGTGACCTTGTGGGAAATGTGTTGTCCCCATTGGGTAGATGTGTTGACCCCACTGAGTAGATGTGTTGTCCCCACTGGGTAGATGTGTTGTCCCCACTGAGTAAATGTATTATCCCCACTGGGTAGATGTGTTGTCCCCACTGGGTAGATGTGTTGTCCCCACTGGGTAGATGTGTTGTCCCCACTGGGTAGATGTGTTGTCCCCACTGGGTAGAGGTGTTGTCCCCACTGGGTAGATGTGTTGTCCCCACTGGGTAGAGGTGTTGTCCCCACTGGGTAGATGTGTTGTCCCCACTGGGTAGATGTGTTGTCCCCACTGGGTAGATGTGTTGTCCCCATTGGGTAGATGTTGTCCCCATTGGGTAGATGTGTTGACCCCACTGAGTAGACGTGTTATCGCCACTGGGTAGATGTGTTGTCCCCACTGGGTAGATGTGTTTTTCCCACTGGGTAGATATGTTGTCCCCACTGGGTAGATATGTTGTCCCCACTGGGTAGATGTGTTGTCCCCACTGGGTAGATGTGCTGACCCCACTGGGTAGATGTGTTGTCACCACTGGGTAGATGTGTTGTCCCCACTGGGTACATGTCTTGACCCCACTGAGTAGATGTGTTGTTCCTACTGGGTAGATGTGTTGTCCCCACTGGGTAAATGTGTTGTCCCCACTGAGTAGATGTGCTGACCCCACTAGGTAGATGTGTTGTCCCCACTGGGTAGATATGTTGTCCCCACTGGGTAGATATGTTGTCCCCACTGGGTAGATATGTTGTCCCCACTGGGTAGATGTGATGGCTGAGTTGTTATTAAATTTTACTACAAGGCCTACGTAAAATATACAAATAAAGCATTTCCCAACTTATGCTACACTGTGGCTCAACTTACCCCACACCAAGTGTTAGTTGAGCCAACTTACCCCACACCAAGTGTTAGTTGAGCCAACTTACCCCACACCAAGTGTTAGTTGAGCCAACTTACCCCACACCAAGTGTTAGTTGAGCCAACTTACCCCACACCAAGTGTTAGTTGAGCCAGCTTACCAATCCTATTTGAATCAGCTATATACAATTATCTATACTAGATAGATTATCTTAGTATAAACTGATTTACTAATAATCATAGTTTATGTGAGTAAAAATAAATTTGACTTATGAATATGATTGTGCCCCATATATCAAAAAGAATGAAAAAGGCTCAACTAACACTGCCTTCCATTACTGATTGCTAATGAGATCAGTATCATAAGGGGAATGTTAGTTATGAAATAGCATCAGTGATTTCTGTAAAACTTTGACGTACATGCACATGCTCACTAGAGGTGCCACTTTCACAACCATACATGTGTGAATGTGTATACACAATAAAAATTATACATTAATATTCATTGGATTTTATTGTGATCTACGATTGTCTGTATGCAAGTATGCACTTATACATATAAATATATGGACATACAAATTATTTGCATACTTTTATAATGAACCATTAATTAACCATCACCAGCCAGGTCTAGGGGAGAACAAGACTTACGTTTCTATCAGAGATAATCTGATACCACAAAACACAACAAGGGAGAAAGAGACAGTGACAATGTCCTTACCTTTGGCAGGGAGGACGGTCGCTCCCCCGTGTACGGAGAGTCCTCAGTGTCAGACCCATAACTGGTCGCTTCGGTCAGCGAGATGAGTGGACTCACTTTTGGCTTGTGCACGGCATTGTGGGTCTCGGCTGGCTTGAGCAGACTGCTGATGGCGTGAAGACCACTGACGACGTGTAAAGGGAGGGTTGAGTCTGCCAGCATGTCACTGATCAGCCCATGGGCCTCTGCAATGATGGCTCCCTCGTATGCTGCAGCCGAACTCTGAGGAACAAGATGGACAACCGTGAGGGGGGAAGACTGCAGATCAAGCAGAAGTTCTTAAGCTATTAAATTGTCACAAAAATATTGATAAAATATTTTTTTTCACTTAAGGAAGATAGAAGAACTAGAGGACAAAAAGTAACATTGGTGAAGGAACAGTGTAGATTACATATGAGAAAGTAATTCTCACAGAGGATGATAAATTAATGGAACAAATAACTGAAATATTGCGTAAATGTGAACAGTCGTGATTGTTTTAAACAAATTTAGAAACATATTGGTAGGGAGAGTTACACATAGACGAACTATTGTTGGACTCTCAATAAGCAAATGATTTCTTTGTCCACTTTCCATCTGGCTGTTTTCTTTGGATGACAATCTTGTTAAAGGCGCATCAGCTAATTAACACATAACCACATAATGCGCAACTTTAAATGTGAATCCAAAGACTGGTATAGCTTCTGATTGGTAATCACAAAGTCAGGATTCTGAACCACGGAATGGCCACATATGCAAAATAATCTGTCACTGACTGGTACTATCTATCACAATAGAATACTGTCTTGTTGACGTCTTCATGAAATCTTTTATATGATTGACAGTTGTCACATACACATTTGACTGACAGCTATCACAAACACGCACACATGCATGCAGTATCACTGCTAACACACCTGATTGACAGCTGTCACATAAACATATGATTGACAGTTGTCATATTCACATATATATGAACTTTCGCATCTATATGATATCATCATCATCATCATCATCATAACCACCAGCAGCAGCAGCACATATGGGTTTGTGAAAGATTCAGATCAAAGTTTCACCCAAAGGCTGAATATTTCCAAACAGAAGAATTCTCAACACCACCTATGTGACATATACAACCTAATCTCATCATATCACTTATGTCATCACATCACATATATCATTATCTCATCCATAGATATTATTATCTCACACTGCATCACAGCGACAACATTATTACAACAACATTATGACACCTTCAATGTTATCTGCCCCGTTTACATGGTCTCCCACATACATAGCAGAGATAACCTGTTTCTGCATAAGGATTTAGGTTTTGTATATTATTATCATCATATTATTACTATCATCATATTATTACTATCATCATATTATTTCTAGCATCATATTATTATTATCATCATATTATTATTAGCATCATGTTATTATCATCATCATATTATTAGCATCATATTATTATTATCATCATATTATTATTATTAGCATCATATTATTATTATCATCATATTATTACTATCATCATATTATTATTATCATCATATTATTATCATCATCATCATATTATTATCATCATATTATTATTATCATCATACATACAAGTCCATGAATAAAACAATGCAAACAAAAAACAGAAACAACCCAAGAACCTCTACATTTACGTTTCAGACAACAAATCTAGGTTGAACAGTTGCAATGCATCATTAATTTAACACACCGCACACACACTGATGTCACATCAGTGTTCTACGTTACATCAGTGTTCTACGTTACATCAGTGTTCTACATTACATCAGTGTTCTACGTTACATCAGTGTTCTACACTACATCAGTGTTCTACGTTACATCAGTGTTCTTTATTACATCAGTGTTCTACATTACATCAGTTTTCTTCATTACATCAGTGTTCTACATTACATCAGTGTTCTACGTTGCATCAGTGTTCTTTATTACATCAGTGTTCTACATTACATCAGTGTTCTACGTTACATCAGTGTTCTGCGTTACATCACTGTTCTATACTACATCAGTGTTCTACGTTACATCAGTGTTCTACGTTACATCAGTGTTCTACGTTACATCAGTGTTCTACGTTACATCAGTGTTCTACGTTACATCAGTGTTCTACGTTACATCAATGTTCTACGTTACATCAGTGTTCTACGTTACATCAGTGTTCTACATTACATCAGTGTTCTACGTTACATCAGTTTTCTTCATTACATCAGTGTTCTACTTACATCAGTGTTCTACGTTGCATCAGTGTTCTACGTTACATCAGTGTTCTTTATTACATCAGTGTTCTACATTACATCAGTGTTCTACGTTACATCAGTGTTCTACGTTGCATCAGTGTTCTACGTTACATCAGTGTTCTTTATTACATCAGTGTTCTACATTACATCAGTGTTCTACGTTACATCAGTGTTCTGCGTTACATCACTGTTCTACGTTACATCAGTGTTCTACGTTACATCAGTGTTCTACGTTACATCAGTGTTCTACGTTACATCAGTGTTCTATGTTACATCAGTGTTCTACACTACATCAGTGTTCTACGTTACATCAGTGTTCTACGTTACATCAGTGTTCTACGTTACATCAGTGTTCTACGTTACATCAGTGTTCTACACTACATCAGTGTTCTACGTTACATCAGTGTTCTTTATTACATCAGTGTTCTACATTACATCAGTTTTCTTCATTACATCAGTGTTCTACATTACATCAGTGTTCTACGTTGCATCAGTGTTCTTTATTACATCAGTGTTCTACATTACATCAGTGTTCTACGTTACATCAGTGTTCTGCGTTACATCACTGTTCTATACTACATCAGTGTTCTACGTTACATCAGTGTTCTACGTTACATCAGTGTTCTACGTTACATCAGTGTTCTACGTTACATCAGTGTTCTACGTTACATCAATGTTCTACGTTACATCAGTGTTCTACGTTACATCAGTGTTCTACATTACATCAGTGTTCTATGTTGCATCAGTGTTCTACGTTACATCAGTTTTCTTCATTACATCAGTGTTCTACATTACATCAGTGTTCTACGTTGCATCAGTGTTCTACGTTACATCAGTGTTCTTTATTACATCAGTGTTCTACATTACATCAGTGTTCTACGTTACATCAGTGTTCTACGTTGCATCAGTGTTCTACGTTACATCAGTGTTCTTTATTACATCAGTGTTCTACATTACATCAGTGTTCTACGTTACATCAGTGTTCTGCGTTACATCACTGTTCTACGTTACATCAGTGTTCTACGTTACATCAGTGTTCTACGTTACATCAGTGTTCTACGTTACATCAGTGTTCTATGTTACATCAGTGTTCTACGTTACATCAGTGTTCTACATTAGGTACATCAGTGTTCTACATTACATCAGTGTTCTACATTACATCAGTGTTCTACGTTACATCAGCGTTCTTCGTTACATCAGTGTTCTACGTTACATCAGTGTTCTACGTTACATCAGTGTTCTACGTTACATCAGTGTTCTACGTTAGGTACATCAGTGTTCTACATTACATCAGTGTTCTACGTTACATCAGTGTTCTACGTTAGGTACATCAGTGTTCTACGTTACATCAGTGTTCTACACTACATCAGTGTTCTACGTTACATCAGTGTTCTACGTTACATCAGTGTTCTACGTTACATCAGTGTTCTACATTACCTCACTGTTCTATACTACATCAGTGTTCTACGTTACATCAGTGTTCTACGTTACATCAGTGTTCTACGTTAGGTACATCAGTGTTCTACGTTACATCAGTGTTCTATACTACATCAGTGTTCTACGTTACATCAGTGTTCTACGTTACATCAGTGTTCTACGTTACATAAGTGTTCTGCGTTACATCACTGTTCTATACTACATCAGTGTTCTACGTTACATCAGTGTTCTACGTTACATCAGTGTTCTACGTTACATAAGTGTTCTGCATTACATCACTGTTCTATACTACATCAGTGTTCTACGTTACATCAGTGTTCTACGTTACATCAGTGTTCTACGTTACATAAGTGTTCTGCATTACATCACTGTTCTATACTACATCAGTGTTCTACGTTACATCAGTGTTCTACATTACATCAGTGTTCTACGTTACATCAGTGTTCTACATTACATCACTGTTCTATACTACATCAGTGTTCTACGTTACATCAGTGTTCTACATACCAAGGCTCTCTCTATATGTTGTGATACGGAGCGAGTAAAAAGCAATAAAGTTGTGCCAGGCGCCTGTTTGAGTGTCGTACCAGATAAGGTTCCTTCCTGAAACCTAAACAACCCACTGGGCAATCCCCAAATCTTAGTGGCCGCCCACGACCTGGCCCTCATGTCGCTCACTGAATTAGGGTTATATAAACTAAGTACTGGGTTAATTTCTGATGTAGGCAAGTTGGTTAGCTGCTGGCTGATTAGACCCCATCAAGACCAAGGACAAATGCGAAGAATGGAGTTCAAGGTCAGCTGATAGGGATGATTGAAGTTCAAGGTCAGCTGATAGGGAAGACAACATTTCTGGGTTAGTTGATAAGTTACGACATTGATGCCAAAATGTCAACACTGATAAGCATTAAATTTCAAATTTTTATTTGGATCCGGGTAATAATGCTGTGTACTGCACTACCCGGAATCTCCAAAGCTTTCTTTAGACGAAATAACATCATTACTTGCCAGATTACGTACAATCATTGTTTAAACTTTAAACTTAAACATCAAGTTTCAGGCCTTGGCTATTAAACAGTTTCAAGTAATTTCAAATCAATACTGGCTTTTGAAGAAAGTTTGCACAACTTTCATAAAAATATTTACATTGCATACATTATTAAAACAAGCCCTTAACATTTCTGCAACTACCTTCACTATTTCAGATGGCCGTTTCATTTGTTTACAAAAATGGTAAAATATTTACAATATTATAGCAGTTATAAAAAGTTGACAAACTCTGCAGGGGTCATCAGTAAATTTACATCAGAGGACGTCATGGCAAATCTATTATCTGCGTTCACTGTCCCTACAATTATTGTCAGTGGATAAGGACAAACCGCCGTCCTTGAGCAAGGTTGGAGTAACTGTCTTGAGCAAGGTTGGAGTAACTGTCTTGAGCAAGGTTGGAGTAACTGTCTTGACTTTGCAGAGACCTCCTGCTGGGGACTTTAATGTGACACTTGATAGTTCTATTGAATCTCCTCGTGGTGATCACATGCAGAAGTAATCATTTTGTGATCAGTCAGAGTGTTGTGGCTTGATGCAGGGAATAGACAGTTAAAACCAGCGGGGTGTCAAGGGTAACTATTCAACTGCAGAGACAGTTCACCTGTGTGCCCTGTGTAACTCAACTAAATGCACTTAGCTGAATGTGTACTTAATGCACTCAAGTTAACAGCCATTGCAGTCTCTCAATTAGTCTACATCACTCTAAACGTAACCTGATACAGCCAAAATCAAATCACATAGAACAGATATTTTTTTCTAAACATACCTTGATTAAAAGCAAATAGGACTATCAGTTGGAGTGCACTATCAATGCCAATTTCAAAATAATATAATCTATACAGGTGATTGCTAGCAGCTTAGGTGATATTAGTCAGAAGGCAGGAAGATTTACTAATGAAACATTTTCTTTGCAAAGCTTTTTATAAAGATATGTACAACAATAGAGTAACTTGTCACCACTTGTCACCAGATTGTGTCACACACTGTCTTTTGCATTACCAATGTGTCACCAAGGTGTCACATCTCTGTCCTGTGTCCTGTCACACAGTACGGGTCTCGGCAGCCGTCATTGGGACAATACACAGCTCTCTGGTTGCAGAAATATGATGAGACAAATCTTGTCTTTTGACACGTCTCACTGATTTTCAGCCAAACATCATAAAAACACACAGAATTCTGTCATCAGCTATCAAAATTAACTACAAAGTGAACAACCTGCTACAAGGAGAGTGACAGGGACGAGACCTTTACTTGTACTTCAGCAAAACAGTCATTACTACATGTGTGAGCATGTGACAGTGGTAGAAGATCAGTCACTACTACATGTGTGAGCATGTGACAGTGGTAGAAGATCAGTCACTACTACATGTGTGAGCATGTGACAGTGGTAGAAGATCAGTCACTACTACATGTGTGAGCATGTGACAGTGGTAGAAGATCAGTCACTACTACATGTGTGAGCATGTGACAGTGATAGAAGATCAGTCACTACTACATGTGTGAGCATGTGACAGTGGTAGAAGATCAGTCACTACTACATGTGTGAGCATGTGACAGTGGTAGAAGATCAGTCACTACTACATGTGTGAGCATGTGACAGTGATAGAAGATCAGTCACTACTACATGTGTGAGCATGTGACAGTGGTAGAAGATCAGTCACTACTACATGTGTGAGCATGTGACAGTGGTAGAAGATCAGTCACTACTACATGTGTGAGCATGTGACAGTGGTAGAAGATCAGTCACTACTACATGTGTGAGCATGTGACAGTGGTAGAAGATCAGTCACTACTACATGTGTGAGCATGTGACAGTGATAGAAGATCAGTCACTACTACATGTGTGAGCATGTGACAGTGATAGAAGATCAGTCACTACTACATGTGTGAGCATGTGACAGTGGTAGAAGATCAGTCATTACTACATGTGTGAGCATGTGACAGTGTTAGAAGATCAGTCATTACTACATGTGTGAGCATGTGACAGTGATAGAAGATCAGTCATTACTACATGTGTGAGCATGTGACAGTGGTAGAAGATCAGTCACTACTACATGTGTGAGCATGTGACAGTGGTAGAAGATCAGTCATTACTACATGTGTGAGCATGTGACAGTGGTAGAAGATCAGTCATTACTACATGTGTGAGCATGTGACAGTGGTAGAAGATCAGACTCAACTGAGAAGATTCGGAGCCATATTCCCCTGCTACCATTTGGAAACCAGAGTCATTTTGTTTGTTAAACATTGCCCCTGTTCACATCCATATTGATGAATGTGTACCTGTCTATAGACAGTGGTGGAGTCATGTGACAGAGTAGCTTCCACGCAGTAATTGGTGCAATATTACAGAGTCAACACTCACAGAAATTAAGTTCACATAAATGTCTCAACAACAGCTCCACAACTGACATTACAGGTACAAACCGGTTGCTACGCCTGAAAGAATGTGGTTTAACAACTCTAGAGACAAGGAGGTTAAGAGGAGATCAGATTGAAGTTTTTAAGATATTGAATGGGTATGAAAATATTGATAGAAATATGTTTTTCTCACTCAAGAAGGATAGCAGAACTAGAGGACATGAGGTAAAATTAGTAAAGGATCAATGTAGATTGGACATCAGGAAGCACTCGTTCTCACAGAGGACAATAAATGAATGGAACAAATTGTCTACAGATTGTGTAAATGCTAGCAGCATGAATATGTTTAAAAACAAGGTTGACACATATCTCAGGAGGGCGGGTTATAAGTAGATGAACATTGTTGGACTCTCGATAAGCCAATGGCTTCCTTGTCCACTTGCCATCTGGGCCTTTTGCTTGGATGGCAAATCTTGTTAAATCTACAGTAATTCTGTAAACTTCAATCATGAATATCTCCATGCTAATGTCAATAATCACTGGCAACTTCCCTCCTCTGTGAACTTCTGCTCCTTCATAGCTATTTTCTGCATAATTTATATTGCAATCATACGTTTCCTCTAAGTTCAGCGTGACCTGTCCTAGACCGGACAGCAAGGATATTGAACCTGCCTTTTTTAACCTGTCTTTTTAACCCACACGTCAATCATAATCTATCTAATCTCAATTTCACCAATTATGTTGTAATCTACTTGATCTGGTTTTCACTTAATTGCCGGCCCTAACTGTGAAACGAAAACACAACAGCAGGATTTAATCTGATCAGAAGCCCTCGGGTCAAAACCTTCTAGTAACGTTTAATGGGCTATTACATAGTGCACATCACACATGATACACGTGATACACGTGGTACATGCAACATACACTCCCACAGGTAATCAAGGTCCTTATCAAGGCCGATCTTGTCAACAGAGATATTTGACGCTCCGAGCAACCCTCGGTGGCACGCCATAGAAGTGTATCGCCTAAGGCTGTGGTCAGCCAAGATAAACCCTGAAGCCTGACAGAGAAAACCTGAGCCCCATAAACACTTCCGCCAGTCACAGATGGCTGGTTAGATAACATCATGGCAAGTGTTGAAATCAACATTCCATACATGATTCCAGAAGGCACCATAGCAGGTGGAAGCCGAGGCACCAGCTGCTCCCTGGCACCAGCTGCTCCCTGGCACCAGCTGCTCCCTGGCACCAGCTGCTCCCTGGCACCAGCTGCTCCCTGGCACCAGCTGCTCCCTGGCACCAGCTGCTCCCTGGCACCAGCTGCTCCCTGGCACCAGCTGCTCCCTGGCACCAGCTGCTCCCTGGCACCAGCTGCTCCCTGGCACTAGCTGCTCCCTGGCACCAGCTGCTCCCTGGCATGCCACAAGGACTACGTGACTGCTCGCTGGCCTGATTCCCACCCAAGTTCAAATCCCAGGGATTTCCCCTGTGGCAACTTGTTGGGAATATGACAAAAGTGTCATCTGCCTTAAATGTCTTCTCCAGGCAGTGAAATAAAATCGGTCTCATCCAGAACTGTGCCGTTTCCTTAATTCATTGTATTTGCTGCATCAGAATGTTATCATCAGAATGTTATAATCTTCTCCTGATTATCACACATAGTGCTTGCTACATGCATGCCTATTTAAAGTAAAATAATTTTTTACTAAAAAAATTCTAAGAAAAAATGCTGAACCTGCAGTTGCACAAGCTTCGAGCGCATCATGTCGAACCAAATATTGGTGGGCTCGCTGTACAATTACACACTAGCAACAACGAAATGATTTCAGGCTAAAAACACGTAGCTCTACACACTACACCAATAAAAAGAAGAAATTCCCAAATCCATAAATGTAGTTCAAATGACAACATTGCGTGTAACTAAACACAGCCTCCCACCTTGTTATGGACACATGCAATTATTAAACTTAAACATGTAACTAAACACAGCCTCCCACCTTGTTATGGACACATGCAATTATTAAACTTAAACATGTAACTAAACACAGCCTCCCACCTTGTTATGGACACATGCAATTATTAAACTTAAACGTGTAACTAAACACAGCCTCCCACCTTGTTATGGACACATGCAATTATTAAACTTAAACATGTAACTAAACACAGCCTCCCACCTTGTTATGGACACATGCAATTATTAAACTTAAACATGTAACTAAACACAGCCTCCCACCTTGTTATGGACACATGCAATTATTAAACTTAAACATGTAACTAAACACAGCCTCCCACCTTGTTATGGACACATGCAATTATTAAACTTAAACATGTAACTAAACACAGCCTCCCACCTTGTTATGGACACATGCAATTATTAAACTTAAACATGTAACTAAACACAGCCTCCCACCTTGTTATGGACACATGCAATTATTAAACTTAAACATGTAACTAAACACAGCCTCCCACCTTGTTATGGACACATGCAATTATTAAACTTAAACATGTAACTAAACACAGCCTCCCACCTTGTTATGGACACATGCAATTATTAAACTTAAACATGTAACTAAACACAGCCTCCCACCTTGTTATGGACACATGCAATTATTAAACTTAAACATGTAACTAAACACAGCCTCCCACCTTGTTATGGACACATGCAATTATTAAACTTAAACATGTAACTAAACACAGCCTCCCACCTTGTTATGGACACATGCAATCATTAAACTTAAACGTGTAACTAAACACAGCCTCCCACCTTGTTATGGACACATGCAATCATTAAACTTAAACGTGTAACTAAACACAGCCTCCCTCCTTGTTATGGACACATGCAATCATTAAACTTAAACATGTAACTAAACACAGCCTCCCACCTTGTTATGGACACATGCAATCATTAAACTTAAACGTGTAACTAAACACAGCCTCCCACCTTGTTATGGACACATGCAATTATTAAACTTAAACATGTAACTAAACACAGCCTCCCACCTTGTTATGGACACATGCAATTATTAAACTTAAACGTGTAACTAAACACAGCCTCCCACCTTGTTATGGACACATGCAATTATTAAACTTAAACGTGTAACTAAACACAGCCTCCCACCTTGTTATGGACACATGCAATTATTAAACTTAAACATGTAACTAAACACAGCCTCCCACCTTGTTATGGACACATGCAATCATTAAACTTAAACATGTAACTAAACACAGCCTCCCACCTTGTTATGGACACATGCAATTATTAAACTTAAACAAGTGTCTAACCTTTGACGAGGCTGTGTCAGTAAACTAGGTCAAGGATGCAGTGCACTGACCCGGAACGATGGTCATGCTCCAGTGCACACTTGGCAAACGCAGTAACAAGTCGTGACCAGATCATTACATGTTCTCATTCTTGTCCTCCCGAATCACGAGAATCCTCTTGCATGTCGTGTTGTGTGACCGATGTTCATATTTCATGACCGAAAAATAAATGTTGCACCACAGACAATAAATCAACCTGAATATAACAGATATATAAACTTTCTTGTTCCGCTTGAGTGCACATGATTGAAAGAATGCATAAATAAACAATATCATGTGACGAGATGATGCAAGCACGTTTTAATTGCAGTAAACATTACAAGCGCCCAGAAACTACTGAATAAATAACCACTGCGACCTGCTTGTACCAGGTTCACATCTAGTTTAGACACCAACGCCCTAAATAGTGGGGTGCTTGTTTCGTAAACACAGTGAACAAGCTAATTACCCTCTCATAATCAAGATACACAAGAAAAACAAAGGTCCCCTTCTTTCAGTCTACTTGTCTATGCGGAGAAAGTAAAAGATCTCACACGAAGAGTCAAAGCGTATCCTGTCGTCAACTCATAGGTAAACTTGTGCGACAATACACACATTGTCATATATGCGCATAATGCATAAATGGAAAAATAGCCCAAAATATTAACAAAGTTCCATTGTGAGAGGTATAGGGTTCACCAGTGGGAATTATTCCCACTTACTGGAATGACACGATTCAACACTACCACACACGATGAGATCATCTCGTTATAGTTCACTGGACATACACATGAACAACTTCGCAAGATGATACATAATATTAACTAAGTGATTCAGGGGAAATTAATAATAATAATGAACTTGTATAGTGCCTGTATTGTCAGGAACCTGAGCTCAGAGGTGCAACAAGCAGGAATCATTAAGCAATATCACGAACAGGGACGCGCAAGTCATAAGAAATAGGCATCACTGGAATTTTAAGGTGAAAATGCAATTTGGAATCAATATGTCTTGAGTTTTTATTTGGAAAGTAGCTATAGTTTCGGTTGGTTTCAAAGTGATGGGGAGTTCATTTCAGACCCTAGGCATTGCTACAGAAAAAGCAGGTTTGCCCAAGTTAAGCTAAGTTTTACGAACAATAAGTTGTTGTGAAATAGATGATCTGATATGATCTGATCTGATGTAGCCCAGTTTCTGACCAGAGTAAGACTGGTCACATGTGTTGTAAGAGACTTGAGGAGATCAAAGACACCGTCGGACAGCCAGATGGACACAAGCATGGGTAGACATTGCACGGACTGTGCTATACATAGCACTTGGAACAGATGTACACGTGTACTATATATAGTGTACAGTCCATATTGAAGGGCAAGAATGTGTACTTAAGTTAATCACTAATAAAACTAATTAGATTACTTTACAGTTAATTACAACACCTTATATAAACTATAAAAATCATTGTGAAAATAATAAGGAAAAGAAGATATTTGTTCTAGTTACCGACAGGTGTTGACTAGGCTCAGTGTCCTCAGTAAACTACTGTCATTAACAGTAACACAAGACTTATGTGTAAACACACCCTTCCTAATGGAGCCTATACGTCAACATACTTACACCTTAATTACATGATGTCTAATTAGTGGAAAATAAATCGTTAGATGATATGCCTTATTTCTTGTGTGACTGGCCATTATGTGACAACACATTATGTGACAACACATTCCTAAAATCACAATATATGAAGATACATCACCAAAATGTGGCGATATATCAACAAAATCATCTCCAGGCTCAGTTTACCGGTAAAGTGGATTTTTTCTAGATTAACAGTCCCACCTCAATTTGACCTACTTAGTATCCTAATCCACAATGACATGCCAGCATATTTATCTTTTATTTAGTTTTGGTGAAATAATCAGACAAACTATTAAATTATTTTTGACAGGGTCCGATAAAAAATATGTGGAAAAATGACAAAAGTGGTGCACCTCTACATACTGTAACTCCTGATTATTTACACTCTTGAAAGTTAACCACCTAATCAACAAATTCTATTTATTTTTTATTTTTACAAAAGTATGCCCCTTTTATGAAACCAACTGGGCCATTTAAAACAACTATTCGCACATTACAGACTTGAACGAATGTGATTTGCAATGGGCTAATTTATATTGGTCATAGCCACAATTATGAATGGCTGGCGTTATCTAGGATGTACTTGAAGAAACTGCAGTGCTGAAAAACGACACTGGGCAATCTTATCTGTGATCACTCTATCATGATTATCACACATAACGCTTGTAACATATGCATTAAATTTATCACTCATGTGACAAATGCCATATTTACTGTAATTTTTATAATCACTACTTTGACTACATTTGAGGGCAGTTCTTATGCACATCTCTGTGTTTTCTGTGTTGAACATTTCCGTTTTTTCTGTTTAGTTGCAGCTAATGAACTATTTTTTAAGATTACTTATTATTTTGTCATCGCAAATCACAGACGATATCACATCAGTGTGGCTGAATGCTTCAACAGAAGTTGACATCATGGTAGTGTGGGCAGGTTTATATTTTGAGCTCAAAGTAATTTTTCATTTACAGTATGAACTGATGTATGAAATTTGGCATTTCCCCACTTTACTTTTGGCACTGGTCATATTTCGGAGGTGTAGATGGAACCTTGATATTATCAACATCAAGTACCAAGTATTCATGTATGTAGATCTCAGTGACCTGATCTCAGTGAAGATTTTAACATGTCTAAAAGTAACCACAGTTTTAAGTAAAGCTTTCATTCATTGCTCCAACCAGGGACACAAGTGGTCCTGCAGTCAAAACAATAGAAACATTCTTATCATGTACAGAAGCAGAGAACAGAACACTTACATGGAGTCTTGCTAATCTACTCTGCCACAGGTTTAGATGCAATCAATCTACATCAGGAATTTGTTTTTGTTACATTCCCCCCCCCAAAGAAAACGAAAGATTACTTGGGCTGGGCGTGGATCCTATTAGTTTGATCTTAATGATCTGATAATTCCTCCATCTTCATGTCATGCCAAATGAGGCTTATTAAGGGTGTTCCCATCCATTGTCTGTCTCGGACAGAAATAGCCCGCCCTGGGCACTCAGAATACCCAATCACATATGTTGCATGTTTTTGGGGTGAACTAATTTGTTTGACCGATTAAAGATTGATGGATTAACTGTTGATTACTTTGACATTTTGAGAAACCTAACAAAGGGTCTGTGTGCACCGGTGAGATATCTACCAGGAACAGTACCTGCTTGACCTCTCTATGGCCAAGGCCTGCTTGACCTCTCTACGCCTGCATGACCTTCTATACAATGCCCAGTGGTTACAATATCAAAAAAGTTAATTCAGCGGCAATTGACTCGGTTAGTACCGGTAGTCACCACCATTTGGTGCAGATACAACGAACCTTTTACACTGAACACGTCACCAGACTATTGGATATTATGGACACATGTCTACAATGACCAATGTTGACTGCAGTCATGTGTCTTCTGGGGCAGTGGTGTCTTCAGAATGACCAATGTTGACTGCAGTCATGTGTCTTCTGGGGCAGTGGTGTCTTCAGAATGACCAATGTTGACTGCAGTCATGTGTCTTCTGGGGCAGTGGTGTCTTCAGAATGACCAATGTTGACTGCAGTCATGTGTCTTCTGGGGCAGTGGTGTCTTCAGAATGACCAATGTTGACTGCAGTCATGTGTCTTCTGGGGCAGTGGTGTCTTCAGAATGACCAATGTTGACTGCAGTCATGTGTCTTCTGGGGCAGTGGTGTCTTCAGAATGACCAATGTTGACTGCAGTCATGTGTCTTCTGGGGCAGTGGTGTCTTCAGAATGACCAATGACCTACCAGCGTTTGAGACAGCATTGACTTGCACTCCCGATAGGGAGAGGGAAAGGGGCAGATTAAGA
Organism: Lamellibrachia columna; assembly: GCA_963662155.1. Lineage (NCBI taxonomy): Eukaryota > Metazoa > Annelida > Polychaeta > Sabellida > Siboglinidae > Lamellibrachia > Lamellibrachia columna. The sequence continues at coordinate 54,777,209 of OY759270.1, read as the reverse complement.
ACAGCATGGAGACGAACCTTGGAAGAAGAAAGGCTGCAAGGCTAACTTGAGGCACAGCAACAAGGAAAGGCCACGACGGAGGGAACTGGCGAGATATTGTGGCCCACACCTGGGCACAAGTTTCACTGCATCATATGTGTTCACGTTTACAGCGAACAATAACCTCTATAAAACAAAACACCTGCCAAAGTCTACTGCGATCAGTCACTTTTTTATTATGAACACCTGTCTACACAAATAACCCGCATCAGTATTAGCAGTGCAGCAATGCAGTGCAGGAATGTGGCGCTTAAATGCGGTGTAGGAATATGATGCAGGAATACGATGTGGTGCAGGAATATGGTGCAGGAATATGGTGCAGGAATGCGGTGCAGAAATGTCCTAGAATGTGGTAGAGGAATGTGGTGCTGCAGGAGCAGCAAAAATTCACCAAGGCTAACCCACAGGCCACTCCCGAGGACTTCCTCACTGGGCCTAATTCACTCCCTCCGAGCCCAGGAAGGTGTGAACAACCGGATGTGGGAGAACATGTTTATAGCTCCACCCTCATATCCCTTGCCAATGAAAAGTCTATCAACAAAGTAGTATGTCTCATGTGTATATGTATATATATATATATATATATATATACACACACAAAATTACATGCATGCACGCAAGCACACATACATAACATATATACATGCCCCAGCCAGTAAAGGGGGGCACTGACCACCCTGACCGCCCTGACCACCCTGACCGCCCTGACCATCCTGACCGCCCTCCCTATGCACTGATCCACAGCTTACTTAGTAATCAGACCGTTACGGATGATGCTATGTAACATGTTACACACAGAAAAACATGAACTAGTTTTTTTCATTTCCATTACATATCAGATTCGGCGAACATTTCCAGTTTGCGTATTGGTAATTGTTTTCTTTATCTGACATTTGGCCAAACAGGATGTGCATTGTGGATCAATTGGATGTGCATTGTGGATCAATCGGATGTGCATTGTGGATCAATCGGCAAACATCAACACTCGGCCACTGGACATCAAAGAAGATCAATGTGTGTAGAATGCAGACCAGCCACAAGGGGCGGTAGACAGATCACTTGGAAACAGAAATGTCGATGCTTCTAGCCTTCTGATAAGGACACAACTTGACCACACATGTAAACTCTTCTCATTTTAACATCACAAGTTAATAAAAACTAAAAAACTAGGTGGGTCTGAATAAGGAAGTTGTGAGCAACCCCTCTCCACCCCTTCCATCTCCCTCTGCCTCTCTCCGCCCCCTCTGCTTCCTCCACTCCTCTCCACCCCCTCCAACCCACTCCACCTCACCCATCATTCTGTGTAAGAGATACTTGCAGATTATGAGTAAACTGAAATCTACTAATCTGACATGTTTACTTATGACACTAGGTGGAATAACAAGATATATAAGTCATGTGTCACATCACATCTAGTGAACGATCGGCCATTAGTTCAGTGCATTGCCACTGGGGGCACCCTGGTAGACACGTAAATATACACAATTGAATGTCATGTACGACACCCATTGGGCATAAATTTCTTGGAAAAGAAGGCAGTGGAGAGTAATGATATGTTATGGGTTAGTTATCTAACTATATATAGTTAGACATGTAAATGATAATGCAATCTTTGATCTTTGTTTACAACTCCCTGCTACATGTTTATGATTCACACTAAGTTTGTTCATTCTCCAACTGCTAAAAACAGGAAGTAACATCTGAATGACTGACAGCAACCAACGCCCAATGTCACCTAAAAAGGTGACAACAATAACACGATTAGTTCAAGGTTATCAGGCCAGGAGGTCCTGTCGACCTGTCAGTCTAACTGCTGGTCAGCATTTGCCCAGAACCCCTGCAATATTTGGGTTGCGGTCAGTGGTAAACGTGCTGCCGGTCATTGCATGGATGGCACGTTTGCATTGCACACTTAACTCCCACTACAACCAGGACAGAAACTCTTGTATTGTTCCTCTGTGAAACAACCTCCCTACATCCATTCAAAGGTAAACTGTGAACTGCACAAGCAAAACACACACACGCACACGCGCGCACACACACACACGCCCTGCCAGTGTTTACATTGCTGCAGATATCCCTGACACTGACATCCATCAAGCCGCCAGTGAACCTGCACATTATGTGCAATTACAGCAATTACTGCTCTCACACCCCACAAGAGAAACACCCCACTAGCCCACCCTGCATGCTATCGCAATCAGTCCACCATGGACTCAGTAACACCCTGGCACAGGGTTGCAAGTGGAGTAGCCACCTTTACCCCCAGGGCACCAGAGTGCCTAGGGCGTTTTGTGTGGTCGGATCTGTGTAATTCCACCCGATGGAACTTTGCGAGAAAACACTCCCGATGGGGCAGGATAAGGGGCCCGATGGGGCAGGATAAGAGGCCCGATGGGGCAGGATAAGGGGCCCGATGGGGCAGGATAACTGGCAACAGTGTCAACTTGGACAGTGTTCAACTGCCATTCACGCCAACTTGCCCCACAGTAATACAAGCCTGACAAGGCAGCGTAGTGTGCGCCCCATGGGCGGGGTACGAGGGCATGTCAACCCCACTAACCCCACCATGCACAACACCAAATTCTATTGTGCTATAGCTGCTTGGGGTAATCACCTTGTGGTGATCGTGAGATTACTACAATTAGGTTCAATTTGCAAGTTGTGGTCACAAACAGGATGTGGGTGTCAGAGCGTGTGCGGCACTCGCTCGCACAGGGCATTGTCTGCAGTCAACTTGACAAAGTGTAGCTAAGATTTATTTCTTTGTTGTTTATTATTTATTTGTTATCTGATTTTATTATTGCTATATTAATGATCTATTAATGTTTTATTAATGTTTTATTAATGATGTACATATTATTTGTCATTTGTTTATCAATTAATTATCTATTATTTATTATTAGTTAATTATGTCTAATTAATTTATTAATATTTACTTTTATTATAAACATGTTTCCTCCAGGTTTATGCTGAGACAGTCAACTGCCACTGGACAAAGGGCAGTAGTGGTAATTTTTTTACACCAGCCAAATGGTCAGCTGAGGTGAGCTGGAGAGACTGACAGTTGCAGCTGGACTGTCCAATATGTCCAGCTCATGCAGAGATATATGGAGAGGCTTGGGCCAGGATTAGTGGGAAGAGAAGGAGGCAACCGGGCAGAATGCAGACAGGGAAAGAATGGGAAGAATCTGGGATGAAGTGTGTTATGCCTGATGCAAGGAGAAGGGAATGGTATGTGCCAGGGGAGGGAGAGAGAAGGGTTTATTAGCCTACTTCTAGGAACGATGAGGCACGGCCAGACGACAGTGACCCAAGGTGGAGGCTGATTAATAGAAGATGAAACAGCTGAAATAAGCATCATCAGGAGAACGGCATCTATAGACACACTGGGCATCTCTAGACACACTGGGCATCTATAGACACACTGGGCATCTATAGACACATTGGAAAGAACACAAAGAAAAAGGTCAACTAACCGGGAATTGAGAAAGCATTACTATAAAAACAACCCTCGAGATGAGATTAAGAGACCAAATTGAAAAAAAAAACACAGAATGGCTACCAGAATATTGATAGAAACATTTTCTTGAGACACGGTCGAGAGCAAGTTTCTTGACAGGTAAATACGGTGAAATATAAAATTTAACAAGCCAATAAACAAAAAATTTCTCTCCATTTTAAAATCTTGTCATAACATCAGGGCTTAACTTTTGAAAACAACAGGCGAGCGATAAATCTCTCGCCTAAATATGCCAAATTAATTTAGGTGAGCAATTTGTTAGGTTTTTTACCATGTGATGGCACCACCATTTCCCATTCGGATTCTGCCATTGTCGCCATGAAATTGTAATTGTTACTTGTTGACTTTTGTACAATAAAATTAATGTTTACTTTAGTAAACACTATACATTGAAATTGGTGAAACGGTTTTTAATTGCAACATGTCATCGATCACTGCAGCCTAGACAAGGCCAGTGGGCTGTGTCTGTGCCGTGGCCACGACTTGGCATTGCCACTGGTTTCATGTGCGACTTCGCTTAGGTGGTTTGAAAATTGCAATTGAGAATCACAAAATGTATAAGATTCAGATATAATTATAGTCATAAATGCAGCTTACTAGGCAGCACCAATATAAACTGGGATGAAATGGCATGCTTCCATTGCATTCGAAATGCCAAAAGCACAACTCAAACTCAGTGCGCGAAAATATGAATTCGTCATCCGCACATGAAACAGTGAATCATTGTTAAGTGGTACCGGAGATGTGCATCGTGAATGTATGTGTTCAGAGCGGTTGAAAGACGAAGTGGAACAATTATTAAAATTGTCGTTTTCAATGTTTAATAAACTTTTACTTTCCATGTCAACTCATATGCGTGTTCGGTAGTTCAGATCCAGGTTATTATTTTAGATTCCCATTACAGTGTACTTGGTCAGATTGTAGCGAAATATTGTTGATCGCTCATCTATTCCATAACTGCACATGTATACATGTATTTTATTCAGTTCAACATACAACATTATGTGACATTTAAACATAATACACATTGACGATAGTCCACTCATTTGGTAAACTGTTTATAAACCCACATGGCCAGCACGTCATGGCTTCGATGGCATTCTTGCAATCTTGTTGCAGCCGGCTGCGATCGCCATCCCCGGTAATGGATGATATGTGAACTCCGAATATTTGAGCCCGAACACTGCGTTATAAAAGGGTAGACTTTCCTAGTGAATCTAATACTCAAGAAACTCCTTGTCAAGATGAACAATTGCAGACAGGGAGCGATTTTAGCAATTGACTCGAGCGATAAATCGCTCCCTAGATTATTGATTTGCGCAAGCGATAAGGAGCGAGAGCGATCGCTCGCCTCAAACATGATGCCCTGTAACATTATTGTTCTTGAATATGGAGACGTTCGAGCTTAACTGACATGGGGACAATAAGGCTTCCAGGCAGTAAAGTGAACACTGTCAAATCATCTGGTGACTGCCTAAGACTTCCCTAGGACCTGTGAAATCCTTTAATAAGTTCCCTTGAACCCTGTAGTTGCCAGGTACAGGTCCTGACACTAGGGACCTGTACTGGCCATGACATTCCTAGCCTGGTCACACATCCCACTGTTTCATAAGACCCCAAACCAAGCCAGCCTTGGGAATATAACCCAGAAACAATCCCAAGGTTAGGCTGGAGGGACTGAGGTCACACAATTACACATTATCACTACCTGGCTAATAAAAACATGGAGCAAGAATGTTGGTATCAAGAGGGGCTCGGTTGGAACGGAGGCAGATCCCATGAGCAATTCCTGGTAAACAGTTTGAGCAGCTTGGAGGAAGTTTTGAGGGAGATAGTGACCAGGCCATGCCACAATCAACAGGTGTTCTCTTACAGTGCACCCACCTGGGGTATCTCCTCATCTCCCTCTAGTCCCCCTCCAGAGGGTGGGGGGTGGAAGGGTCACCCTGGTGCAGAGTATGAGCCAGTAACAGGTGACAATATCTCTGTCTCAGCCCAAATCAAATCTGTGACATTACAGTCATCATAATTCATTGATCTGATCCATGGTTTTTATTTATTTGATGCCTTGCCACTCACTGACCAAGTTTCTCCATAAATAAGCTTCCTTGTTAATTAATTTGGTATATTTATACAGTTAATTCTCCTCTACCTGCAAATGGTTCAACTAACCATATTTCAAGGTGTCTAATACACACCATATAAAAAGCACTTCATGATTTTTTTATGAATTGTCCCTACTAAATCATGCAATGATGCAGACAATTTCTGTTCACATCCACCTTCCTGAGTTGTCAGTTTCCTCTCAAACTGTTTCTTCATTGTCCAGTTTGCACATTATTTAGACCCAATCCACATCAGCATCTCCTAGCACGGAGCTACATGACGTCAATCCCTGGATAAACACAGCCGAGGATAAACATCCAGGTGACCTTGAGTTGTGACCTTGAGCTGGGTTACCACTGCTGCTTTATCAACGATGGATAGCTAAATGTCGGTGCTCTCTCTCAAACTGATACATCTGTTACTGCGTTTGTACAGGTCATGTATCTTAGGCATTTTATTTAGGAATGTTGTTGTTTCAAAGCTACGCATACAAATACACAACAGTAGCCTATGTTTTGTGGCCTACATCCGCGAATATCAGATTCATGTGTTCAATATTTTCATAATTTTTTCTTCAACATTTTTAACAATGGTAATAATTATTATACATAATAATTGTTCTCAATGTTTAATAATAATTATTATTATAATTACACATAATAATAATACAAATTCTTAAATGTAGCATCCCATCCAAGGTTCTGGGGTCTTCTGTAATCATATTTGTTCAACATCACTTAGTTAATTGACTTAGTCATTACTGGTATTTTTAAATAATTAATAAATAATCCCTAATAATTAATCTAATCAATAAGCTAAACTATTAACTTAACCATAATGTGCACCAATAACAACTTGTGCCAGTGCTAGCCCTAGCCCTAAGCAGGATTGACAGTGTTGTTTGCCGACCAGGGCTGAGTGTGTGGAATGTTAACCAACAAATACAAGTAACTTATGAAAAACTGCCCTAAAACCGAGACTGCAGGGTCCAGCTATTAGCCCAGTGCGACTACAAAAGGTACGGCTGATGTGACATTCACATAAACAGGTCAATCGTGATGGTTTGGACAAAGGCGGGATTAGTTTGTAAACACAACTTGTCACCAGGTGCAAACACACTGCAATAACAACGGCCTCGTCAGTGTCATTTAACCTGTGATAGGCGAAAAATTATGGCTTCCCATTGGCTTTAGTGGCGGGTTGTATTACAGCGAGGAGCTGACCTAAATAACGCAATAAAACACATGAACCAACACATCTCCCGGCCCAACACATCTCCCACCCGGTGGCTCAACACATCTTCTGCCCGGTGGCCCGACGCATCTCCCACCTGGTGGCCTGACACATCTCTCGCCTGGTGGCCATGCTGAACAATCGGAAACAACGGTTCACATGTTTCTCTTTATACAAACGTCTCAGGGAGTGGCAGTCGTCTAGTGTTATCTCACTTTTCATGCCAAAGGTCCCGCATTCAAGTCGGGACCTGGGCTAGAAACACGAGAAATACCTTTGAGAGAAGGCCACCTTTTTAGAGGTTTACATTGTGACATGCTCCACCTTAAAATATGACCCTTCTATATGTAAATTATTTATCCACTGAACATTATTTCTATTGTCTATGCATGGTTATTTCTATTGTCTATGCATGGTTATTTCCTAGCGAGAGTAAGACCTCAAGTGTCAATGATACTTCACATTTGGATAATCGAGATTGTTTTGAAAATGATCATCAATTTATAAATACATAGTCCAAGCTCAATGCATTATATTTGGCAGGAACTGGATGTGACAAACCTGTTGAGATGATTATAATAGCGACTTTATGTTGTTTTATTACTCAGGGAATTTGTAAATTACTAAATGATACAGTGACAGGTGCAAAGATGAGTAACAAACACAAGAACCCGTTAAATTGAATAATTCACACCAAAACTACAAAAACCATTACCACCAAAGAAATGACTGTCTCAAAACAGACATACGGGAGTGACTTTTGTTTCGCCAAGCTTATCTCAAGCACAATGTGTTTATTTTGTATAGATATTGAACATGTTGTCATCTATATTGCTTATACAAATATGTAAATACTGATGTATATGGCCATAGATATTTAACTTTTTCTTAAATAAAAATGGGACGACATTAAGAAGTTGCTCCCATTTCTAATTGAGTTAAGATTAAAACTGAAACTATTGATGATCATCCTCCAGAAGGTAAACATCAACTATGTAACATAAGACATTAGAGGTTTTTCACAAACTTGTGCAGCATGCCATGAGATTGACAACAGCAGAAAGACATCCCCTACCGCACGACTGGTCGACCCGACGGCACTTGTGTACCTGCCCGCTCCGCCAGGTACAGGGATCAATTACTGCAGGGGATCAGCGCTTGTTTAGCTCGCAACATCCCAACTGTTGCTGTCAGCATATTGTGAATTAGGAAGCCACATAGTGGGGAACTAACTGAGGCAAGATGCTAATCTGCAGCCGTAAACAGAGGATGTTTACTGCTAACTCCAGGTGCAGCTCTAAGGGGATATGTAACGTGATGCAAAGTTTGATTACTGATGTGAATTATTTCTCTGTTGTCACATCTTATATGAGTGTCTGTTACTTGTCTAATCTCACGTTTGTGCTGTTTAGTTACTGATGGCCATAACTGAAGAAGTCTATTTATCAGTTGAGATATATAGCAATGTTTATAGGAAGTGCACAAGAATGTGTTGGTTCCTGTGAATTTACCTCTCTGGAATGCTGTGGTCTGATTCCTCATTTAAAAACTCTTTTATAACTTATGCACTACACCTCTGGTAGTAATCAAAAATTCATTTGATAATTTACTTGTAAATAAGTGACAGTGAAAATTTTATATTAATACTATAATTGTTTGTTTTAAATTTGCACCTACAACTTTATATAATATCATTATATAGGTCAGGGCATAATTTTATTAATTTAGTAATGTACAAAATGCTCTATTATTTTATTGTATTTAATATGTGTGTGTGTGTGTGTGTGTGTGTGTGTGTGTGTGTGTGCGTGCGTGCGTGCGTGCGTGCGCGCGCTTAATATAATACTCATGTATTATTCAATGTCTATGGTTACAAATCAAATAAACTTTACTTATATAAATTTGTCATCATAAATTAACAATTTAGATTTACAAGTAATCTGGGGATGACCCCTATCTGTGACCCATGACACCCCACACTCTGACTGAGGGGGCATGAGAAACAGACAGAGAGTTGCAGACAGAGAGATTGAAGTTATAACACCAAGTTTAGTCCACTTGTCTTCTGGGACCTAAACGTCTTCCTCTAGGGCTATCCAGGGATACCTTAATAACTATGAACAAGGTGAACAAATTGCCAGATTCACACATATGTTTATAGACATACTCTCAACTTACGTGCCAAGTTTTGCAATGTGAAAAAATCTTTTAATCCAGCCAAAGTATTATCAATGCAATGGCTGCCAAATGGCACTTACCACCCTAAATATTGGTAGGTAAACATGACCATATCAGCAGAACTGGGTTAGAAAAAAAATTGCTATATGTAACTAACTTGATTTACCCAAGCTTATACAATCGATAGCAGGCAACACGAACGTCATAGTTGAAATTCTTCATTTGTGAATTGTCCATTACAAACTAATTGCCAGGAGTTTGAGCCAGGTAAATGTTACCGTTGTTGTAGCAATGCATGATGAGGAATTTCCTGAATGCAGAATATGTTGTTGTTGATCAAACCATTTTAAGGAATTTCCCATTTCCTGTAAGAATTAGACGCTATTATATAACATAATTAGGGTCACTGTGAAAGGAGCGGTAACTGAAGACTGTAAACATACAGACGGCCAACTATGTGGCCAACAGGACAGCTTTGTTTTCATTTTAATGCTGAGTAACATAAGGTGCAGTTTCCCATGAGATGGATGTGGGTTCTGATAACTTGATACTGGCCGCAACTGTCAGGAATCAGGAGAGATGGATGGAATGTAACAATGACTGAGTAGAGGAAATGTACAGCCATTCATCACTGCCAACAAAACTCAACTTGACATTTTCATGACTTGTTTGGTTTATAATTCCTGGTGGAAAAAGAGGCCAGTCCACTACATTCTCTTCAATGGCATCGCTACAGCTGGTGATGTCAGGTCATTCATCTGCTACAGGCAGTAGTAGCAAGGCATGCTCCTGGCTGATGGAACTGATAGAGTTGGTGTTGAAACATGACACACTTCCTTGTGCTGGTGCTAAATTGTCAACACACTTTTCATAAAGGGAATTGCAACAGCAACAACTGAAGCAGAATAGGCTATGACTGAATATGACAAGGGAACTACAAAATCACAATGGCTGAATTATGATGACAACTGAACTAAATGACACAACAACTAAAGCTTGTTACTGATGCATTCATCATCAATCCAGAACTGTCCAACAACTACAGTTGACTCAGTAAGCCCCTCACTCTGTTGCTCCAGAATTGCAACAGGTTTTTTTGGAAAATCAGGTTTTTGTGTTTCGAATATTTTTGTTTTTTTAAATAATTGCTTTCTACTTCTATCTGCAAAGCACAGCTCACAAGGAAACCCACGTGTGTGCGTACACAATGGGCAACATCATAGGTGGAGGCTTCTGTTTATATAGTACTCTATGTAATCAACCATTGTGCCACCTAGGACAACAGTCCATAGGGACAATAGCCCCTCTGGACAACATCCCCTCCAGACAATTACCCCCTCACATGCAACATTTGGCACAGACAAGTAGTTATCCACACGAACAACTAATGTAAAAACTATACTACATGTAACTAACTATCAAGCATTAAAAAGACAAAATTACTCAAATCTGTGACAATGATTAATTAGTATATTTAAGAGATATTATTTATTAAGGGGTAATTCATGATTTAGAGAAGCCATCAGCCCTGGAGTGTGGACCATCATTCACACATCCCTACACAAGGATCATTGAAGTAATTAGACTGGCAGTAGACCAACTCTAGTTGAACCTTTACATCAATATGATCAATTTTATTTTGATCAGGACAAACCAACCTTATGAATGTCTGGACTGATTGGACAGTTTAAATTCTCAGACATTTATTTGGCCACCAATTAACCTCAGGTACAAGTGTCACTGATTTTGTTTTGTATGGCTGATAAATAAAAAATTATAATTGGTAAATTGGAAAATTTCACAATCCTGGCTAAGGGCCTGAACTCAGTAAACAGATGCACAATAAATGACTGCGTGTCCTCTTCTTGACTGCTTGTCTTCCTATCCCACCCACTGTTATTTCAATAGTAAAACTGTATCTAGGAAAGAACATCAAAACAAGACAAAGTAAGACATCAATGAAACTGTTGATGTTAAAGATGCTTACTTCATCAGTGGCAGTGTCGACATGCGGCAGGTCGTTGGTCTGTGTGTGGGCGTCAACTAGCTGTGTGTAGTCAGTGACCAGAAGGACCTCGTTGTTGAACTGTTGTTCGCAGTCGTTGGCATTGTACAGATGACCAATGTTGTCCACTACAATGACCAGTGGTTCGTCCACTAGCTGCCTGGCCATTGCAGTCTCCAATAACATGGTCACTTGTTGGTCAGCTGCCTGTCTCTTGTCGCCAGCGAGCCCGAGCTCCCTCAGATGCCGTGCAGCGTACATGCATGAGCACGCACGCGTATGCACGTTATGCATACAACCCTTGTACAGAGAGGACAGCAGACCAAATCTACGGTGATCACGGGCCACAAACTGTACTTCTACAATGATCACGGGCCAATAAACTGTACTTCCACAGTGATCACGGGCCACAAACTGTACCTCTACAGTGATCACGGGCCACAAACTGTACCTCTACAGTGATCACGGGCCACAAACTGTACTTCCACACTGATCACGGGCCACAAACTGTACTTCCACAGTGATCACGGGCCACAAACTGTACTTCTACAGTGATCACGGGCCACAAACTGTACTTATACAGTGATCACAGGCCACAAACTGTACTTCCAGTGATCACGGGCCACAAACTGTACTTCCACAGTGATCACGGGCCACAAACTGTACTTCTACAGTGATCACGGGCCACAAACTGTACTTATACAGTGATCACAGGCCACAAACTGTACTTCCAGTGATCACGGGCCACAAACTGTACTTCCACAGTGATCACGGGCCACAAACTGTACTTCTACAGTGATCACAGGCCAATAAACTGTACTTCCACAGTGATCACGGGCCAATAAACTGTACTTCCACATTGATCTTGGGCCAATAAACTGAACTTCCACAGTGATCACGGGCCAACAAACTGTACTTCCAAGATGATCACAGGCCCCAATAAACTGTACCTCCACAGTGATCAAGTACCTACAAAGTATAGCTCCATCATAAAACAGTGTAACCAGCAAGACTGGAGATGAATGTCGTATTGACCCTTGGAGCTGTGGCAGTCACCCTGTCTGTTTACCCTGCTTGCAGGCAGTGGTAGATCTCTCAAGCAACAAGGCACTTCTAGCTGTACATCAATGGTGCCAGCCTTTATATAACTGCCTCAGTGAGGCCATGCTCCAGTGCAGAGGTACACTGGCCCGCCCACTGACTGCAGCAAGCACTCTCTCTCTCTCTCTCTCTGGCTCAACTGCCTGGTGAATGACACAACTACTGGAGAGAGAGAGGAATGGGTGTTTGTGGGATCATTCATCCCAGCCAAGAAGACAGAGTGCCGTACAAACTGAATGGGTGCAGGGATGCCATCACAAGGAAGGCCCCAGGTCACTGGCATGTGGACTACATGAAGCCTATAGTTTACTAAATGACTGTTGGTCCGGCACAACTACTGGCATGTTTGAAGTATACTGATGATAATAATGGTAATATAAATTATTGCTTTAGTTTGTGCAAATGGTGTCCATTAATATATTATGTAGCTACTATGTTTTGGACCTGTATTATACACGGTGTGATACATAATTATGTGAAATTCTAAAAAAAAAACACCCACTTTGAAAATATTTCAGGACTTATACGAACATATCAAATACCACCTTGATGAACATATCGTGTACCACATTGATGAACATGTCATGTACCACCTTGATGAACATATCGTGTACCACCTTGATGAACATATCGTGTACCACCTTGATGAACATATCATGTACCACCTTGATGAACATATCATGTACCACCTTGATGAACATATCGTGTACCACCTTGATGAACATATCGTGTACCACCTTGATGAACATATCGTGTACCACCTTGATGAACATATCGTGTACCACCTTGATGAACATATCATGTACCACCTTGATGAACATATCGTGTACCACCTTGATGAACATATCACGTACCACCTTGATGAACATATCACGTACCACCTTGATGAACATATCACGTACCACCTTGATGAACATATGATGTACCACCTTGATGAACATATGATGTACCACCTTGATGAACATATCGTGTACCACCTTGATGAACATATCGTGTACCACCTTGATGAACATATCGTGTACCACCTTGATGAACATATCATGTACCACCTTGATGAACATATCGTGTACCACCTTGATGAACATACCATGTACCACCTTGATGAACATATCGTGTACCACCTTGATGAACATATCGTGTACCACCTTGATGAACATATCGTGTACCACCTTGATGAACATATCGTGTACCACCTTGATGAACATATCATGTACCACCTTGATGAACATATCATGTACCACCTTGATGAACATATCATGTACCACCTTGATGAACATATCATGTACCACCTTGATGAACATATCATGTACCACCTTGATGAACATATCATGTACCACCTTGATGAATATTTTCATGAACATTTCAGGACTTGTTTAATATTTTTAAACCTATATGTTCTCATAAAAATATTTGGATTCCCTTTAGAGGGTATTTTAAAGTGTTAAAATTATTTGATGAGGATTGATTAAGTTGTCTGGAGAATGACGTTTAATTTTGTAGAAAAATTGTATTACATAATATCTTAATTATATTACATAATATTCCCTCAGTTCTGACTGGTCCATGATTAAACTTTTTGATTAACAGTTCACCCCACATAATGCATCTGCATTTGTAATTGAAATGGTGTAATTGTAATAAATAAAACTAATCTTTTGTAATTAAAATTAAAAGTAATTGTAACTGATTGTGTGTAACTGCACTGTATCCTAGACTTGGCTAGTTGTAGTTCAGATGACAGTAACAGAGGGGCTTCCTGTGTGCTGTCTCTCAGTCTATTTGATGGCTTCCTTAACAAAGGTGAATGACTTGAGCAATGACACATCTCTCCCCACCACCAGTACTGGCATGTCACCTGGTCTTGAAGCGACAGGTGTGAGACCACAACAAGACCCAGACTCCAGCCATGTTGCCAGAGCGCCATCCTCTCGGACAATCAACACAAGTCAGTGTGGTTTCAGCAGCTATGGGCCAGGTGTTGTTCTTTGAAGCCATTAATGTCTATTGAATTACCTTACAATTACTGGTGCCATTCCACAAACGCAGATAAACAACACATTAACAACTGCACAGCTACAACAATCATGTCGAAGCCATCTCATGTTTCACTTCACAGATATAAAAACTTGTCATTGTGACTATAGGAGTTTCACACACACAGGAGATGATAAAGGCTGACACGGCCCACCATACAGATAACCTATGTAGATTCCCCCTGGGGTAGATATCCAGGGGTAGTACAAACATGGTCTCCTACTTAAGGTATAGGGCAGGTATTCACAGGTGGTCACAGTGGCATTAGGTCAAACTGCCCTTGCTATTATCAGAATTTGAAGGGTGAACATGTTAATATATTTATCTACATACATGTGTTCTGTTCCACTGATGAAAGGATAAAATTATTTTTTGTATGCTTATAATTGATGTGTTGTGCACATTCTATGTATTGCAATATGACGACTCGGAGGCTGACAGAGACTTGGAGGCTGACAGAGACTTGGAGGCTGACAGAGACTTGGAGGCTGACAGAGACATGGAACATTAGCTTTGTACCAGGCCAACTTAAATAAAACGTCACTCTACTGCAGGGTGAGGTGAGAACCTGAGTTCTCCTGAGAAACTAGCGGTAAAGACTAACTTCTCAAATATATGAAAGTATCGATGAATTGCAATAATCCTGTAGCCATTCTCAAACATTAACTGCAATGTACTAAGTCATTTCAAAGGAAATACATTTACAAAATCAACTTGCAATAAAGTCATACTAGTAATATTCACACATAATGAGCCTGATCAACATCAACAAATGCCTTATAACCAAATACCAGTGAGCCAGCATGTACACTATGTCCATGTACACTATGTCCATGTACACTATGTCCATGTACACTATGTCCATGTACACTATGTCCATGTACACTATGTCCATGTACGCTATTTCCATGTACGCTATGTCCATGTACGCTATGTCCATGTACGCTATGTCCATGTACGCTATGTCCATGTACGCTATGTCCATGTACGCTATGTCCATGTACGCTATGTCCATGTACGCTATGTACATGTACGCTATGTACATGTACGCTATGTCCATGTACGCTATGTCCATGTACGCTATGTCCATGTACACTATGTCCATGTACACTATGTCCATGTACACTATGTCCATGTACACTATGTCCATGTACACTATGTACATGTACACTATGTACATGTACACTATGTACATGTACACTATGTCCATGTACACTATGTCCATGTGCAGAGTCCACAGATGCACTGACAGGGTTTGACTAGCTACCCACACTGACCAGCCTCCCAGACTGCTGACATCACACAGGGCGTGGTGGTGGTATATTGTTCAGCAAATCTGCTTTACCTTGTTCACACCTGAGCCCAGGTGAGACACACACCAACCTCTCAACACCTGTGCACCTGGTGACTTGTCTGATAGCAGAGAACCCTGGTGAGGATGACTTGACAGTGACCCCCCCTCAGTGACCCCCCTCAGTGGTAGCGCAAAGAGGATGACTTGACAGTGACCCCCTCTCAGTGGTAGCACAAAGGAGGATGACATATATGTTGGTAGGATGAGCTAGCCAGGGTATGGCAGTAGCAGTAGCAGTAACACATCATCTGAAAGGCACATATTCCACCATCTCTTAAGGAACAATAGTGGCACTTAATTCGCCCATTGTTTCCATGTTTCTAAGACAAGTAGAAAAGCATGTCAGGTAAGCAGAACACACGTAAGTAAATTACTCTAAATAACTACCTTTGTGGTTTTTTAATATCGGTAGATGAGAAGCGATTGGTGCAAGGAGGGGTAGGACCATAGAAAGAGGTGAGTAGACGTTGGCGCCTGGGAGGAGATAGTGCCAGACTGCCCTCAATGTAAGCGTATTAATATATATATATATATTATTTATATACACAAATAAACAAACCGGACAAATATATGCACTAAACTGTTCTTTGTGCTGTGTTTTACACCAAATCATTAGTAATTAACAAAGGTAATTAAAATTTTAAGTGAAACCAAAGGCAATTTTGAGGCCTTTGCACCTACAAGAGTACTTGAAAACTAACCATTTGGAACTATAATCAAGAATATAACACAAGTGGTTAACTAAATATACCGCGTTGAACACCAAAAAATCTTTTTTTTTGCATGGGCAGCACCATATTTGTTCAAAATCCTACGTCAAGAGTGCTCACTAGGTTTCCCACAACTCCAACTTTAAACGCCTGATCGTAGATGATTTTAGTCACATACTAGCCAGTAAGTTTGGACATGCTGTTTGTGTGTAAAATCAACTTATTTGGCAACATGGTCCATTCATTCATTGTTTACTAACCGCCTCGTGTTCCGATTTGACAGTTCTCTTGACAGTGTTTGTGTTGTGTCAAAGCCTTCGGCTGAGGTACATGCTGGAAGATTGTCCGTACCGCTTCAGGCTTTAACGTTCTCCTTCGTCAATGTTTTGAAGGATCTTGACCCATTGATGAAAATATATCACTTCAAAACACAACTCTTCAAGATGAACCGAACAAAGTCTAGCATATTTCGTGGGCTTCCAACCAGCCCACCTGCAATTATGAATTCATTGCTTCAATACTGTCTGTTTTTCCATAGGAAATAAAAGACAATTCTCTATACCTCTCTGAATCATGTTCTGCACAGTACAGCATTGTAAGAGTTTTTGCTGCATGTAAATCCAATATAAAAGCAAATAAAAATGTTACTGCACATCTCAACCATGTTAAAAATACATGTGATCAACACCGCCTACGTCACAGCCGCGTTGGGGGTTAAGGGGCTGCTCGCCGTTGATTGGTCAAAATTGCAAACACTGACGAATATGTCAGCCTCCACGAAAAATGAAATTAGACCATGATTGCATGATATTCTTGATTATAGTTGCAAATGGTTAGTTTTTAGGCACTCTGATAGGTGCAAAGGCCCAAAAGAATGCCTTTGGTTTCACTTTAAGGCAGAAGCATGATAATAATGACACACTGTCCAACCGCAGCTACAACTGACTTAAGTTAATTTGACAGGCAGCATTGACAAAGAAGCATGAGCTTTCTAAAATGCTTGACTGTTAACTAAGCCCAGGTAGTGAAAGTGCTGAGTCAACAGTGAAGCGGTTCTACTACTGACATTGAAGCATACTGGACTAACTAGGAGACGAAGCATGCACGGCATCATGTTGGCAATGTACAGAAATGAAGCAGCCAAGACAAGCATTGTCTCAGGAGACAAATGGCTACTACTACTAACTACATTTGAAGCACCGAGAATGCTGTGAACACAGCTGTACACTAATTAACCAACAAAGCACCCAGTCAACCTTTCATCAACCATTCAATCAGTCAATTGTTTCAACAAAACACATTCTTTCTTGAACTTTCTTGAATGTTAAATATACTGAGTGGTGGAAACTCTTGAGTTATATATCTATGTGACCAAAGTGTCAGTAACGTGTCCACTTTACCCCATTAATGTATATTATTGATGTGTTATGTCAACTCTGTCAGTCATGTGTCAGCCTTATGTCAACTCTGTCATATATGTCAGTATTGTGTCAGTCATATGTCAACTTCTGTCACCATTGTGGCATCAACTACATATCAACTGCATCACGAGTGTCTATACGTTTCATTAGCTATGTCCCTAGTGTCAACATGTGTCATCAAATATGTTACCAGTGTCAATATGCACCATCAACCATGTCACCAATGTCAATATGCCATCAACTGTTGTTGCCAGTGTCAATATGTGTAATCTCCTGTGTCACTGGTGTCAATGTGTCATCAACTGTGTCACCAGTGTCAAGGTGTGTCATCAACTGTCACCAACTATATAATCAATGTCAATATGTGTCATCAACTCTCTCAACAATATCAATGTGTCATCAATATGTCAGCACATTATGCCAACAGGTCCAAATGTGACATTGTTCTGGTCTAGGTTCCCTGGCTGTTTACCCACATGGGGTGGCCAAGCAACTCTACGGAACACCCCTGTTGTTCTGACCCTGGGGTTCTGCCCCTGCCCCATGGCAGCACGGGCCACTAAGTACCCCACCCAGAATCAACAGTGAACATGTCATGGTGATTTAATTAGTGAAATCAACTTGTCACATGTCAAGGCCCCACAGTGGATGCTGGTGGACATTGCTAGTGACATGGCTGCAGATAAGACTGTGATTGGGCTAGGCTCCTGACAGGGCTACAATGGAAACATGAGGATCTCAGATGATGTGATGGTTATGGACCCTACAACTCAATCATAGCCTTCATGTTGACATCAGCATCTGTGACTGCAGGAACTTCACTGCATGGTACGTAAACACAACTAGAGATAACTTAAATGTTAAACCAATCAACCGCTCACATAAATAAAACAAATTGGCATCCCGACATGATATTACTGCGGCATTCACGGATATAAATACTGCATCACTAGGTTGACAACTACTAGGAATGTTGTGTTTGTGCTGTCACATCTCCTCAACATGTCAGTTCGAACTTGTTAAATCGTAAATCTCACCAGCCTGAAATTACGCGTTAACGAGGTTTCGGTTACATGTCAAATACCACTTCTAATGTCACAGTGTCAAGTGTCAGTGTTTGTCACTCAACCAAATGTAGAGTTATATAACATAAACTATTAGGTAATGAATGACCAGATGTTAATTTTCATAAACCATTATAATGCCCTGGTTTCATTCAAACTTTGCTAATGTCTGAAACATGTTTTCTTTGCAAAAATGTAACAAAATTCTAACACCAGATTTAAAATATGCTCAGAGATGTGACCAAACCAGATTTATAGTGGAACCAGATCTGTATTAACATGCGGACCACCAAGGCAGCAGTGAGTTAACCAGTCACTGCCGATTCCCATCACAATGACTTCATTCAACAGCACCAAAGCCACAGTATAAGAAAGTATTAAAATGTTTCCAGCATAATCGTAGTCTGATCCCTCTGGTGTCAAACCAACATTGAATGTTGGTCTGACCCCCCTGGTATCAAACCAACATTGAATGTTGGTCTGACCCCCCTGGTATCAAACCAACATTGAATGTTCAACTGAGCAGCAGCCAGTAATGGAGGTGCGCAATAAATGGAAGATACGTCACTTTCTGTCAACATAATGATACATTTCGCCTGATCTTGCCAAGCACGAAACTTATCGATGAATTGTTCAATTCTCAGAACTGTCTGTGGTCGTTCCTGGTACAAAATCGACATATTTTATATTCTTGGCACAATTACACAAACACGCAATAGAAATGTTTACACCTTGTCAGATTAGTGTAGTTCATTCACGGGAATGAGCAGATTACATAGAGCAGAGGAGAATGAAGTCTACGGGGTTACAGACAGGGGTGGATGGAGTCTACATGGCTACAGACAGGGGTGGATGGAGTCTACATGGCTACAGACAGGGTTGAATGGAGTCTATAGGGCTACAGATGGGGTGGATGGAGTGTACATGGCTACAGACAGGGGTGGATGGAGTCTATAGGGCTACATACAGGGGTGGATGGAGTCTATAGGGTTACAGACGGTTGGATGGAGCATACAGGGCTACAGACAGGGGTGGATGGAGTCTCTGTAGACAGAGGAGGATGGAGAATACTCTACAAGTGCTACAGACAGAGGGAAGATGGAGTCTACAGTGCTACAGACAGAGGTTGGATGGAGTCTACAGTGCTACAGACAGAGAGAGGATGGAGTCTACAGTGCTACAGACAGAGGGAGGATGGAGTCTACAGTGCTACAGACAGAGGGAGGATGGAGTCTACAGGGCTACAGACAATGGGTGGATGGAGTCTACAGACAGGGGGAGGATGGAGTCTACAGTGCTACAGACAGAGGGTGGATGGAGTCTACAGTGCTACAGACAGGGAGAGGATGGAGTCTACAGTGGTACAGACAGAGGGTGGATGGAGACTACAGTGCTACAGACAGAGGGAGGATGGAGTCTACAGTGCTACAGACAGAGGGAGGATGGAGTCTACAGTGCTACAGACAGAGGGTGGATGGAGTCTACAAGGCTACAGACAGAGGGTGGATGGAGTCTACAGTGCTACAGACAGAGGGAGGATGGAGTCTACATGGCTACAGACAGAGGGTGGATGGAGTCTACAGTGCTACAGACAGAGGGTGGATGGAGTCTACAGGGCTACAGACAGAGGGAGGATGGAGGCTACAGTGCTACAGACAGAGGGTGGATGGAGTCTACAGGGCTACAGACAGAGGGTGGATGGAGTCTACAGGGCTACAGACAGAGGGAGGATGGAGGCTACAGTGCTACAGACAGAGGGAGGATGGAGTCTACAGTGCTACAGACAGAGGGAGGATGGAGTCTACAGTGCTACAGACAGAGGGTGGATGGAGTCTACAGGGCTACAGACAGAGGGAGGATGGAGGCTACAGTGCTACAGACAGAGGGAGGATGGAGTCTACATGGCTACAGACAGGGGTGGATGGAGTCTATAGGGCTACAGATGGGGTGGATGGAGTGTACATGGCTACAGACAGGGGTGGATGGAGTCTATAGGGCTACATACAGGGGTGGATGGAGTCTATAGGGTTACAGACGGTTGGATGGAGCATACAGGGCTACAGACAGGGGTGGATGGAGTCTCTGTAGACAGAGGAGGATGGAGAATACTCTACAAGTGCTACAGATAGAGGGAGGATGGAGTCTACAGTGCTACAGACAGAGGGAGGATGGAGTCTACAGTGCTACAGACAGAGGGTGGATGGAGTCTACAGTGCTACAGACAGAGGGTGGATGGAGTCTACAGTGCTACAGACAGAGGGAGGATGGAGTCACTGAGCCCTAGTGTCTACTATGCACTCACTGTAGAAAGATGTTGGTTGCCATGCAACAGCTTTTCATACAAAAACACCTCAAACATGGATCTATTTTCCTTTCATCTTTGCTAAACACAGGATGAATTTCACCAGAAAAAGCAGTGTCTTTTACGTCTGGTTATGCTTGGGACCTGTGGTGAGGTCGGAGAAGTTTAAAAGTAGACGATCATGCAAACGTTGCTTACTTCAGTTTCATCCAGTTGAAGAACGATGCAGCTGGCTTTTTTCTGGGACCACTTCACAACAAAGCTGATCCCAAGTACGGCACTTTCTTTGTGCAACTGGCTCAGTTTTATTGTTCAAAAGTCGCAAAAGTGTCCGTGCAGTCAAATGTCAGCCGTGCAATGACACAATGGCTGTCGAACTGAGTGATCATTTCGATAAATACCATCAGGGTCATCAGACAAATGGCGCAATCATAGTACAGCGCAATTTAGGATTCAATTCTTAAAATGTCTAATATCTAATCATCTATGGCCACAGCGATGACAGAAAAACAACAAGAGAAAGTCCAAGTTTGTGAAATTAACTGGGTGAGAAGAATTGCGGGAGTGAAACAAATAGACAAGCGATGAATGGAGGAGCTGAGGGAGGAGGCTGAGGGAGGACGTTGGTGGGAAAGAGAGTTTCAGGAGGAAGCTGGTGAGGAGTCTAAAGGAGGCTAACGTGGGCTGGACACGTGGAACGAATGGAAGACGAACGGTTGATGAAGACAGTGGATGCACTCAGTGTGGAGGGTAGAAGGAGAAGAGGAAGATTGAGAAGGGAGAACTGTGGGAAGACAGATTTGGTGGAACTGGAGAAACCAGTGAAATGGGACAAGCAACAGAAGGAGAAGAAAGGCACATATCAAGGACCAGTGTTGCCTCATCCAGGACTTCAGAGACAAAGAGAAGAGCAAGGACCAGTGTTGATGTCAGCCTCACCTGGGGCTTCAGAGACAAAGAGATGAGCAAGGACCAGTGTTGATGTCAGTCTCACCAGGGACTTCAGCAGGGACAAAGAGATGAGCAACGACCAGTGTTGATGTCAGTCTCACCAGGGACTTCAGGGTCAAAGAGAAGAGCAAGGACCAGTGTTGATGTCAGTCTCACCCGGGACTTCAGAGACAAAGAGATGAGCAAGGACCAGTGTTGATGTCAGCCTCACCCGTGACTTCAGAGACAAAGAGATGAGCAAGGACCAGTGTTGATGTCAGTCTCACCCGGGACTTCAGAGACAAAGAGATGAGCAAGGACCAGTGTTGATGTCAGCCTCACCTGGGACTTCAGAGACAAAGAGATGAGCAAGGACCAGTGTTGATGTCAGTCTGACCAGGGACTTCAGAGACAAAGAGAAGAGCAAGGACCAGTGTTGATGTCAGTCTGACCAGGAACTTAAGAGACAAAGAGATAAGCAAGGACCAGTGTTGATGTCAGCCTCACCCGGGACTTCAGAGACAAAGAGAAGAGCAAGGACCAGTGTTGATGTCAGCCTCACCCGTGACTTCAGAGACAAAGAGATGAGCAAGGACCAGTGTTGATGTCAGCCTCACCAGGGACTTCAGAGACAAAGAGATGAGCAAGGACCAGTGTTGACGTCAGTCTCACCAGAGACTTCAGGTTCAAAGAGATGAGCAAGGACCAGTGTTGATGTCAGTCTCACCAGAGACTTCAGGGACAAAGAGGTGAGCAAGGACCAGTGTTGATGTCAGTCTTACCAGGGACTTCAGGGACAAAGAGATGAGCAAGGACCAGTGTTGATGTCAGTCTCACCAGGGACTTCAGGGACAAAGAGATGAGCAAGGACCAGTGTTGATGTCAGTCTCACCAGAGACTTCAGGGACAAAGAGGTGAGCAAGGACCAGTGTTGATGTCAGCCTCACCCGTGACTTCAGAGACAAAGAGATGAGCAAGGACCAGTGTTGATGTCAGCCTCACCCGTGACTTCAGAGACAAAGAGATGAGCAAGGACCAGTGTTGATGTCAGCCTCACCAGGGACTTCAGAGACAAAGAGATGAGCAAGGACCAGTGTTGACGTCAGTCTCACCAGAGACTTCAGGTTCAAAGAGATGAGCAAGGACCAGTGTTGATGTCAGTCTCACCAGAGACTTCAGGGACAAAGAGGTGAGCAAGGACCAGTGTTGATGTCAGTCTCACCAGGGACTTCAGGGATAAAGAGATGAGCAAGGACCAGTGTTGATGTCAGTCTCACCAGGGACTTCAGGTTCAAAGAGATGAGCAAGGACCAGTGTTGATGTCAGTCTCACCAGAGACTTCAGGGACAAAGAGGTGAACAAGGACCAGTGTTGATGTCAGTCTCACCAGGGACTTCAGGGACAAAGAGATGAGCAAGGACCAGTGTTGATGTCAGTCTCACCAGGGACTTCAGGGACAAAGAGATGAGCAAGGACCAGTGTTGATGTCAGTCTCACCAGGGACTTCAGGGACAAAGAGATGAGCAAGGACCAGTGTTGATGTCAGTCTCACCAGGGACTTCAGGGTCAAAGAGATGAGCAAGGACCAATGAGTGTTGATGTCAGTCTCACCAGGGACTTCAGCAGGGACAAAGAGATGAGCAAGGACCAGTGTTGATGTCAGTCTCACCAGGGACTTCAGGGTCAAAGAGATGAGCAAGAACCAGTATTGATGTCAGTCTCACCAGGGACTTCAGCAGGGACAAAGAGATGAGCAAGGACCAGTGTTGATGTCAGTCTCACCAGGGACTTCAGGGTCAAAGAGATGAGCAAGGACCAGTGTTGATGTCAGTCTCACCAGGGACTTCAGGGTCAAAGAGATGAGCAAGGACCAGTGTTGATGTCAGTCTCACCAGAGACTTCAGGGTCAAAGAGATGAGCAAGGACCAGTGTTGATGTCAGTCTCACCAGGGACTTCAGTGTCAAAGGGATGAGCAAGGACCAATGAGTGTTGATGTCAGTCTCACCAGGGACTTCAGGGACAAAGAGATGAGCAAGGACCAGTGTTGATGTCAGTCTCACCAGGGACTTCAGGGTCAAAGAGATGAGCAAGGACCAGTGTTGATGTCAGTCTCACCAGGGACTTCAGGGTCAAAGGGGTGAGCAAGGACCAGTGTTGATGTCAGTCTCACCAGGGACTTCAGGGACAAAGAGATGAGCAAGGACCAGTGTTGATGTCAGTATCACCAGAGACTTCAGGGTCAAAGAGATGAGCAAGGACCAGTGTTGATGTCAGTCTCACCAGGGACTTCAGGGACAAAGAGATGAGCAAGGTCCAGTGTTGATGTCAGTCTCACCAGGGACTTTAGGGACAAAGGGATGAGCAAGGACCAATGAGTGTTGATGTTAGTCTCACCAGGGACTTCAGCAGGGACAAAGAGATGAGCAAGGACCAGTGTTGATGTCAGTCTCACCAGGGACTTCAGGGATAAAGGGATGAGCAAGGACCAGTGTTGATGTCAGTCTCACCAGGGACTTCAGGGTCAAAGAGATGAGCAAGGACCAATGAGTGTTGATGTCAGTCTCACCAGGGACTTCAGAGACAAAGAGATGAGCAAGGACCAGTGTTGATGTCAGTCTCACCAGGGACTTCAGGGACAAAGAGATGAGCAAGGACCAATGAGTGTTGATGTCAGTCTCACCAGGGACTTCAGGGACAAAGAGATGAGCAAGGACCAGTGTTGATGTCAGTCTCACCAGGGACTTCAGGGTCAAAGAGATGAGCAAGGACCAGTATTGATGTCAGTCTCACCAGGGACTTCAGCCGGGACAAAGAGATGAGCAAGGACCAGTGTTGATGTCAGTCTCACCAGGGACTTCAGGGTCAAAGAGATGAGCAAGGACCAGTGTTGATGTCAGTCTCACCAGAGACTTCAGGGTCAAAGAGAAGAGCAAGGACCAGTGTTGATGTCAGTCTCACCAGGGACTTCAGTGACAAAGGGATGAGCAAGGACCAGTGTTGATGTCAGTCTCACCAGAGACTTCAGGGACAAAGAGGTGAGCAAGGACCAGTGTTGATGTCAGTATCACCAGGGACTTCAGGGACAAAGAGATGAGCAAGGACCAGTGTTGATGTCAGTCTCACCAGGGACTTCAGTGTCAAAGGGATGAGCAAGGACCAATGAGTATTGATGTCAGTCTCACCAGGGACTTCAGGGACAAAGAGATGAGCAAGGACCAGTGTTGATGTCAGTCTCACCAGGGACTTCAGAGACGAAGAGATGAGCAAGGACCAGTGAGTGGTGATGTCAGTCTCACCCGGGACTTCAGGGTCAAAGAGATGAGCAAGGACCGGTGTTGATGTCAGTCTCATCAGGGACTTCAGGGTCAAAGAGATGAGCAAGGACTAGTGTTGATGTCAGTCTCACCAGAGACTTCAGGGACAAAGAGATGAGCAAGGACCAGTGTTGATGTCAGTCTCACCAGGGACTTCAGTGACAAAGGGATGAGCAAGGACCAATGAGTGTTGATGTCAGTCTCACCAGAGACTTCAGGGTCAAAGAGATGAGCAAGGACCAGTGTTGATGTCAGCCTCACCCGGGACTTCAGAGACAAAGAGAAGAGCAAGGACCAGTGTTGATGTCAGCCTCACCCGTGACTTCAGAGACAAAGAGATGAGCAAGGACCAGTGTTGATGTCAGTCTCACCAGGGACTTCAGGGACAAAGAAATGAGCAAGGACCAATGAGTGTTGATGTCAGTCTCACCAGGGACTTCAGGAACAAAGAGACGAGCAAGGACCAATGAGTGTTGATGTTAGTCTCACCAGGGACTTCAGCAGGGACAAAGAGATGAGCAAGGACCAGTGTTGATGTCAGTCTCACCAGGGACTTCAGGGACAAAGAGATGAGCAAGGACCAGTGTTGATGTCAGTCTCACCAGGGACTTCAGGGACAAAGGGATGAGCAAGGACCAATGAGTGTTGATGTTAGTCTCACCAGGGACTTCAGCAGGGACAAAGAGATGAGCAAGGACCAGTGTTGATGTCAGTCTCACCAGGGACTTCAGGGATGAGCAAGGACCAATGAGTGTTGATGTCAGTCTCACCAGGGACTTCAGCAGGGACAAAGAGATGAGCAAGGACCAATGAGTGTTGTTGTCAGTCTCACCAGAGACTTCAGGGTCAAAGAGATGAGCAAGGACCAGTGTTGATGTCAGTCTCACCAGAGACTTCAGGGTCAAAGAGATGAGCAAGGACCAGTATTGATGTCAGTCTCACCAGAGACTTCAGGGACAAAGATATGAGCAAGAACCAGTGTTGATGTCAGTCTCACCAGGGACTTCAGGAACAAAGAGATTAGCAAGGACCAGTGTTGATGTCAGTATCACCAGGGACTTCAGGGTCAAAGAGATGAGCAAGGACCAGTGTTGATGTCAGTCTCACCAGGGACTTCAGGGACAAAGAGATGAGCAAGGACCAGTGTTGATGTCAGAGATGAGCAACAACAACATTTTTTTCAGTTTGGATTGCTTTAAAAATGAAGCGATTTGTTGATCATTGGGGCAGGGCAAACGTGCATGCAGTGGTGCCTGGTGAAACTGTGTCAGAGTCGATGATAAACAGAACACTTGGCAAATTGTAGTAGGATGGTTTTTATATTCACACGTTGACAATGATTTAGTTATTTACATGAAAACATTGAAATGTGACTCTCTGTCACGCAGGAGATGAGGACATTCTTCAGGACATGCCATAACTCTTGATGCGGCCTCATTATTATCAGTTAGTTTGTATGCCATCTTAATGGTGAATAGAACAACATCAAGATAACATGTATTTTTCAATATAAAATTTTTTCAATAATTTTTTTTTTCAAATGAAAAAAGCCCACATTACATTAGAATTGGGAATGAACACACAACTCAGTGGTAAATTTAACAACATCGAGGTTAAAATAAAAAAATTATATATTTTTTTCTAAACTTGGCTGGATGCTGTTCCTGTGGCTGTTGCTGTTGACTGCCTTTATCCTTCTGCCTAGATCTTGGTTACATTTGGAACAGGGCAGATTTGGGTTGAGACTATGACGTAAAGACTGCAACACCATCATTCTGGACAATGTAGGCCAAGTATTACCCCCACACCCCACCCCAGTCATTTGCCCACCCCACCCCAACCCACCCCAACAACCCTCCTATGACTGACAGCCTCAAAGCACTTTATTTACCAAATGTCAAAAACTAACCCTTCATCAGGCTCAAGTTTGTTTTCGGTCTCACAGTGGTATGGGAAAATGACAAATAATATGTACACTAACTCACAGATAGAGGGACAAGGTCAAATAATACATAGATTATCCAGTGATGGCAAAAACCAACCAACAAATTCATTGTCAAATCTAATGACATAGCTAAGTCTGATCTGCCTGCCGTGCACTGTAGCCTGCTGTGTACTGTAGCCTGCCGTGCACTGTAGCCTGCCGTGTACTGTAGCCTGCCGTGCACTGTAGCCTGCTGTGTACTGTAGCCTGCCGTGCACTGTAGCCTGCTGTGTACTGTAGCCTGCCGTGCACTGTAGCCTGCCGTGTACTGTAGCCTGCTGTGTACTGTAGCCTGACGTGTACTGTAGCCTGCCGTGTACTGTAGCCTGCTGTGTACTGTAGCCTGCCGTGTACTGTAGCCTGACGTGTACTGTAGCCTGCTGTGTACTGTAGCCTGCCGTGTACTGTAGCCTGCCGTGTACTGTAGCCTGACGTGTACTGTAGCCTGCCGTGTACTGTAGCCTGCCGTGTACTGTAGCCTGACGTGTACTGTAGCCTGCCGTGTACTGTAGCCTGACGTGTACTGTAGCCTGCCGTGTACTGTAGTTATTGCACTTCCCGATACACAATGTCATCATTGTTTACCTTCGCCTTCTTCTTCTATTTAATGACCACCTTCATTTGGTTGAAGATTTTGTCATTTTGGGGGTAATCTTTGGGAGCAGGGAAGAGAGAAGGAATGTAGTAGTGTGATTTAGAGGGGCTACGGGGTGTAGAAAGGGAGGGAAGGGGAAGGTAGAGGTGTTTATAGAATTCACAAATGGCGCTGGAGCCTGGACGCAAAAGAGTCCAGGGTGGTCGCAGATAACCACTTCTTGGGGCAGGCTATTCCACTCGTTTTGTGCGTTGGAAAAATGACATCTTCCTGTACTGCATACGGTGGTAGGGAATGTCATACCCGAGGTCATCGGTCTTCCTAGTGTTTGTTTTTCATGGAACGGATGGTGTGGGGAGGTACAGCGAGTTAATTGAGATGGTTCCTGTGTTATATTTATATAGCCTACTGAGGCCATGCTTTCTTTCTACGGGTTTGGAGAGTTGACCAGTTTAGTGTCTAGAATAGATTCTACCTGGTACAGTTATAACCATAACTATGATCCAGATAAGACTCTTATCTCCTCTTACAGCTATGCATCTTACTAGTGTTGTTTAGCCAATAATGTCACATTCCTGGATCATGCATTTCTCCCACAAAGGGAGACATTCCCCCCACAAAAGGAAATATTTCCCATTGAGGAACAGAAATACATAAATATTATGTTGTGCACCAGAGGGCACCACATAGAGGGCACCACACAGAGGGCACCACACAGAGGGCACCACACAGAGGGCACCACACAGAGGGCACCACACAGAGGGCACCACACAGAGGACACCACACAGAGGGCCCCACACAGAGGGAACCACATAGAGGGCACCACACAGAGGACACCACACAGAGGGCCCAACACAGAGGGCACCACACAGAGGGCACCACACAGAGGGCACCACACAGAGGGCATCACACAGAGGGCACCACACAGAGGGCACCACACAGAGGGCACCACACAGAGGGCACCACACAGAGGGCACCACACAGAGGGCACCACACAGAGGGCCCCACACAGAGGGCACCACACAGAGGACAGGGAGTAATGCATAAATTAAATAATGATCACGATGTAAAGTGGGCACTCAGTATCAATGAGGAGAAACAGAAGGATTGAGATCTTCTTCCACAAGGGTTATGAGTGGGTAGTTGTGTGGGCTACCACTGGGTTCATACAGTGCCACCAGCAGTACCTCTATCTTCCATCGTCCATCCAGGCAGTGGTAGAGTGAGAGACTTCACAGAAAGCATTAGGATTCAAATCTTTCTGCCATGGTTCGAAGCACATGTAATTCGATTCAGTTCCAATTACCACCAATACACTGACGTCTACGAATACATATGTGTAACTGAGTGATAGATTTCCAGTGATGAGTTATAGGAGAATGAACACATTTCAAGCATTTAACGCACCATGACAGAATGTTTCAAACTGAAGTCAACTAGACGGCATTAAATGTCTGCTGACAGAGAGATAAGTCGAATACATTGATTTTACGCAACAAGATGATATAACATACAACGACCATTTCTTTACATTTTATCTGTCCATCTTAACTCTCACTTAAAATTCTCACCCTTTCCTTCCAACCAACACGATTCCATGCCGATACGTAATTGTCAGTCATGCAACGACGTATGACGGAAGAAGAAAGGTGAGGAAGATTGCGAATGGCTGCAAGTATCACCTGAATGACTGAGGAATGATTTGTACTGGAGCAATGCAGGTGCACATTGCCGCCACTTACTGATTACACAAAACTAATTAGGAAGAAAGGAATGGGGTAGGAGTTCTGTAGATAATGGAGGGTTCTGTAGATAATAGGGGTTCTGTAGATAATGGGGGTTCTGTAGATAATGGAGGGTTCTGTAGTTATGGGAGTTCTGGAGATAAGAAGTCTTTGCCAGGGAGTGTCAGCAGCTGATGGATATCACAGTAGAAAGATTTCAGATAGTGAAACTGTTTCAAATACTAGACACCTATGGAGATGAACAATGGAATGCAGCATAGAGCCAGGCCAGGCTCAGCCGAGATGAAAGGAATAGTCTGCTCCACAGTGTAATCATTTACAAAGTATGTCTCATGGGAAAATATGCATTACATTAAACATTGTTTTTAAAATTGAACCAATTCCTCTTACAAATGCTGGGGTAATATATACTTCCCACACCCTCTCCACTGCCACCCTTCCCCCTGCCACCCCTCCCCGCCACCCCTCTTCCCTGCCACCCCTCCCCTGCCACCCCTCTTCCCTCTCTCCTGCCAACCCCACCACCCCTCCCCCTGCCATCCCTCCCCCACAAACCCTCCCACACCCCACAACCCCTCCCACTCACTCCCCCCAACACAGCAGACAGATCCTGGATTGTAGACATTCCTACCATTGCTTGCCAGGTCTTGTTGTTCTCCTTATCTGCCACAAACCCGACCCAAGTCCTGCTACCCTGGGGTAGAGAGAGAGCACCATCCTACTTGAGAGCCTGGGGCTGACTGACCACAGCATGACCTCACTGACCTCATGAGTAAGACCTCCATTGTGGTTGTTCTGTGTAAGGGTGAATTTAAGAAGTGTAAATTGAACAGCTTCAAAGAATCCTGTTTAAACAGGAAGTCAGCAAAAACTGCAGTTGCCACCAACTATTATACTATAACTTGCATGACTAATACTATAACTTGCATGACTAATACTATAACTTGCATGACTAATACTATAACTTGCATGACTAATACTATAACTTACAGTAGTACCTGCCTTCTACGGACACTTCTGTATCCAAGCAAAAGTGTCCCTACATGGCAGGTGTCCCCTCATCGGAGGGACCCCAGCAGGTACACCGACGTCGTTTCGACGTCGAAAATAGGTTGAAATAAAGTCGCGACGTCGACAACATATACACAACGTCGATCAACCCCCGTCGTACCGACGTCGAAGTTTGACGTCGTTTGGACGTCGAGTGTAGGTCGGTACGCAACGCACATAGGTGGACTACACGCAACGTCGATGTAACGTCGATTAACCTCCGTCGTAACAACGCCGAAGTTTGACGTTGTTAGCACGTCGAATTTAGGTCGGAACGCAATGTATGTAGGTGGACAACATATACGCAACGTCAATGTAACGTCGATTAACCTCCGTCGCAACAACGTCAAGCTTCGACGTTGTTACGACGTCGAATTTAGGTCGGTATACGCAACGCACATTAGTGGAAAACATGTACGCAACATCAATATAACATCGATCAACCTTCGTCGTAACAACGTCGAAGTTTGACGTGGTTAAGACTTCGAATTTAGGTAGATATGCTAAAGATGAAAGTTACTATACGAACATTAATTTTTATTTGAACAGCAACGTACAGCATGCTTCCAGTGTCAGTGACTGGATTTGTGATCGCACAACTTTGTCTGTTTGGATCACTAGCCAAATAACCGATTTAGGTTTAAAACGAGATGAGGAATCATGTCCCAGCCAGCACGCATTCATCGGCCCGAGGGCGGACATCGCCTGGCAGCACTCGGCAAGCGCTTGCGGACAACAGCCCATTAGCCAGCCACACATGCGGCGCCCGCACTCGCAGGAGGTAATTTATCAGAGCTTGGACCGAGGGAGGCCGAGCTCTCACGCGCGCTGTACCCTTATGATTTATTACTTGTATTAAATTTCGCATAGCATGCAAGGGGATTTTTCCCGCGCGGTAATGCACCACGCGGGAAGCAAAATAAAATGGAAAGAAACTAACTAAAATTCATATGAAACGTGTAGTTACTCTCACAAAAAATTAACAAACAATGACAACATTTTCTTGTTGTAAGCTCCATATGTTAAAAATATTCACTGACGATTATCAATATTAATTTTTTTTTTACTGCGAGTCTACCCGGCCCATGCCGCCATATTCTTTTTACAGTTATAATTTATAAACGATTGGCGCGCCGCAAGACATGCTACGTATACATCTTTAGAAATTCCTTTGTGAATCTTTGGCTGTATTTTTTATTATCCAATACATTGATTTTGAGCATTATGCAAATAATTTTTTTTCGCAAAGCATACGAAAGTAGATCTTTTCACATTGTAATTTTAGGCGCCAAACTCGAAGGCCGTGAACTGTCTTGGACATAATAGTCTTAGGTGAACTCAGCAGTACTAGCTGTCACTATATGTCTATATATGTTTATTTGTTGCGAGTAATTGATTTACCATAATAGAAACACAACATTAATGATATATTATTATAATATATCTATATATTATATATTCTGTGAAATCTTCATTTAGTATTCTGCGCTGCATATTGCTTAATTCGTTATTAATACTTGCATTTATGCTATTATAGTTGAGTGTCCTAACTTCAGGAAGCGCCCAATTCCGTACGTGGGCCGTGGTTACTTAATTGATAATTAACTAAATTTAATTAATTCGTTTTTTTTACAAGAAAAGCTTCTTCATTGATTTATGTTTCCAACTAGAAACTACCAGGATATCTATCACATTTCATGATATCAGAAGATATCATATAATACAACTTACGTATATATGCATTCCCTTTCAGCTAGTGTTATGAGGTCGGTGAATGGCAGCACCGAGTCTTATGTAAACACAGCTGTTGCCGCCACCCTGAAGTATGCGCCAGAGAGGAGTGGGGGAGGTGGAAGAACAGCCAGCACAACCAAACAACCCACTGACACTGTCTAATCAGACACATATTATATTCTAAAGTGCATTTTCTTTTATATCATCAATAAAAAACATAGGACTCACCAGTACATTTGTGTCTTTGTTTCATTGAAGTTGAAACAATGCTGACATATCAGTCAGCATTGTTTCAATTACAAAATCAACGTTACTAAGGACGTTGAAATCTAGTCAGTTTGTAACTTTGTTACAACGTTGAAACAACCATGACGTTGAAACAACGTTGATATCCGACGTCGACTCAACTTTCATATCGACCAATAATTCGACGGCATCACAATGTCGATACCTGACGTTGAAACAACGTCGATACTTGACGTTGAAACAACGTCGATATCCAACGTTGAAACAACGTCGATATCCGACGTTGAAACAACGTCGATATCCGACGTCGACTCAACTTTCATATCGACCAATATTTCGACGTCATCACAACGTCGATACCTGACGTTGCTACAACGTTGCTACAACGTCGTGTGCCTGCTGGGACAGGCATGCTGGAGTGGAGAGCTGAAATAAGGCGTGTTAGGTGTTCCCATGTCTGCCACCAGGGTGCTACTAACCAACAGTGATCGCCGCCCACTGCTCCAAGTCCAAGAACGCTGTCAAAGCCACAGTGTGCTTGCAGCACTGTCTTATTCGGCAATATGCAGTTTATAGAGCTCATTAAACGAGTCAACTACCATCAACGTGTATTATTTTATAAATGTCACACCCTGTTTAATCGTTAACTGAATAAAATACATGTACGTATACCATTATGGAACTATGATGACGATGTACTGAACTAATAGGCCTACGAATCGAAAATAATAACCTGGATTTGAGCAACCGAAAACGTATGAGTTGACACACGCAGTATGTAAGCTGATTAAACATAGAAAACGACAATAGGCAGAATTAATAATCGTTTCACCTCGATTTTCAACTGATCTCGACCGAAGCATAAATTTATGATGCACGTCGTTTCATATGCGGATGACGAATTCGTATTTTCACGCACCGGTAGCGCCTTTGGCATGTTGGTTTCGCGTGGGATTGGAGGCATGCCATTTCACCCCAGTGTCATATTAGTACTGCATACTAAATTGCATTTAAGACTGTTTATCTGATTCTTATGCGAGGCGTATTTGTGAATCTCGATTGCAATTTCAAACCCCCTAAACAAAGCCAACATCAGCGATTGATGTCGGCGGCAGCGCCAAACAAACAACTTGTTGACAGTCGTTCATTGTCGTTGACATTGTTCACCTGTTTCTTGAGAATTGTCAAAGCAATTCTAAGTAGGTTTAAGCAGGCCCATTTGGCATTTCCCCCAGCAGCAGAAAATCGGGGTCCACGACCAACAGCCTTATATCTGAATTCACGATATAACGTTGTTTTTCCCACTACACACCGTGCTGTTTGTCCGTCGCCATTTTGGAAATAAAATATTTCGAAAAAAAATTACGAAAATAATTATTAATGTCCGCCTTAGCAGGGACAGAAAACCAAAATATCCTGTCCGCTGTCCGCGTTCACCAGGTGTCCCCTCATCAGAGGGACATTAACATGGTAAAACAGTCCGTACATTGAGAAAGTGTCTCGCCATAGCAGGTGTCTGCTCATTGGGGGTTCGTAAAGTAACTGTGACCACAGTACACCACAAAACACCACAAATTGCACCACACATAACTGTACAACTTCCAAGGGAACTAGCGACATAACTTCTACAAAAACTTTCTCAGCAACAAACATCAGAACCCAAGTTGGCCACGATATGCACCATGAATTTGCCTCCAGTTGCTGGTTGCTACAGTTAACTCTGCTTAATAGAATCACTGATAACAGAATCGGTCTTTTAGTAGTAGAATCACATTACTCTGGCTCAAAGTGATTCAAGCCCAAAGTGGATACATAAAACATGCACGCTGCAGGTAAGTATCTGCACTGAAGATTTAGATTTAAGATTTTACAAATACCTATCCATCTCTAAATGTTTTGCTCTCAAGCGTTACAAGAATGTAGGTGGGACGAGAAACTGAAGGTCTACATCCACTCATCCGAGGAGAATACCCCCCCATATGATGCAACTGGACATGCGAGATGCTATGGCATATCAGCCAATTGAGTTAATGACCCAAAAAGACTTAATTACACCCGTAGCATCATATCTCGCTCATGAGCCAGGAGGCAGCACCTACCTCGTCGTCTGACATGCGCGTTTCCAAGAATCCATCTTCTTCACAAAAGGACTCCACATTGCAACTGTGTCTTCGTTTTGCAGGAAACTTCAGCGGTGCAGGCGGTAGCATTGTCTGCCTTGTAGACATCACACCGCCTGGCGCAGAATGTTGAGTTACAAACATGTGTCTGGTGCGTCCGTCTAGTTTATCCCTGTGTCTGTCTGTCCGACTGGCCATTGCTGGTGACGTTTGACGTCTATCTACCTGTATGTGTCTATATCGCTCTCTCACAACAGCACAACAAACTCAACTGTTTTGCTGATCTCATCTAGAGTAATCCACTAAGTGTAAAGTTGTGCGAGAAACTAACAGGGCATGGCATGTGTGTGTGTTGAGCAACGTCCAGCACAAGGCATTCAGACAAATCACAATGAAACTCATCACGCCTAAACCAGCGCGTAGACACGCCCACCAACATGTCAACAAGGAGGAGAGACGGTGGCGGTGTCAACGGAGCACGTGGTGTCAATGTATCATATTCACACAACAGTGCAATGGATACAATTCCAAAACTAAGTTCATTTACCTGCAACTGACTTAACCCTTTTTATCCGCAATACACCCTGTGGCGTAGCTGGTTGTCTCTGGAATATGCACCGGTGCATGTCCCTGTGTGTCGGTGCATGTCCCGAGTGTGTTGTTGCATGTCCCGTGTGTACATTCATTGAATAACCCATATGGCCAGCTTCCTGAAATGGCTACACCCATTAAAAACTTTAGTTTGTTGTGATAATGTAAGCCTAATTTCAACGTTTATTTTTCTCAAGTTTTAAAATGTGTCATTTGTGGGCATTTTAAAATGGCCAAAACTGATGGATCCAGCTGTATTTATAGTGGATTACTGGTATGAAAAATGGAGTTTATTGGCGATTTAGATATTAGAAATGTGTGAGTAGTGATCGACTTTGTCAAGTGTGAAATTATGAACATGAGAGCCTGTCAATGTATTTGGTGGTGACGAAGACAATGTCTTTATTAGAAAGGCTGAGGTGACTAAAATTACATATGAGAAAACGCATATCTCAGCGTTCTGTTAGTATAATCATAGAGCTATATCTTTTACTATGTAAAAGAAATTAAGGTTTTTGGCACTATATCTCGCAGCCCAGAGTGTTAGGAACAGAGGTAGCATTATTGGAAGACTGGTCAGGATAAAACAGTTAAAGGGTATTGCCCAGTAACCTGACGAAGGAACAGAGGTAGCATTATTGGAAGACTGGTCAGGATAAAACAGTTAAAGGGTATTGCCCAGTAACCTGACGAAGGAACAGAGGTAGCATTATTGGAAGACTGGTCAGGATAAAACAGTTAAAGGGTATTGCCCAGTAACCTGACGAAGGAACAGAGGTAGCATTATTGGAAGACTGGTCAGGATAAAACAGTTAAAGGGTATTGCCCAGTAACCTGACGAAGGAACAGAGGTAGCATTATTGGAAGACTGGTCAGGATAAAACAGTTAAAGGGTATTGCCCAGTAACCTGACGAAGGAACAGAGGTAGCATTATTGGAAGACTGGTCAGGATAAAACAGTTAAAGGGTATTGCCCAGTAACCTGACGAAGGAACAGAGGTAGCATTATTGGAAGACTGGTCAGGATGAAACAGTTAAAGGGTATTGCCCAGTAAAGGGTATTGCCCAGTAAAGGGTATTGCCCAGTAACCTGACGAAGCGCTTTAGATATGTAAGTGAGGTGGTTTTGTGCTGATACAGAAGGTCAAATTTCAATAAACATCTAAGCTGGATTATGTGGTTGTTGTCTCAGTATAATTTATTGATTAGTGTCCATAAAGGTAGAGAAATGCAGATGTTGTATAAATGTTTATATAAACTGTGCCTGAAGCGTGAGCTCTATAGGAGAGCGTATTTGTGTGTATTCTGTCTTTGTCATGCTGTCAACACCTTCAAATGCTGTCAATGCCTGTCACAGCCACTGATCAGCCAGAGAGGTCACAGCCACTGGTCAGCCACTCCCTCTTAATGTCCAGTCCTCAATGCCCTGTCCGGTATCATAATATTTAGCTGAGGTATGAGGCAGCCAGACGTTTCTTGAGCTTAACAATGGGCAGGTCAAGACCTCTTAAAAGGTGTGGTCAGTAAATAGGTGGATGTCTACTGACCAACTGAAAGCAGCAATAATCACAAGAGGGAAATAATTTCTACCAACAACAAAATAAACAACAACATTTAAAATCATTCTTGGCAAGGATCCAAAATGTAATAATTGCCCAACATTGCTGAATAATTAATTTACAGATACACTAAGATTGACTAAAAGTCAGATTTTATTGCAACATTTGATGAGAAAATTAGAATCATAACAAATTAAATCCTTGAAAGAAAATGAGGCCTCTAGAATTCAACCTACATTTTTATGTAAATTAAGCCGAACATCTTGACATTCCACATAAATTCTTGTATGTGTAGAACAAAGAACAATGCAATGTTTGAATGCCAACATGGAGGTATTTATATAGCCCTTAGTTATTTGGATAAAAAACTGCAAAATTCTCTACAACCCCACTGGCTACGGTCAAACAAATTGACCTGGCTTAAAACCCTTCAATAATGAAGAAACATGTTCATTTTAATGATGGACACTTATTGTTGCTGGTTTTCCTAATGCTAAGCTACATTGATAAACTTTTGCTGCAAGTCATATGTTTATTTGACTTAGAATGGATCAGTCATGTAATGTACAATTGTTCTCAACTTAACAAAACTGGTGTGTTGATTTGACTTACAATGGATCAGTCGTGTAATGTTCAATTGTTCTCAACTTAACAAAACTGGTGTGTTGATTTGACTTACAATGGATCAGTCGTGTAATGTACAATTGTTCTCAACTTAACAAAACTGGTGTGTTGATTTGACTTACAATGGATCAGTCGTGTAATGTACAATTGTTCTCAACTTCACTTCACTTCACTTTCCCATAACCCGTAAGGATCGTTGGGGCACCATTGATGACTTTCTAACCAGCTCTCTCCACGTTTCCCTGTTCTCGACAGCCCTCTGGGAGTCAGCGAACTCCATTCCTGTCCACTCTTTGATGTTGTCTTCCCACCTCTTCTTCTGTCTACCTCTTCGTCTCCCCCCTCTTACGGTACCTTGCAAGATAGTCTTTGCAAGGCCAGATGATCGTGATACATGACCGTACCACTTCAGTTTACGCTTCTTAACTGTTGTAAGAAGGTCATCATATGGTCCGATGGCTTCTTTGATCTTGTTGCGGACAGCTTCGTTAGTAACATGGTCTTTGTATGATATGCGCAAGATCTTCCGAAAGCATCTCATTTCCATGGCTTGTATCCTCTTCTGTAGATCTGCTGAGAGGGTCCATGTTTCACAAGCGTACAGAAAGATGGACATGACAAGGGAGCGCATCAGCCTTATCTTCGAACTGACCGTGATGTTTCTGTCGTTCCATAAGGGTTTCAACCTTGTTAGTGCTGCTGTTGTCTGTGCAATCCTGGCAAGTATCTCCGGTTTGGAACCCTCATCTGTGATAATTGATCCCAAGTACCTGAAGCTTGTTACTGTCTGAAGTCTCTGTCCATTAACTTTGACCTCTGTGCTGATGCCTTGTGTGTTGTTCGTCATCAGTTTGGTCTTTTCGGCACTGATCTCCATGCCGTATGATGTAGATGTTTTTTCAAGGCGCTCCACTAAACTTAACAAAACTTAAAAAAATGTTGTGTAATGTGACCCAGTCATACAAACAATTCAATGTATTCCTGGCTTAGGTATGGTTTGTTGCAGTGGCTGCTTGGGGAATGGTGGACCACTGACCCCTACAGTTGACCATAGAGTGGCTGGACCAACTAGTGCATTAAGGTCAATCAACCTTTGGGTGGGTGCTAGCAATTAGTATTCTTTAGTGAAGGATCAGTGTAGATTTGATATCAGAACATACACATTCTCACAGAGAACAATAAATAAATGGAACAGATATCTACAGATTGTGTAAATGCTAGCAGTGTGAATATGTTTAAAAACAAAATTGACAAATATCTCAGAAAGGCGGGTTACACACAGATGAAGAATTGTTGGACTTTCGATAAGCCAAAGGCTTCCTTGTCCACTTGTTGGTGTTGATTTTGATGGTATCCAGTAATACCGAGGATAGCACACCAAAGTACACTTATTTCCAATGTGGTCCTCCTGGTTTTTAAGAGTGTCCTTCTCTAGAGTTAGTGAGTCCCTCACAGGTTTTTTCCATTTCCCTGCATGGGATCTTTTGCATAGACACCAGATAGAAGGGACCAACGGCTTTTACTGTCGCTTCCAAAAGACACAGACAAAGGGGGTGAACGAAATTGCCCAAGCTTCGAAACGGCGAAGGTGGTTTTGAACCACGGTCCCTTCGACCGAAAGCCCGACGCTTGTCGTCTGGTGTTTTGCTGGGTGTCTTGCCTTGGATGGCAAACTTGTTAAATGTTTTTTAATTAGTCCCAGTATGATTCCCAAACAGTAAAGTAAATGTTATGAGCTAATAAATTAAAACAATTCAGACATTGTTAATATGTAGAATTAAGTCACACAGAATTTTTTTAGATATATTTAATGCATTTTATTAATTTCATCAGAAAATAGTAACGAAAGAGCATGCAGCAGTAGACCTGTTTTGTACAAGTTGCAGGTTGCTGTCGTAAACAGAACAAAACAATAGCTGTGTCACTGACACCTGCGCCCAACACATTTATGAGCAAAAAAGTTTCCCACTCTAGCTTCTAACAAAGGCACCAGAAGCACAGTTTTATATTTTATGCCATTCAGACAAGACCAGCAGTTTGAGTGGGAATATCTGCTGCCATATAAAGCAATCAAACCATCCACACTTGCAGTGTTTATAAGAGAACACCAGGCCACAAGTGTAACACCAGGCCACAAGTGTAACACCAGAAACAACACCCAGACTAGAGAGGTGATGACCACAGTCAAGTGTTATGTAAGCATTGCCCCTGGTCAAGTGTCCAATGTCTAGTAATGGTGTCAACATTACTACACTGGTCTTCTAATGGAAGATTCAGAAATTAATAGAGAAGCGGTCACTAATTGAAATATGGGTCAAGTGAAAATTACCCTTGATACATTTTCTTGGACATTCACTTGTCAAATATTTGGCTAAGCTCATAATAAAATAAGATGTTGCAGATGTCAAATTTGGGTGACTATTGAGCTGTGCTGATTTACATGTTGCATGTCATAGCTTCTTGTTTTGCGTATAACATTTCTTGTTGTTTTAGTCAGTTGTCTGTCATAAACAAAGGTCACTTGGGGTGGAGATGACCTGTCAAAGACAGAAACAGGAAGTGCTCAAAACAACTGTTGACTCTGCCACAAAAGAACCTTGACCTTTAGGCTAACATATCTTAACCTTTAAAGACCAGCCGCCAATATGTTGCACGATAGCATAGGGGTGGTCATATATGGTCAGGTGCGACTTTCCTACGGCTCCATGTTCTGGTGAATATGACAGTGCCAGTGACGATGGTATAACAAATTATAGCCCATGTCTGAACACTCAATGAGCGACAGTGAAGTGACTGTTTCTGACAATATGTACATAAACAAATCAGCTAGATTTTTACACTTGTCAATGGTGTCTGTCCAATATGTCAAATAATGCACTGACTACCTTCATAGTTTGCCACTTTGTGTAAATATTAGTGTTCTAAATATGCCATCATTATTCATCTGTGACTATTACTTCTCTTGTTATTGCATGTGATGTTCGACAGTACGCTAGTACTCCTAATATTTTGTGGCCATTTTGTATAAATTATTATGCACATAACTTCAAAATTACTTGTTCTGTTCATCAATGGATTCGTGAAGATGTTACCTTTCCAAAAATGTATCCATGTGGAGGGAAAGTCTTGGTAATAATGAAATCACAGGCGTTTTAAAATATGCGTACACATTTCTGGAAACAAATCTGGGTCTGTAAAGGTTAATGGTAATTTTTTTCATCTTTAGTTGGAGTTTTTAAGGAGTTTTTAAACATAGATCATAATATTATATTGTCAACAGTCAACACCAACAGATCTGTTATCTGAAAAAAAAAAATTTCTAAAACAACATGCACCGTCAGGGGAATATAAATTTGCTGTGTTTGGTGGTTTCAGCGAGGTCAATTAACCAAAATAAAAAAATCAAGAACACAATAGTGTGCGTCACCTAAATTTACAAGTCGCGTATTGCCATTATTACCAACATAAATTCTGTCCATCAATAACTAACAAACACTTGTACAGCCTGTCAGAGCCTCACACTTAAGTTAGACAAAACAATAACTAACAAACACTTGTACAGCCTGTCAGAGCCTCACACTTAAGTTAGACAAAACAATAACTAACAAACACTTGTACAGCCTGTCAGAGCCTCACACTTACGTTAGACAAAACAATAACTAACAAACACTTGTACAGCCTGTCAGAGCCTCACACTTACGTTAGACAAAACAATAACTAACAAACACTTGTACAGCCTGTCAGAGCCTCACACTTACGTTAGACAAAACAATAACTAACAAACACTTGTACAGCCTGTCAGAGCCTCACACTTAAGTTAGACAAAACAATAACTAACAAACACTTGTACAGCCTGTCAGAGCCTCACACTTACGTTAGACAAAACAATAACTAACAAACACTTGTACAGCATGTCAGAGCCTCACACTTACGTTAGACAAAACAATAACTAACAAACACTTGTACAGCCTGTCAGAGCCTCACACTTAAGTTAGACAAAACAATAACTAACAAACACTTGTACAGCCTGTCAGAGCCTCACACTTAAGTTAGACAAAACAATAACTAACAAACACTTGTACAGCCTGTCAGAGCCTCACACTTACGTTAGACAAAACAATAACTAACAAACACTTGTACAGCCTGTCAGAGCCTCACACTTACGTTAGACAAAACAATAACTAACAAACACTTGTACAGCCTGTCAGAGCCTCACACTTACGTTAGACAAAACAATAACTAACAAACACTTGTACAGCCTGTCAGAGCCTCACACTTACGTTAGACAAAACAATAACTAACAAACACTTGTACAGCCTGTCAGAGCCTCACACTTACGTTAGACAAAACAATAACTAACAAACACTTGTACAGCCTGTCAGAGCGTCACACTTACGTTAGACAAAACAATAACTAACAAACACTTGTACAGCCTGTCAGAGTCTCACACTTACGTTAGACAAAACAATAACTAACAAACACTTGTACAGCCTGTCAGAGCGTCACACTTACGTTAGACAAAACAATAACTAACAAACACTTCTACAGCCTGTCAGAGCCTCACACTTAAGTTAGACAAAACAATAACTAACAAACATTTGTACAGCCTGTCAGAGCCTCACACTTACGTTAGACAAAACAATAACTAACAAACACTTGTACAGCCTGTCAGAGCCTCACACTTAAGTTAGACAAAACAATAACTAACAAACACTTGTACAGCCTGTCAGAGCCTCACACTTACGTTAGACAAAACAATAACTAACAAACACTTGTACAGCCTGTCAGAGCCTCACACTTAAGTTAGACAAAACAATAACTAACAAACACTTGTACAGCCTGTCAGAGCCTCACACTTACGTTAGACAAAACAATAACTAACAAACACTTGTACAGCCTGTCAGAGCCTCACACTTACGTTAGACAAAACAATAACTAACAAACACTTGTACAGCCTGTCAGAGCCTCACACTTACGTTAGACAAAACAATAACTAACAAACACTTGTACAGCCTGTCAGAGCCTCACACTTAAGTTAGACAAAACAATAACTAACAAATACTTGTACAGCCTGTCAGAGCCTCACACTTACGTTAGACAAAACAATAACTAACAAACACTTGTACAGCCTGTCAGAGCCTCACACTTACGTTAGACAAAACAATAACTAACAAACACTTGTACAGCCTGTCAGAGCCTCACACTTAAGTTAGACAAAACAATAACTAACAAACACTTGTACAGCCTGTCAGAGCCTCACACTTAAGTTAGACAAAACAATAACTAACAAACACTTGTACAGCCTGTCAGAGCCTCACACTTACGTTAGACAAAACAATAACTAACAAACACTTGTACAGCCTGTCAGAGCCTCACACTTACGTTAGACAAAACAATAACTAACAAACACTTGTACAGCCTGTCAGAGCCTCACACTTACGTTAGACAAAACAATAAACAGATAATTTGCCATTGTTAAATATTTGTTACATATATACCGTAAAGAAAGCATAGACGGCGAAACAGGGAAGCCTCAGGGAAATGGGCAGATCACAGTTAAGATGGGAAGACTGCATTAAGAGGGATGTGAGAAGGCAGGGGAGGACGACAACTGGAGGGAGAAGGCTGCCCATAGGGAGCAGGGGGAAGGGATAATAGCCGGGGCCGGGCAGCAGTACAAGAGCTAGTTAGTATCATGCATTTACAAAGAGAACTACGAGGAACAAAGCACTCGGCTTGAACTGAACGGTGGCACATTTGTTTAAACAGGGAAATCGGTGCTCGGAGCCAGTCCCTGGCACAAGGTAGGTCCCACCTCACCAGGAGCACTGGGGAGGGAACACCACAGCTGGTCAGGCAAGACTCCCTGGCAAAGATAAACGATGTAGTGGAAATATGCTGCAGACATCCGACACTAAATAGCAACAGTGAATACCTACCCAAGATGTAGAATGTGTGTCACATGACCTGGTGATCATGTGACAGAGACTGCACAAGCATCATACTCAGCCAAGCATATGATTAATTTATTAAAGGTCACAGATTCCTATATTTCAACTTTAATTGTTAAATCGGGATTCATTGAGATAATGACATTCCCAGGGGTGGAATTATATAAGCTATAGAAATACATGTGTACAACACATGGTAAATCACAAATTGTGTCTGTCAATCAAAACACATTTGTCAATCAAGGGCCAATCCTGTCAATCATAAATCATGCCTTTTAATCAGTGTGCTATGCAACAATACAAAAGTGGCAAAGTGCCAAATACAAATTAGTTGCCAAGTTATGTATTAGGACTAGCAAGTTCAAGAAAGATATGGTCAAACTTTGCCACAGGCAGTACATGCCTCTGTGTTGACTACATCCAGATATGTGGTGCTATGCAAGTGTTTTGTGTACGTGTGTGCATGCATGCATGCATACGTGCATGCATGCATGACAGTGTCACACATTAATAAGTAGGGGGTCTGCAAGAACACCCTCCTCATGATCCATAATGTCCCTTAAGTCATTTCATGCTAATTTCAAGATTTCTACTAAGATAAAATACGTATATTATGGCTCGCGTATTTGCACCCACTTAATATGCCTCATACATCCGCCACTTTGATGCATTCAAAAAACTATCAGGGCAAATTATTTTTTAGTACACTGGCCTAACCATGCATATAAATAAGAACTGTGCATATAAAAGATGGCACAAAATATTATTTTCAAAGTCAAAAGCTTTATATTAGCATGAAACGCCGGGAATCTTACAGGATGACATTAATTTTGATAAAATCTATCACTGAATATTTAGTTTTTACAGACCCAAAGTAAAACATTACCGTTTACCGACATTGATGTTATTTGTGACTATAGTCGGGCCATATCTGTACATAAATAGTTGTGTACTGCACAAAAACTAGAGCACTGCCAAAAATACAGGGCCTACTATTTCCACGTGACACCAGACTGAACAGGTGCAAAGATGCAAGACTGAATGGATCTTGACACGAAGATAAATAGCACATATGGACAGCAGATTGTTCCCTCAGATGTTTTCGTCCTTACATGCGTTGGTTCACCTTTAGGTTGCAGGTTTGCAGCGGATGGAATATTACCAGACTCTGTCTGTGCCATCACAAGTTCCACTGGTGGCACTGCGGGGGGTCAATACTTCACTTCCGTCTTCACGATACAC
Source organism: Lamellibrachia columna (assembly GCA_963662155.1). NCBI lineage: Eukaryota > Metazoa > Annelida > Polychaeta > Sabellida > Siboglinidae > Lamellibrachia > Lamellibrachia columna. The sequence goes on along the minus strand of OY759270.1, from coordinate 54,732,453 downwards.
AATGATTCTTTGGAAAAACCTGTGCCTCTTTTATATAAACATTTCATGTCTGTGTAGGTGTACCAAAAAATGATCTCCCTTGGAAGGTTTGAACCATGCTAAATGGTGGTTGTAAAGGAAGGTTTGAACCATGCTAAATGGTGGTTGTAAAGGAAGGTTTGAACCATGCTAAATGGTGGTTGTAAAGGAAGGTTAGCGATAATAAGCATGTAACAGTCATATCTTTTATTACAAACCTAAAACGCAGTATAAAAATACTCCATAGATGTTAGATGATCTTATAGCAAGCCTGTATACAGATAAAACCAACAGCAGACACTGCGATGATTCACTACGGATGTAAACTAAACCTTTGGTCAAACTATGGCCGTTTTTTTCTCGGTGCATGTTTTAGACTGTACAATGCACAACCTTGAGTAGTGCGTCACAGCGACTGCATCGACTGTTTGGCTGTGTCAGGAGAGGATGAGACGCTGTATATCTGTCCATCTATATACAACGTCCAGTGGGTTTCAATGTTAACTTTCAAGCTTTGTTGCGTCTTATGTTTTGACTTTGTTGCTAAAAAGATGCATCATAAAAAGTACCAGTGGCATATCTAGGATGTTGCAAAGTGGGTGGTCAAAGGGGGAGGTCAAAGGGGGAGGTCAAAGGGGAGGTCAAAGGGGAGGTCAAAGGGGGATGTCAAAGGGGGAGGCCAAAGGGGGAGGTCAAAGGGGAGGCCAAAGGGGGAGGTCAAAGGGGAGGCTAAAGGGGGAGACCAAAGGTGGTGGTCAAAGGGGTGGCCAAAGGGGAGGCCAAAGGCGGTGGCCAAAGGGGGTGACCAAAGGGGGTGACCAAAGGGGGAGGCCAAAGGGGTACCAAAGGGGGTGACCAAAGGGGGAGGCCAAAGGGGTAGTCAAAAGGGCAACCAAAGGGGGAGGTCAAAGTGGGTGGCTAAAGGGGGAGACCAAAGGGGGAGGCCAAATGGGGTGTTGAACTTAGTTACCCAATTGTTTGTCATGCTACTATGAAGTGGTGCAACAGGTAAATATATATAGAAAGAAATTAGCCAAGGGGGGCCACGGCCCAATCCCTCCCCAAATACAACTGAAATGTATCAACATTAAATTGTGGCATTTTATGCATGGCTCTAAGAGGGGCATTATTGGGAGGTGCTGCCACCCAGTGTTAAAGTTAACACTACAATTGCAGAAAGAAATGTGATCACCAGATAGAGCCACCATATCTGATTTGCCTGTTTGGTATCTCCAAACAGGAAACAATTACTGAACGACCTGAACATTGGGTCATTACTTCATACAGACTCCATGGAGAATCTGATACTTCATATCCATATTTCATGGTATCTAAGTCTTGATAATCCCTCATCAGATAAACACGATTTCTCAAATTAATCCTGCTTCTACACCAGACAATGACCCCCAAACACCCCTTGGATCTGCCACTTCCACTATCCACAGAAACTCACTTAATCCAGAAATCTGTGTTTCCTACATAACGGTTTTATTGGTTTTGGATACAATCTAAAACACTCGTAAGGTTCGTAAGTTTCTGTGACAGTGTTCAGAACAGAATCTATTCAACTCCAATATCTGCCGATTACTTTAAAATGATTTGATAGGTAGCTCCTAGAACAGTAAACCAATACTCTGCTAGATGTTTAGAGCATCATAAAAAAAATTGTTTAATTATTAATTTTTCAATGACAAACTAATTCTGTCTTGATCATATTAACTGACACTCTCTGAGTCTCCCTCACATTCAGGAGAATGAGCAAAGTCCACCTCTGGCAAATTGGCTTGATGTGTCATGTACTTGATGTGTCATGTACTTGATGTGTCATGTACTTGATGTGTCATGTACTTGATGTGTCATGAACTTGATGTGTCATGTACTTGATGTGTCATGTACTTGATGTGTCATGTACTTGATGTGTCATGAACTTGATGTGTCATGTACTTGATGTGTCATGTACTTGATGTGTCATGTACTTGATGTGTCATGAACTTGATGTGTCATGTACTTGATGTGTCATGTACTTGATGTGTCATGTACTTGATATGTCATGTACTTGATGTGTCATGTACTTCTTACTATGGCATATTCGGATGGTCACACCAGATATTGCAAACCTGCCATTAACCACACAAGGGAGAATGTCAAAATGGTAAAGAAATAACAAGGATATAACTATTTAAACGTGTTGTATATTTTATTACAGTCAGTCATTGGACTGCTACAAATGTGGCTTCTCATTAATACTGCACTGTTTCTGTTGATTGTTAATATTAATAAATACTGTTAATTGTTGGGGAATTTAATCTTTACAGGGCACCATAGCGTGACTGTTTAGATATACAATATAGCTACATTGGTTACTTATCAACCAACATTGTTGTGACATCATTTGTTCTAAACATTTAATATTTATTCATGTTCAAATAATATTTGGACCTAATTTTTGGTTTCTTTAACTTGGTAGTTTTATTAAAAAATTATTAAGAATATTCACACTGACATCCATTATACTATATATAATTTGTGGTATTTTTGAAAACACCAATTAGGAGATTTCAATATTATTATTAGTTATTTGTAGGTTTAGCATATTTCAGTGCCCAACTATTTGCAGTACTACCACTGGTAGTTAACTGGATAACCTATCAATACTATTTTAATATACATGTTGTAATAATTCCTATTTTTGTGCTAAAACTTATCTTACCATATCCTCATTATCAACACAAAACAATAAAACTCTGGCAATGCCTATAAACACATTTATAATTCTGAACTTATATAGGAAGAGAGCAATCTTTTGCAAATACCACAATTTCTGCAGTTTCTCTGCAACTTTTAGTTTTATTGTTGTTCACAAGATGTCAGCACTGTGCAGTGACTGACCAACCAACATTCCAAAATTGTCAGTCCAAGTGAAGAAATGACTTGAGTTGTTTTAGGTGCTAACATTGATGGATGTGGAGGTTAATACTGGACCAGTCAGCACAACTTGACAATTGGATAATGGTTAAAAACAACAAACGTTTCAACCTTTTTTAACCCTGCGAGTGACCACTGGGCTGAATTCATCCCGCACGATCAGTGCGAAAAGCATTCTGGCCGATTTTGGTATCCATCTATAGGAAAAATTTTCGTTTCCATCACCAGTACCTCATGCAGGTACAAATGGTATCATTGAAAAGCTGAACCACTCTTCGTTGTGATTCATATTTATTCATGAGCACAGTCAAAGATAGCTAATGACGATCTAGCTTACAAAACGCGTCACATAGTTGGTGCCCATATTTGGCTGCTTTTACTAAGCTCCGCAGAATAAATTTACATTTCCATTCATAGTATCTCAATATGTAACACGCTACACCTTTGCAAAGCTCTATGATTGGCCTATTTGATCGAATACACGTGAATGAGCGAGCAGGCTATATGCAGAGAATGATTACAAACATGTGTTGTCTGGGCTGTCTGAGCTTTTTATTTACTAATCCGCCATTTTGTTTTCTCACTTTTTTCTGTGTCAGTTAACTTTAGGCCGGATTATTTCAAGTTTCCGCATCACTATTTCAGCAAATTGAATGACAGCATTAGTGAATCACGTTATTATACTAGTTCAGACAGTTAGAACGATGTTGCGGGCTTTTTTGAGGTAAATATCAGCAAGTTGCCATTGCCATGGTAAACAACGTTCTGTTTTATTTTGTAGCTAATATGTATGGCTACATTTTTCCAATTGGACATAAGGACATACAGCCACTCAGTAATTATCTGGTAACAGGGTGAAAATAAATATTTTTGCTTTCTTTTTTTGATGAAATTAAAAAGTAATATCCCCATGATAAGATTGTGCTGTTGTTTTTATAACTCCGATTTGTGTACACCATGGAAATTTATCATTGGTCACTCCTAGGGTTAAACACTTCTATCCATTTGTGCCCATTGGGATGGCAGGCATTAAAAAAAATTATATCCACATATTTTGTCAATAGGAATGAAGTCTAATAATATTATCCAATCACTGTCACCTGATTCTGTTTGTGCGAGATGACAGGTCAATAGCTACACCAACCAACAATGCTAAATAAAACACTTTGCACAAAAAATGTCTCACCATCATTTAAACTGTGTTTTAATGACACACAAGAGGATAATACGCTGCTACTTAAAAATATTCTGCCAAGCTGTTACTTGAAGATACTACGTGTCTAAACATGCTCTGGGGCTGCACACAAGTTCCATTTAGTCTTCCAGGAACGTCTGGATGACGTCCATCATTCCTGGCACCAGTCAGCTGAACACAGGGTCCAAAAAGGTCCCGTTTTAATTGCAGTACTTTCTGGATCCTACTTTCTGGGTCTGCCGCTGTATATTTTTCTGGTTAACAAATGACCACAACTGATGCACCGGCATGATCAGGCCATTCGGTCAGTGGGGAACTAACTGATTGGTGCATTAGCAAACGGTGCGCACTACAGTGCTGGTCAGGAATGCATTATCTGTTTAATCTGTATGTCATGTACATGATGGTGTAACACACTCGAATAGGTTAAATTTGTTTATGCAACTCACAATGTTTCAACATTTCTTCTTCAGCAGCGAATGTGAGTCTAACATTCCCACCAGATGGCATCGTTATCTCTGTTAATCACCAAGGTTGAGTTCCCTGATCCTGCATACTGTTGCGCCATACCGTACACAATGTAGATAATCAAACTAATTTATTTGTAATAATTTACTCCATTTGTATGCCAGATATGTGAACTTCATTCATGCTTAATCAATTATACAATCCATCATGATTACAATCATCAAACCCAATCCCTCAAGGATTACAGCCCTGGATCTCCCTCCATAAGGGGGGGCCACTATAAATCACCCTCCATAAGGTCAATTTCCCTGGACTCCCCCTGGTGGGAGTGACCCCTTTACCCCTCCAGACCCTGCAAGTCTGTACAAAAGCTTGCACTACTCTATAATATAGAAACATGTTTTATAGCTGCAGCTCTATCTGTACAGCACAACATGGCATCTTCTTAAGGAGCAATTTTTCATTTCACCACACACACAATTTATGGACGAGACAGGACTGACTTCAGTTCAATTGAACACGCAAAGCAGCAATACATCTACAGCAACTTACAATTACGTCGGGTTTTTGTTACCGTCTTTGTGCTTGACATTTTTTTGGTGCATATCCATCACCACTAATAGGCAGTGAAAGTGTGTGTTTTATGCGACCACCGTAGCTTGTTAAAAGGAAGTACAGCTAGCTATCTTTCAGGGTCTCAAGCTACTTTCAGGGTCTCAAGCTGCCTTTCAGGGTCTCAAGCTACCTTTCAGGGTCTCAAACTACCTTTCAGGGTCTCAAGCTGCCTTTAAGGCTTCTCCTCCGAGTTGTATAAAGATATCTCAAAATGAATGCTGTGTCATGTAATACTGAACAGGGATAAGAAGACTGGATGCGCTCAGGCAATAGGGCGGAAAGAGATGAGGACAACCGAGACTGAGATGGGAGGATGTGTGAAGAGAGATTTGGCAGGATTGGGAGGGAAGGGGAGAAAGAGAGCGAGGGATGGGGAAGAGGAGACGGGTGATGGAGACAGGACCAATGACGGAAGGAACAGGAAAACAAACATTGAGGAACTGTATCGGTACCAGCCTCAGCCCGCACTCAGCGGGAAGAACAACAGTGTTTGCAATATATAACCAAGTTATCTAAAGAAAGCAAATTGTATCCAAATGGACACAGCACTACGGCCTTAAGTCAAGGACTGAGGATAATAAGGGTATTTTGGGTTTAATTACGTTTGCATCAAAAACTTAATAAAATTAATAATAATGTGAGAATATGAGTCTCCATCAGGATACTGTGTCTATCGTCATTCCTCTCAGATGTAATGCAATGAATTACCTGGGCCTACTCCTATATCTGCACCAAAATGAAACTGCATATGAACCTTGCCTTAACAACGCAGGATCCCCAAATGTAAATTCATTTGCTATAAATACATTCACTCAAATTATGTCAGACATTTTTAATACCGTAATAAATCTAAACTTATGTTTCCAATGTCTGTTGGCTTGACAATTTGACACCAACTTACTTAAATGAATTTTTAAATGTGCTTAAAATTGTAATTGTAACAAACAACTTGGTTATTGCATTTAATTACGTGTTATAACATTTAATCAGTCCAGCAATAATTAATCAACTTCCTGGTATGGCGTCATCTGGGGCGCTCTACTTCCAGCAGAAACCACGTCTCATAGCACTGTCCAGAAACCTATCACAAATACGTGCTACCACTCACCCGCAGCCTCAAGAATGCTGTCTAATCTAAATTGACCACGACCCAAGAAGATGTTACTATGGAAATGAAGCCATGGCACGGCATGCCACCTCCAACTCAAGTTGCATGGTAATGAACAGATTGGGCAGTGATACGCTGTGACCCGCTCACTCTGATTGCACTCGTGATATTACCGATGTAGAGCTACACACAAGTCACAAAACGGTTCAGGACGTGATATTTTGGTCATGTCACAATATGTATCTGAATAGATATTTCTTGCAGGTATACTTGAAAGAATAGTCTTTGTACATTTGTGAAAGAGTTCATCAGTTGGTAGAGAATGATGAAGTAACATGTTTCGTCCAGTCACAACTATTGAGATTTACTTACATTTACATCAGTTCCAATGGCTAAATATGGCTACCAACATCGTGTAAGCAAATCTCAATAGTTGTGATTACAGAAGAAAATAATTACTTCATTAGTCTTTGTGCAGTAATTGCATCATGGCAGAATGCTTCCAGTGTGTGCAGTGGTCTCAAGAACTGAATAATGCAATATTGAAGAACTGTACAAGTGCCATGGTTTGGTTGCACTATATAAGAACTGTGCAAGTGCCATGGTTTGGCTGCACTATATAAGAACTGTGCAAGTGCCATGGTTTGGTTGCACTATATAAGAACTGTACAAGTGCCATGGTTTGGTTGCACTATATAAGAACTGTGCAAGTGCCATGGTTTGGCTGCACTATATAAGAACTGTGCAAGTGCCATGGTTTGGTTGCACTATATAAGAACTGTACAAGTGCCATGGTTTGGTTGCACTATATAAGAACTGTACAAGTGCCATGGTTTGGTTGCACTATATAAGAACTGTACAAGTGCCATGGTTTGGTTGCACTATATAAGAACTGTACAAGTGCCATGGTTTGGTTGCACTATATAAGAACTGTACAAGTGCCATGGTTTGGTTGCACTATATAAGAACTGCACAAGTGATATGGTTTGGCTGCACTATAGAAGAACTGTGCAAGTGCCATGGTTTGGCTGCACTATACAAGAACTGTGCAAGTGCCATGGTTTGGCTGCACTATACAAGAACTGTACAAGTGCCATGGTTTGGCTGCACTATAGAAGAACTGTACAAGTGCCATGGTTTGGCTGCACTATACAAGAACTGTACAAGTGCCATGGTTTGGCTGCACTATACAAAAACTCTACAAGTGCCACGGTTTGGCTGCACTATAGAAGAACTGTGCAAGTGCCATGGTTTGGCTGCACTATAGAAGAACTGTACAAGTGCCATGGTTTGGCCGCACCATAGAAGAACTGTGCAAGTGCCATGGTTTGGCTGCACTATATAAGAACTGCACAAGTGATATGGTTTGGCTGCACTATAGAAGAACTGTGCAAGTGCCATGGTTTGGCTGCACTATACAAGAACTGTACAAGTGCCATGGTTTGGCTGCACTATACAAGAACTGTACAAGTGCCATGGTTTGGCTGCACTATATAAGAACTGTACAAGTGCCATGGTTTGGTTGCACTATATAAGAACTGTACAAATGCCATGGTTTGGCTGCACTATAAAAGAACTGTACAAGTGTCATGGTTTGGTTGCACTATATAAGAACTGTACAAGTGCCATGGTTTGGCTGCACTATAAAAGAACTGTACAAGTGCCATGGTTTGTTGCACTATATAAGAACTATACAAGTGCCATGGTTTGGCTGCACTATATAAGAACTGTGCAAGTGCCATGGTTTGGTTGCACTATAGAAGAACTGTACAAGTGCCATGGTTTGGCTGCACTATATAAGAACTGTGCAAGTGCCATGGTTTGGTTGCACTATATAAGAACTGTGCAAGTGCCATGGTTTGGTTGCACTATATAAGAACTGTGCAAGTGCCATGGTTTGGTTGCACTATAGAAGAACTGTACAAATGCCATGGTTTGGCTGCACTATAAAAGAACTGTACAAGTGTCATGGTTTGGTTGCACTATATAAGAACTGTACAAGTGCCATGGTTTGGCTGCACTATAAAAGAACTGTACAAGTGCCATGGTTTGTTGCACTATATAAGAACTATACAAGTGCCATGGTTTGGCTGCACTATATAAGAACTGTGCAAGTGCCATGGTTTGGTTGCACTATAGAAGAACTGTACAAGTGCCATGGTTTGGCTGCACTATATAAGAACTGTGCAAGTGCCATGGTTTGGTTGCACTATATAAGAACTGTGCAAGTGCCATGGTTTGGTTGCACTATATAAGAACTGTGCAAGTGCCATGGTTTGGTTGCACTATAGAAGAACTGTGCAAGTGCCATGGTTTGGTTGCACTATATAAGAACTGTACAAGAACTGTACAAGTGCCATGGTTTGGCTGCACTATACAAGAACTGTACAAGTGCCATGGTTTGGCTGCACTATACAAGAACTCTACAAGTGCCACGGTTTGGCTGCACTATAGAAGAACTGTGCAAGTGCCATGGTTTGGCTGCACTATAGAAGAACTGTACAAGTGCCATGGTTTGGCCGCACCATAGAAGAACTGTGCAAGTGCCATGGTTTGGCTGCACTATATAAGAACTGCACAAGTGATATGGTTTGGCTGCACTATAGAAGAACTGTGCAAGTGCCATGGTTTGCTGCACTATACAAGAACTGTACAAGTGCCATGGTTTGGCTGCATTATACAAGAACTGTACAAGTGCCATGGTTTGGCTGCACTATATAAGAACTGTACAAGTGCCATGGTTTGGTTGCACTATATAAGAACTGTACAAGTGCCATGGTTTGGCTGCACTATAAAAGAACTGTACAAGTGATATGGTTTGGCTGCACTATAGAAGAACTGTGCAAGTGCCATGGTTTGGCAGCACTATACAAGAACTGTGCAAGTGCCATGGTTTGGCTGCACTATACAAGAACTGTAAAAGTGCCATGGTTTGGCTGCACTATAGAAGAACTGCACAAGTGCCATGGTTTGGCTGCACTATACAAGAACTGTACAAGCGCCATGGTTTGGCTGCACTATATAAGAACTGCACAAGTGATATGGTTTGGCTGCACTATAGAAGAACTGTGCAAGTGCCATGGTTTGGCTACACCATAGAAGAAATGTACAAGTGCCATGGTTTGGCTGCACCATACAAGAACTGTGCAAGTGCCATGGTTTGGCTGCACCATAGAAGAACTGTGCAAGTGTCATGGTTTGGCTGCACCATATAAGAACTGTGCAAGTGCCATGGTTTGGCTGCACCATATAAGAACTGTGCAAGTGCCATGGTTTGGCTACACCATAGAAGAACTGTGCAAGTGCCATGGTTTGGCTGCACCATAGAAGAACTGTGCAAGTATCATGGTTTGGCTGCACCATATAAGAACTGTGCAAGTGCCATGGTTTGGCTACACCATAGAAGAACTGTGCAAGTGCCATGGTTTGGCTGCACCATATAAGAACTGTGCAAGTGCCATGGTTTGGATGCACCATATAAGAACTGTGCAAGTGCAATGGTTTGGCTGCACTATATAAGAAATGTACAAGTGCCATGGTTTGGCTGCACCATAGAAGAAATGTACAAGTGCTATGGTTTGGCTGCACCATATAAGAACTGTGCAAGTGCCATGGTTTGGCTGCACTATATAAGAACTGTGCAAGTGCCATGGTTTGGCTGCACCATATAAGAACTGTGCAAGTGCCATGGTTTGGCTACAACATATAAGAACTGTGCAAGTGCCATGGTTTCGCTGCACCATATAAGAACTGTGCAAGTGCCATGGTTTGGCTGCACCATATAAGAACTGTGCAAATGTCATGGTTTGGCTGCACCATATAAGAACTGTGCAAGTGCCATGGTTTGGCTGCACCATAGATGAAATGTACAAGTGCCATGGTTTGGTTGCAATATATAAGAACTGTGCAAGTGGCATGGTTTGGCTGCACTATAGAAGAACTGTGCAAGTGCCATGGTTTGGCTGCACTATAAAAGAACTGTACAAGTGCCATGGTTTGGCTGCACCATAGAAGAAATGTACAAGTGCCATGGTTTGGTTGCACTATATAAGAACTGTGAAAGTGCCATGGTTTGGCTGCACCATAGAAGAACTATACAAGTGCCATGGTTTGGCTGCACTATACAAGAACTGCACAAGTGCCATGGTTTGGCTGCACTATATAAGAACTGCACAAGTGATATGGTTTGGCTGCACTATAGAAGAACTGTGCAAGTGCCATGGTTTGGCTACACCATAGAAGAAATGTCCAAGTGCCATGGTTTGGCTGCACCATATAAGAACTGTGCAAGTGCCATGGTTTGGTTGCACTATATAAGAAATGTACAAGTGCCATGGTTTGGCTGCACCATATAAGAACTGTGCAAGTGCCATGGTTTGGCTGCACTATATAAGAAATGTACAAGTGCCATGGTTTGGCTGCACCATATAAGAACTGTGCAAGTGCCATGGTTTGGTTGCACTATATAAGAACTGTACATTTGCCATGGTTTGGTTGCACTATATAAGAACTGTGCAAGTGCCATAGTTTGGTTGCACTATATAAGAACTGTGCAAGTGCCATGGTTTGGTTGCACCATATAAGAACTGTACAAGTGCCATGGTTTGGCTGCACCATAGAAGAAATGTACAAGTGCCATGGTTTGGCTGCACTATAAAAGAACTGTACAAGTGCCATGGTTTGGCTGCATTATATAAGAACTGTGCAAGTGCCATGGTTTGGTTACACTATAGAAGAACTGTGCAAGTGCCATGGTTTGGTTGCACTATATAAGAACTGTGCAAGTGCCATGGTTTGGTTGCACTATATAAGAACTGTACAAGTGCCATGGTTTGGTTGCACTATATAAGAATTGTGCAAGTGCCATGGTTTGGATGCACTATAGAAGAACTGTACAAGTGCCATGGTTTGGTTGCACTACATAAGAACTGTGCAAGTGCCATGGTTTGGTTGCACTATATAAGAACTGTGCAAGTGCCATGGTTTGGTTGCACTATATAAGAACTGTGCAAGTGCCATTGTTTGGTTGCACTATATAAGAACTGTGCAAGTGCCATTGTTTGGTTGCACTATATAAGAACTGTGCAAGTGCCATGGTTTGGTTGCACTATATAAGAACTGTACAAGTGCCATGGTTTGGTTGCACTATAGAAGAACTGTGCAAGTGCCATGGTTTGGTTGCACTATAGAAGAACTGTACAAGTGCCATGGTTTGGTTGCACTATAGAAGAACTGTACAAGTGCCATAGTTTGGCTGCACTATATAAGAAATGTGCAAGTGCCATGGTTTGGTTGCACTATATAAGGTTGCAATGTATTACTAGAAGAAATGTACAAGTGCCATGGTTTGGCTGCACCATAGAAGAACTGTGCAAGTGCCATGGTTTGGCTGCACCATATAAGAACTGTGCAAGTGCCATGGTTTGGCTGCACTATAGAAGAAATGTACAAGTGCCATGGTTTGGATGCACTATATAAGAACTGTGCAAGTGGCATGGTTTGGCTGCACCATAGAAGAACTGTGCAAGTGCCATGGTTTGGTTGCACTATATAAGAACTGTACAAGTGCCATGGTTTGGTTGCACTATATAAGAACTGTGCAAGTGCCATGGTTTGGTTGCACTATAAAAGAACTGTGCAAGTGCCATGGTTTGGTTGCACTATATAAGAACTGTACAAGTGCCATGGTTTGGCTGCACCATAGAAGAAATGTGCAAGTGCCATGGTTTGGTTGTACTATATAAGAACTGTACAAGTGCCATGGTTTGGTTGCACTATATAAGAACTGTGCAAGTGCCATGGTTTGGTTGCACTATATAAGAACTGTGCAAGTGCCATGGTTTGGTTGCACTATATAAGAACTGTGCAAGTGCCATTGTTTGGTTGCACTATATAAGAACTGTGCAAGTGCCATGGTTTGGTTGCACTATATAAGAACTGTGCAAGTGCCATGGTTTGGTTGCACTATATAAGAACTGTGCAAGTGCCATTGTTTGGTTGCACTATATAAGAACTGTGCAAGTGCCATTGTTTGGTTGCACTATATAAGAACTGTGCAAGTGCCATGGTTTGGTTGCACTATATAAGAACTGTGCAAGTGCCATGGTTTGGTTGCACTATATAAGAACTGTGCAAGTGCCATTGTTTGGTTGCACTATATAAGAACTGTGCAAGTGCCATTGTTTGGTTGCACTATATAAGAACTGTGCAAGTGCCATGGTTTGGTTGCACTATATAAGAACTGTACAAGTGCCATGGTTTGGTTGCACTATAGAAGAACTGTGCAAGTGCCATGGTTTGGTTGCACTATAGAAGAACTGTACAAGTGCCATGGTTTGGTTGCACTATAGAAGAACTGTACAAGTGCCATAGTTTGGCTGCACTATATAAGAAATGTGCAAGTGCCATGGTTTGGTTGCACTATATAAGAACTGTGCAAGTGCCATGGTTTGGTTGCACTATATAAGAACTGTACAAGTGCCATGGTTTGGCTGCACCATAGAAGAAATGTACAAGTGCCATGGTTTGGCTACACTATATAAGAAATGTGCAAGTGCCATGGTTTGGCTGCCCTATATAAGAACTGTGCAAGTGCCATGGTTTGGTTGCACTATATAAGAACTGTGCAAGTGCCATGGTTTGGTTGCACTATATAAGAACTGTACAAGTGCCATGGTTTGGTTGCACTATATAAGAACTGTACAAGTGCCATGGTTTGGTTGCACTATAGAAGAACTGTGCAAGTGCCATGGTTTGGTTGCACTATAGAAGAACTGTGCAAGTGCCATGCCTTGTACTTGAGTAATACATTGTATGCATAGCATCATGAGATGAATATGCATGTGTGTGCATGCGTGCGTGCGTGTGTGCGTGTGTGCGTGCGTGCATGCGTGAGTGCCTGTTTGTCAGTCTGCCTGTTTGTGCTGGTGTAGGAATATAATAGAACTTTATTATCACAAAAAAATATTCAGCTAGAATAGGTGGTATGATTTCCATGAAAACAGCTACAATTATACGCAACTTTTGATGATTTGTCATTGGCAGTTGTTACTGTAGCTTTTTCACCAAATAAAATATGCATACATGTCTTAGATATGCTAGCAGTTTGGCAGTGCAAATTAACCATTTCTTGGTTATTTAATAGATCATATTGTTGAAAAAACAACTGCCAACTGATGATGATCATAGGTGAAATAGCAACGTGTTTCTTGAAACTTATGTGTTTCTTGAAATAGTAACGTGGTTCTTGAAATAGTGACGTGGTTCTTGAAATAGTGACGTTTCTTGAGTTGATGAATAGCGACAGCAGCCTTGACACTGGTAACTGTAATCACAGAATCCTACCAGATGTCAAAACTGGTCAATGAAGTGGCTTGAGGAATTAGTCAGTGAGTACGTAGACGAGTAAGTCAACAAGTGTTTGTGTCATTAATCCAGCTCTAACTAATTCCTGTCCCGGGGCAGACCATCTCTCATCTCTCATCTCACCATTTCCAATTTGTGCCTACGATAATTTATGGAAATGGTTTGTTTTGTTAATTCTATATATTTTTGTAATTATTGCAGCAACAGGGTTCCTATATATATAGTATATATATATATGTATATATGTATATATGTATATATACATATATACGTATATATATATATATATATATATATATATATATACGTATATATATGTATATATACGTATGTATATATGTATATATATATAATTATATATATACATATATATATATATATATATGTTTATATACATATATATGTATATATACATATATATATATATACTATATATATACATATATATACTATATATATACATATATATATACACACACATAAATATATATATTACACATATATATATATATATACATATATATATACTATATATATATATATATATATATATATATATATATATATATATATATATACACAATTACATATATACATTATGTATATATATATATATATTTATATATATATATATATATATATATATATATATATATATACATCTAGGAGACTAAGAGGAGACCAAATAGAAGTGTTTAAAATAGTGAATGGTTATGAGGATGTTGACAGGAATATGTTCTTCAAACTTAAAGAAGGCAGTAGAACCAGAGGACACAAAGCAGCATTAGTTAAGGAGCAGTGTAGGTTGGACATGAGAAAGTACTCTTTCTCACAGAGGGTGATAAATGAATGGAACAAACTGCCAAATGATTGTCTTAATGCTAGTAGTGTGAATATGTTTAAAAATAGAATTGACAGATAATATTATTTGATAAGGGCGGGCTACACATAGATGAGAATTGTTGGATTCTTGATAAGCCAATGGCTTCCTTGTCCACTTGCCATCTGGAACTTGTTGTTTGGGATGGCAATCTTGTTAAATCTTGTTAGATCTATATACATATATACAAAGTAGGGATACATATATATATATATAGATATATATATATATATATATGTATGGTCACTTCTCACAAAACGTCAACACAAAGTTTTTTCTGTAATAACTCTTTTAAAATAGGCAACACATAATTGTGGTGTTTACAGCAACTGCCTCAGTGTCACTTTTCATGGGATCCCTACTTTTATATGTGTATTTTCAAAACCATGGAAAATATGGATAAATAAAGGGTAATTTTTCATAATTTTTTAAAGTTCTGACTTTAGTATTGTTACACTAACACGAACTAAACACTAAGTAACAACCACATGTGTCTGCGTCTTATTTGGATATAACGGCAGATAGTTCAACACAAACTAAACACTAAGTAACAACCACATGTGTCTGCGTCATATTTGGATATAACGGCAGATAGTTCAACACGAACTAAACACTAAGTAACAACCACATGTGTCTGTGTCATATTTGGATATAACGGCAGATAGTTCAACACGAACTAAACACTAAGTAACAACCACATGTGTCTGTGTCATATTTGGATATAACGGCAGATAGTTCAACACGAACTAAACACTAAGTAACAACCACATGTGTCTGTGTCATATTTGGATACAACGGCAGATAGTTCAACACGAACTAAACACTAAGTAACAACCACACGTGTCTGTGTCATATTTGGATACAACGGCAGATAGTTAAACACGAACTAAACACTAAGTAACAACCACACGTGTCTGCGTCATATTTAGATATAACGGCAGATAGTTCAACATGAACTAAACACTAAGTAACAACCACACGTGTCTGCGTCTTATTTAGATATAACGGCAGATTGTTCAACATTTAATAGTCAACAAAGTGTAAACATTTTGTTGACCAGATATGTCCTGAAGATATCAGATGTGCTGGAGTAGTTTTAAAGATACCAAGCGTGTGTAAATGTTCAACAAAGCATATGCAAAGGTAAACATTAAAAA
Organism: Lamellibrachia columna; assembly: GCA_963662155.1. NCBI lineage: Eukaryota > Metazoa > Annelida > Polychaeta > Sabellida > Siboglinidae > Lamellibrachia > Lamellibrachia columna. The sequence continues at coordinate 54,716,722 of OY759270.1, read as the reverse complement.
ACAAAAATAGTAAATAGCTGTATGTTCTGCTAGAACTATCTAGATAAAAAAATACACTGTGTGTACTTTTTTATATATTTTTTTATTCTAACTTATTTTACATATACTTTTAATGCATGACATGTATGTATATTTATATATATATATATATATATATATTATTCTCACTACATGTACCTTTAATGTTCAACATGTCTGTATATTTATGTTTTTTTACTTGTATTGTATGTGCACTTAAGACGACTTCATGAGTTATTTCCATGGCGTTTCTATGCATGAACTTAGATCGCATTGCATTAATGTGGTGTATATGCTTGGTATCCCAATGTACACGCTCGTAAAGGTACACATATGTTTACATATTTCATACATCAGATGTGGTCGGGAACCATATGCTGGCAGTAGCACTAAAGGCTACAAATGGGCAATGGTGACGGACATACCAAACAGAAAGACACAGGAAGACCCCAACTATAGGGCAACACAAGTATGCCACAAAATAAGCACACCTCCTGGGTAAAGAGAATACGGAGGCACACCTCCTGGGTAAAGAGAATACCGAGGCTCACCTCCTGGGTAAAGAGAATACCGAGGCTCACCTCCTGGGTAAAGAGAATACAGAGGCACACCTCCTGGGTAAAGAGAATACGGAGGCACACCTCCTGGGTAAAGAGAATATGGAGGCACACCTCCTGGGTAAAGAGAATACGGAGGCTCACCTCCTGGGTAAAAAGAATACGGAGGCACACCTCCTGGGTAAAGAGAATACGGAGGTACACCTCCTGGGTAAAAAGAATACGGAGGCACACCTCCTGGGTAAAGAGAATATGGAGGCACACCTCCTGGGTAAAGCAATAACTAATCAGAAGCACCGGACCAGTGGCAGATGGAAAGGAAATGGTGGCAGATGTAGGAACACCTAACGCGCCTTGCATACAGCGCATTCCGAAATCGTGGACCCCAACCACTGCGTTATAACAAGGCTTGACTGTATATATATATATATATATATATATATATATATATATATATATATGCAGATTTCGCAGTCCACCCTATTGAAGTATTCAGTCGGACCAGAATACATTATACATTATTACAGAACTTTGCAATCATGACAATCATGACAAGATACAACTAATTCATAAAACAAAACATTTCCATAAACAATAAGCACAATTCAGAGTTATAAATTACTAATACGAGAACAACATGGCTATCTCCGTCCACCCAGAGATTGACTTACCGACTAACACCGACCAGTGGTCAGCGAATAGAACAGAATCAGTTTAATGTATGATGTGTGACGTATGCGTACATGTTACATACTGGCGGCCAGCATTACAGGCAACATATACCCATGGGCATACAGCTTCTAATGTCCCTAAATTTAATACCAATAACACTAATATCAATCACAATACCAGCACAAATAGAACACTAATTGTATATTATGAAACAAAAATGATACGAAGAAAATGACACATGCTGATCGCGAATAGTGCGACCATTAGTCATTTTGGTGGTTAAGTCAAACTCGGCCTAGGGCCACCTTTAGGGATCAGCCTACAGCTACAATTCCCATTGACGACCATATTAACGTTTTGCATGATTATAAGAAAACGGGACCATAAAAATTCTGAAACTGCTGACCTGCCATTGTCATCATCTCATTGACATGCTGGTCGAGTTTTGTCAAAATCACATATTACTAACTCTTTTAAAAAGGCTGAACGCGCTATACCTGTCAATGTTTATCAATTTCTGCATGAATTACTATGCACTCGTGCCTTGTGGCGAAAAAACTGCCAACAATTCTTCCGCCTATTAAAATCATCTAAAAATCCACCGTTACACTGTCAACAGGTTCTACCAGCAAACATGGCAATGTTCCTGCTTGAAGGCACTTATGTCAGATGATGAATTTTTTAAACTTCCTATATCCAAACTTACTCTACCCTACATTCGTGTGTAACACACCAGGAAGTCTAACTGAGGCATGATCCCAAATAGGGAAACTTTTTTCTGAGAAAGTGTCCAATTTTATATCAAGTTGCGGCACAATGCATATGCAGATATATTATGGAACATTCCAGCTTGCTTCGTCATTATTATTTGTTTGATAGCCAAATCAACACAATGCCCTGCCCATAATATTAGCTGAAAACCAGTCACATAATTTAATTTTAGGTCCATTTTGACACTTAATAAATCATAGATTATGTATACAGGATTTCCAGAACACTGCGAACCAATGAAGCCTGTTTACTGTCTCTATAAATATAGCAATTAATTTATTTTCAAATTAATATTTATATAATTGCTTGATTTTTATCCAAACATGGTGTAATTTTGTCAGAAAAGTTACAATTTGTCACATTTAACAAGATTTTTAGTGATTTCCAATGTTTCAGAATTGTTCAATTTTATTGTTTATGTGACCGCTTTCATGCTTCTAGTTGGCAAGATACAAGGCGTACTGTTTGATTTCGATACCCACCATGAAGGGGTATCACATGACCAGATACCTTTTGCAGCCAGACTTGAAAATGCTGATCAATGCAATACTTCTAGTGGCCGTGACACAACCAACAACTGTTCTGTCCAAATTTGCTACACAGTGGAACCAATGCACTGGGCCATATAACAAATATCACCAATGACTGTGGTTGTGCAAAATAGCTACCTGCTCCCTCATAAAATGGTGCCCTAATTTTGACCAAATTTCCATTTTGGCATCCGCTCTGTACCATGCTACTCGTGATTGTTACTGCTGTCTGCCTTTTCCAAGCAAACTGTTCACTTTTCTTATCAACCTGTGCCTATGGGAATGGTGATATCTTCTGTAAACCACTTCAAGGTTAGGGTTAGCTAGGGATGGGGTTAGCTAGAGAGTTGGGGTTAGCCAAGTATGGGGCTAGCTAGAGATGGGGTTAGCTACGGTTTGGGTTGCACACCTTCATTTCCTAGTGCCCAGGCACTTAAAAAGAACTGCACACAACATGAAAAGCATACCGAGGCATGGTGAATAGACATTTATGAAACACAACGATTATTTTCTATATAAAAAGTGTTTATTTTAAATGTTTAGCTTATCATATGCTCTTTTGTACAATTTTGGAAAATGAAATTTTTGTTTTGTTTTTTAACAATTAAAATATCTTATTAAACATCAAATTGCATAACATGTCAGCTAATGCACATCAAACGTTATAGCACAATATTAAAATGTATATTTATTTGACATTTTTGCTATATAGTAGGTTAGTCATAGGACACCTCCTAAAGGAGACAGTTAAAATGTTTAAATAATAGTGGCGCTTAATAAATAATGATCTTGTTGACTAGATGAAATAAAAAAATATATATAATAAAGTAATATTAACTAGCATGACACTGGGCTTCACATTTGAAAACAACAGGCGAGCGATAAATCACTCTCCTAAATATGCCAAATTAATTTAGGCGAGCGATTTGTAAGTTTTTTTTTACCATGTGGTGGCGCCACCATTTCCCATTCAGATTCTTTCATTGTCACCATGAAATTTTAATTGGTATTTGTTGGTACAATTACTTTTTTACAATGAAATAAATGTTTACTTTAGTAAACCCCATACACTGCAATTGGTAAAACTGTTTTGAATTGCAACATGTCATCGTTCACCATAAGCGACGCCTTGACAAGGCCAGTGTAGTGTTGTGTGCTGTGTCTGTGGCAGTGGCCACGACACGGCACTGGTCTCATGTGAGACTTCGCTTAGATGGTTTGAAAATTGCAACTGAGATTCACAAATATGCAATGTATAGTCATAAATCCAGCTTAGTAGGCAACACCAATATAAACCAGGGTGAAATGGCATGCTTCCATTCCATCATAATGCCAAACACACAACTCAAACTCGGTGCGCAAAAATATGAATTCGTCATCTGCACATGAAACAGTGAATCAATGTTAAGATGTGCGTCGTGAATTTGTGTTCAGAGCAGTGGAACAATTGTCGTTTTCAATGTTTAATTAATGTTTAATCAACTTTTACACTCCATATCAACCCATATGCATGTTCAGTAGCTCAGATCCAGGTTATTTTTTTATATTCCCATTACAGCTTAGTCAGTCAATCAGATCGTAGTGAAATATTGTTGATCCCTTAACTATTCCATAACTGTACATGTATACATGTATTTTATTCAGTTCAACATACAACATTATGTGACATTTAAACATAATACACATCGACGCTAGTCCACTCATTTGATAACTTTTCATAAACCATGCAGCCAGCACATCGTGGCTTTGATGGTGTTCTTTCAATCTTGGTGCAGCTATTGGAGCCCGAACACTGCATTATAAAGAGGGTAGACTTTCCTAGTGAATCTAACACCCAGGAAACTACTTGTCAAGACGAACACATGCAGGCAGTGAGTGATTTTAGCAATTGACGCGAGCGATAAATCGCTCCCAAGATTATTGATTTGCGCAAGCGATGGGAGCGAGAGCGATCGCTCACCTTAAACGTGATGCCCTACGTCAATGTTTACCAATTTCTGTATGAATTACTACGTACTCATACCTTGTGGCGAAAAAATTGCCAACAATTCTTCCGCCTATTAAAATCATCTAAAAATCCAGTTACACTGTCAACAGGTTCTACCAGTAAACATGGCAATGTCCCTGCTCGAACGCACTTATGTCAGATGATATGAATTTTTTTTAAACTTCCTATATCCAAACTTACTCTACCCTACATTCGTGTGTAACTCACCAGGAAGTCTAACTGAGGCATGATCCCTTTAGGCTGTCCCCGGGATGGTTCCCTCTATGCCCTCACTGTAGGGAGCAGGCAGCTGCACACACAGGCAGTCTGGGTGATCTATCACTGCCCCCAGTGCAGCCAGGGACACGGAGGTGTGACTGGGAGCCAGAGAAGGGATGACTGGGAGCCAGAGAAGGGATGACTGGGAGCCAGAGAAGGGATAACTGGGGGCCAGAGAAGGGATCACTGGGAACCAGATAAGGGATGACTGGGAGCCAGATAAGGGATGGCTGGGAGCCAGAGAAGGGATGACTGGGAGCCAGAGAAAGGACTGGGAGCCAGAGAAGGGATGACTGGGAGCCAGAGAAGGGATGACTGAGAGCCACATGATGGATGACTGGGAGCCACAGAAGATGCTGGTGATGAAAGGGACCAAGAGGAACTGGTGAAGACTCCCTGTGAGGAGACAGAATGGCAGAGGTTACCTGGAGACGACAATAAGTTTAACAACAAGATTTAACAAGATTGCCATCCAAGGCAAATGCCCAGATGGCAAGTGGACAAGGAAGCTATTGGCTTATTATATTATTATTATACCGCCCTCCTGAGATATTTGTCAACTTTGTTTTTTAACATATTCACGCTGGTAGCATTTACACAATGTGTAGATAACTTGTTCCATTCATTTACTGTCCTACGTGAGAATGAGTACTTCCTGATATACAGTCTGCACTGATCCTTCACTAAAATTGCCTCCTGTCCTCGAGTTACTATTTTGTGAGTGAGAAATACATATTTCTATCAATATTTTCACATCCGTTCAATATCAATTTGATCTCCTCTTAACCGCCTTGTCTCTAGGGTTGTCAAACCACGTTCTTTTAGGTGTTTTTCATAACTATGGTCTCTCAGTCACACAGAGTCAGGAGATATCACTTTCTGCAGTTTCAGTCACCAACAACAGTGTGCCAGTGACTTCACACAGCGATCCAGCAGCATAGATCTTGCACTTTTTACACAATTTGTTTCTGTAATTCATTCTATTCACCATTCATGTAATTTTTTTTGCAACATTCCATGCATCGTCCAAGTCAAATATACAACATTGTCCTCAAACAGTGTCGACTCTCGGTAATCCAGTCAACCAATTAATGCATGCTCCTTCACTTGTCTCATCACCGCAGACATCTTGATGTCGCTTGATAAATTTTGTGTGTCAACTTTTTTACTGACTTGTTTGTGCCAAATTCTTTAATCTAATTGGAAGGCACTGTACATCAAATCAACTCTAGTACATCTGGATGACTTCCTTGGTGAAGCGTCCATTGACCAGAACCATGGCTTACTTGGCCCAGTAATCAATGTTTGTGCACCACAAAAGTACGGAGATACATAACTGTATTAACTGACTGTTTGAAACATATATATCAGATGACTTCATGACCACTGTGATCTACATATATCCATGAATAATATCGAATGTGCAATGAAATGTAAATAACCTTTTTAAATCCTACAATTTTTGCCCAAGACCTCCATTTTATTTTGCCGAGTGGCTGCCCATGTACAGAATCCATGATGGAAACAACATTAGCCAATTTCTTCTACCAAACTCCTCCTGTCTTGAAATATAACTGGAATTTACATTTGTAAAATTCAATTACTTTAATATACATTAATTTTAACATGCACTGTTAAACATTCACTAAAAAGTAATGTCTACAAAAACAAGCTAACTCTGCCTACAAATCTGTGAACTACAATACATAATTTTGTATTATAAAAGCACAAAGAACAATTTAATGTCTTGTTGAGTTTGATGGTCAATGTAACTACAAGACTTTTAAAATTTATAACAGTATAAAATCAATTTAAATTTTTTTTAATAGTAAATCACGTCTTAAAAATATTTTCTCAAAAACATTTTACCTGATGTATTTTCATCCGCACTGTTCCACATTACAAGTTTCTACATTTGCACGTTTCCACATTGTTCTAGAAACTAGAACTAGCTCTGGCTTCCCACAATGAATATGTTCAAAAGAATATTCAATACAGCGGAACTGTAATCATAAATGAAATATCATTGGGTGTGATAATCAATATCAAAAATGAACTCAAGGCTACAAATTTTCAAAGTAGACAATTAGTCAGCTGTCATAGGGAACAGAATTGATTTTCGTTTCTAGGCGACAGTTGACAAGATAATGCACTTCCAGCCCCCAAGTTGTGCACAGAATAATATGTTAAATATACTTGTTATTATAAACCATTGGTATTAATATTATCACATTGTAATGCTAGTTGTTTTTAATAAATAATAGAAGTAAATGTGTTATTGTTTCTTCTCTCTGTTTTAATTCCAAATGTATTTATGTGTGAAATGCGATAGCTAGCAGCATGTTTTTGGGGGGCGGAAACGAGCATTTATCGATTAATTTGCACAAAACGAACATTGCAGTTGACGAGACTAGCATGCCCTATAGTCGTCATGTTGTCTGAAAGTCATGGCAGCCAGTGAAATACAGCAAGATGGGCTTCTTATTTCAACACAGACAATAGTCTGGTTGAGGTAACAGACATGTGACCTTCTCCAGTTTCTGCGGTCCTGTCTCCAGTTTCTGCGAGGCTGTTGTTGCTGGAACTGTGAGTAATTACTGGCCGAAAACGAGGCCCTGACAACAATGTCATGTTTCTCTTTTCTTTCAATGTATTGTCATTTTCAAATGAAACATGCCAATAAGTGACAGTTGCACACTACAATCATCACAATAAACTCTTCAGGCTGACTGTTCTGCTGTGGAAAAACATTTTTTATTTGATGCACATTTTTTATAATACAAAAATCATTCCAAGAAGCATTTCTATGTTGTCTTGTCAACAACTTGTTTGTGATTATTCCACAACCCAGAGCAATGCGTCTATATCACCTGAGTACCAGACCATCATATCAAACCAGACCGGAAGCTCGAGAATTAATATGTAGAACATTACTGTTATTGTGATAGCAAAGTAAAGCCAGATGGGCCAATCTTGCTGTAATGGACGGTTTACCATAATCACAGTGTCTGACTGACATATAGTTGATGTCACCTGGATAGCCTCTGTACATAACTCTTCCTTTGAATGCCAAGTCATGGAATGACCGCATAAACTTAACCAAGCAAAAACCAATCCTTGTGGCTGATACTGCATGTAGTCTGCATTTATTCTTTGACAAAACATAAAAACTTGATATTAATAATAATTTATGAACATTCTGAATCACCTCTTTAGGTCTTTCATTATGGGTGTTTGAGATATAATAAAAAACTGGACCAAGTTAACAGGAGTTGATCGCCAAGAACCAATGCCTTGAGAAATGCTTGGCGCATTATGCATGTGATAATAAAATAAAGTCTACTTACATTTCACATTACTGCACTTAAATTACTACTTAAACAATATTTTTTTCTGCAATTAAATGTCAAGGTAGAGTAAATTGTTAGAACTTCTTGGCAATCGTTCTGTTTTCCTTGAATGCAATTTCCAAAAAAAAAACTACAAAACTAATTTGTCTTAACAATTCACAAGCATATTACTTAATTGACAGCTTCCATGGTAGCTCAGCAGGGTCAAGAGCATTACTCACAGCTTCTATGGCAGCTCAGCACAGATGGTCACGAGCATTACTCACAGCTTCTGTGGCAGCTCAGCACAGATGTTCACGAGCATTACTCACAGCTTCTATGGCAGCTCAGCACGAGGGTCAAGAGCATTACTCACAGCTTCTATGGCAGCTCAGCACGAGGGTCAAGAGCATTACTCACAGCTTCTGTGGCAGCTCAGCACGAGGGTCAAGAGCATTACTCACAGCTTCTGTAGCAGCTCAGCACAGATGGTCAAGAGCATTACTCATAGCTTCTGTGGCAGCTCAGCACGAGGGTCAAGAGCATTACTCACAGCTTCTGTGGCAGCTCAGCACGAGGGTCAAGAGCATTACTCACAGCTTCTGTGGCAGCTCAGCACGAGGGTCAAGAGCATTACTCACAGCTTCTGTAGCAGCTCAGCACGAGGGTCAAGAGCATTACTCACAGCTTCTATGGCAGCTCAGCACGAGGGTCAAGAGCATTACTCACAGCTTCTGTGGCAGCTCAGCACGAGGGTCAAGAGCATTACTCACAGCTTCTGTGGCAGCTCAGCACGAGGGTCAAGAGCATTACTCACAGCTTCTGTGGCAGCTCAGCACGGAGGGTCAAGAGCATTACTCACAGCTTCTGTAGAAGCTCAGCACAGATGGTCAAGAGCATTACTCATAGCTTCTGTGGCAGCTCAGTACGAGGGTCAAGAGCATTACTCACAGCTTCTGTGGCAGCTCAGCACGAGGGTCAAGAGCATTACTCACAGCTTCTGTGGCAGCTCAGCACGAGGGTCAAGAGCATTACTCACAGCTTCTGTAGCAGCTCAGCACGAGGGTCAAGAGCATTACTCACAGCTTCTATGGCAGCTCAGCACGAGGGTCAAGAGCATTACTCACAGCTTCTGTGGCAGCTCAGCACGAGGGTCAAGAGCATTACTCACAGCTTCTGTGGCAGCTCAGCACGAGGGTCAAGAGCATTACTCACAGCTTCTGTGGCAGCTCAGCACGGAGGGTCAAGAGCATTACTCACAGCTTCTGTAGAAGCTCAGCACAGATGGTCAAGAGCATTACTCATAGCTTCTGTGGCAGCTCAGCACGAGGGTCAAGAGCATTACTCACAGCTTCTGTGGCAGCTCAGCACGAGGGTCAAGAGCATTACTCACAGCTTCTATGGCAGCTCAGCACGAGGGTCAAGAGCATTACTCACAGCTTCTGTGGCAGCTCAGCACGAGGGTCAAGAGCATTACTCACAGCTTCTATGGCAGCTCAGCACGAGGGTCAAGAGCATTACTCACAGCTTCTATGGCAGCTCAGCACAGATGGTCAAGAGCATTACTCATAGCTTCTGTGGCAGCTCAGCACGAGGGTCAAGAGCATTACTCACAGCTTCTGTAGCAGCTCAGCACAGATGGTCAAGAGCATTACTCATAGCTTCTGTGGCAGCTCAGCACGAGGGTCAAGAGCATTACTCACAGCTTCTGTGGCAGCTCAGCACAAGGGTCAAGAGCATTACTCACAGCTTCTATGGCAGCTCAGCACAGATGGTCAAGAGCATTACTCATAGTTCTGTGGCAGCTCAGCACGGAGGGTCAAGAGCATTACTCACAGCTTCTGTGGCAGCTCAGCACAGATGGTCAAGAGCATTACTCATAGCTTCTGTGGCAGCTCAGCACGAGGGTCAAGAGCATTACTCATAGCTTCTGTGGCAGCTCAGCACGAGGGTCAAGAGCATTACTCACAGCTTCTATGGCTGCTCAGCACGAGGGTCAAGAGCATTACTCACAGCTTCTATGGCTGCTCAGCACTAGGGTCAAGAGCATTACTCACAGCTTCTATGGCAGCTTAGCACGAGGGTCAAGAGCATTACTCACAGCTTCTATGGCAGCTCAGCATGAGGGTCAAGAGCATTACTCACAGCTTCTATGGCAGCTCAGCATGGAGGGTCAAGAGCATTACTCACAGCTTCTATGGCAGCTCAGCACGGAGGGTCAAGAGCATTACTCACAGCTTCTATGGCAGCTCAGCACGGAGGGTCAAGAGCATTACTCACAGCTTCTATGGCAGCTCAGCACGGGAGGGTCAAGAGCATTACTCACAGCTTCTGTGGCAGCTTAGCATGAGGGTCAAGAGCATTACTCACAGCTTCTGTGGCAGCTCAGCACGGAGGGTCAAGAGCATTACTCACAGTTTCTATGGCAGCTCAGCACGGAGGGTCAAGAGCATTACTCAATGCTTCTATGGCAGCTCAGCACGAGGTTCATTGACCGGTCCAATGGTGAGTCTGACCATGAATGGACACAGGAGAAATCCAAATAATGCATTAGAGACATATATGTCCAGCTGTTTGTCTGTCTTCAGTCGGTTTGCCTTCGTCTCTCCAGCCACGTGGACAGAGAGAGGGCACAGTGAACAATATATATCCTCATCTAATTACAAAAAGTCTATTACCATTACAACACCACTGAAAAATGGATCACAAACAGAACAATCATGATCCTACATAGAGAATAATTATAACATGAATTACTTTAAAAAAAGACCAGATTTACAGTTGATGGATGGAACACTGATTTGTTTTGTTGATGAGACGCTGTCACAGACATGTCAATCAAATACACATCGAGCTTTCTAATTAGCAGTCATAAAACAAGAATAAAAAGATAAAAATATGGATGAATTTTCCCTAAAACAATAACTGTGCATGAAATTTGCAAAGTTAATTACAACTGAATTATCTTCCAGGTCTGAGCAAAGTGCAGGCAATTAACGTTTTAAACTGGCTTATGGTATCAGTGACTAGGCTGTGATTAACTCAAAGCCTTGCTATCTGGCAGTAGAATCTGTCAGTTGGCAAGATACCTGCTGAAAGTCCTGTTCAAATTACACCGTACTTAACCAATTTAACCATTTCAGTACTACAGCCCAGAAAATCAACTGCATCACTTCAAGTCAAGATTTCAGCAACAAAAATGCATTTTATGAATAGGAATATTACATATATATTCTGAAAATACGATAATCAGCGAGTAAAATGAGCCATATCATTTTACATTTTGTCGTCATGGTAACCAGCAATCTAAGATGGCCACCACGATTTCAACTTTTCTGCAGTTGCTGAATCCAGTTGTATATCAATGTACATATTTAATATAACCTACTCATGTTGATCATGCTACAGGAGTATACTATGATATAAAATACAATATCGTACATTTTGTGGAGTATAAGAAAGCAAAAAACAAGTTATTTATCTGTATTTTAAACATACAGGTATATGACAGAAGTGTTTATTTGTATATTTGTTAACACATCCATCGCTGCTGGACCGAGTCCAATCAAACTTTGCATGTTGACGGATTCACAGATACCTTCTCCTTATAAAAATCAAACTACGCATCATACAGCATTCATAGTACAGTGCACAGCTCATCCTCAGCGTTTACACCGTCACTTTCATCATCATTGATACTCCATACTCCCGCTGTCTCCTCTGTCTCCTCTGACTCAGTCGCTAAGTTCGCCAACATCATCGTTGTTTCGATCGTCAACATCCGACAAAAATTCGTCCCTAAAACTATCAAATAATCTGTCCAAAACATATGGCAGTAAATCGTCAGTTGAATGCCATCCGCCATCGCAGCCATAGCAGATTTTGATAATCCATCATTAAAAATCGCGGAAATCTCCGTAAAATGATATTGAGGGATAATCAATGATTGCTGTTACTGAATAGCTAATTCATTTGCCATGACAACCGTATATAACAAGTGGTTCCACGTAGTGGATAATTATGAGTAAAAGCGATTTAAATGGTGAACGTAGCCAATGCCGGAATTCCGGCCTGTCATACTGAAATGGTTAATTAATTGTAATCAATTAGATAAATAAATTTGGATATATATCTATAACTATTACCAGTTCATGAAATGGTCTAGATAGTGTCCAAACATTTACATTGCTAACTGTTAATTGCCTATGTAAGCATGCTTTCTATTGTAGTAGGCTTCAGTGCACATAACCCTACAATACTGTCTGTTGAATATAATCTATGATCAGTGACATAACGTAATCACCAATGTGTAGGAATGTAAGACCCAGGAAGCTGAATTAGTTTAGTCAATCATATCATTCAGATTCAACTATAAACCCTAACTTCCTACTTCAAGTGACACTTCCCAAGGGTGCGCCTGTGTGGAAGCAACGAGGGAATAAACAAAAGTATTGCTCGCAAAAAACAAACCATACAGCAACACTGACTTATGCCATCGTACGTCACTCGAGATACCGCAGTGTACCAGATGCATTGCTACTCATCTTCCAAATCAGTAATCCGCTGACTTATCATGCATGCAATACATGCGTATTCAGGGTGTGTTTATTTTATCAAATATATGATATTTGTGGCACCGATTGGCTGTAGTTGACGTATGTTGCTGAGTCAAACATAGAGCAATCACCTAACAGCTTGATTATGAGCCAGAAGTCAACCTGGCTAATAACTGGGTCACCATGACCTACATATCTCTAGTGGTAAACAAGCAGATACATATATAATTAATTAACACATTCACGCTACTGATTTATAGAAAACTGTAGATAAACCATTTCATGACTTGAACAAAAGCAAACTGATTACCTTGGTAAGACAGTTTGCCTCTGTGTGAGTTGTGTCAGAGAAGATTAACAACTTACCTGCAAAAGCAAACTGATTACCTTGGTAAGACAGTTTGCCTCTGTGTGAGTTGTGTCAGAGAAGATTAACAACTTACCTGCAAAAGCAAACTGATTACCTTGGTAAGACAGTTTGCCTCTGTGTGAGTTGTGTCAGAGAAGATTAACAACTTACCTGCAAAAGCAAACTGATTACCTTGGTAAGACAGTTTGCCTCTGTGTGAGTTGTGTCAGAGAAGATTAACAACTTACCTGCAAAAGCAAACTGATTACCTTGGTAAGACAGTTTGCCTCTGTGTGAGTTGTGTCAGAGAAGATTAACAACTTACCTGCAAAAGAGAGAAACATGGTTAGTTACTTTGGTGGAATCAGACAAAACAAAACAATTGCACATATTATGTGCATTTTAACATGCAACATTTATTTACTGTCCTCAAAGACAAGCCCGTGATTTATCAGATTATATGTACTTTAACGTTTAATGTTGGTATTTATGTTGTTCAATCTCCTGTCCTCAGGAGCCTACCTGGAAATAGCCCTACCGATTTTTGCTAAGACTTATGGTCCAGTACGTGGCACTATTTCATTATTCATGCACTAGGCGTCACTAGCAAACTGACCAGAAGCACATTACAAATAACTGCTATTGCATTATGAAATACACTTGCATTATTTAGTCAACAATTTAATTAATATTTTCGTTAGTTTTCTGTGTAGGTATAGAACCTGCCTAACTCTGGCCCGAAGCAACTTCGAACCACCGTAAAATTGAAACTCACTCCCTCGTTATTTCAGAAACTGGGAGTGACACCCCCCACATACCAATGCCATACTGATGGGGCCTCCAGCTCTGTGATTAACACTAATGAACCCCTGTTGTCAGCTGTCAGCAGCCTTGCCCTCCAAGACTTCCTCTGTTCCCAGACCTGATCAACAGGGATGGCTCTATCCCTCCCTCACTACCCGCTGGGCTGCTCCTACATCCATCTCTTCCTACAAGCTTTCCTGGTCAACAAGATTTACATCAACTCAACCCAATCATTCCTGTCAAATCCCATTATACGTGATGTCTTGGATCATTTCATTAAAATGTTTCTACTGAAGAAATGTCTCTTTTATGTAATGTTATCGACCCTCCCATTATTCAAATGAGACCACAAGTGAAGCCGTGTTGGTGGCTGTTATAACGTTTGTGACGCTACACAAACCTCTATATCTGTCAATATCTCACTGAAATGTTGTATCACCAAAATCATACACATTCTTCTTTTACTACTGTCACAAACATGCCAGTCTCTGCCACAGAGAGTCTATCTAGGCCAGTGTGCACACTAATGCACCATATGTCCTTGTCAGTACAAACGTGTCAAATCTACAAACATTCAGTGAATGCAATCACCAAATCACCAGAGATCAGGCAGTTACACCACAAATGTAATCAATTATGATTACTGTTAAAATTTATGACTACAATTACAAGTAGGGATACTTAGGTATGATTACAAGTTGGGATACTTAGGAAATTAGTGTAATTGATTACAGTAACTGTTATAATTACTTTTGCATGCAATCGTGATTACATTCATAATTACATTGAAGAATATAACTGACGTAATGAAATAATAAAATGTTATTATTGTCACCAATGTTATTCAAGATAAAATAAAAAAATCAAACACCATAATATTAAAATACAGTAACTATACATGCATTAGATACAACATGTAGAGAAAAGCCTGCTTATAAAGACCCGCCCATGCGGCAGAAACATGCACAAGAGAATTGCAATAGCGATTGTAATCATGATTACGATTACTTTGGCAATGTAATCGAGGATGATTACAGTTACTTGGCCTTTTTCACCAAGTGGAATTCTGATTGAACTTCTGAAGAAATGTAAGAAAGTGTACAGTGTTAACTCTAGCAATACTCAAAAACAACTTTTGGTTTATTGTGCAAAAAAAAAGGTAAAGTCATCCCCCAGGCATTACGCCTTAGGAAGCCATGAAGGCTTATATGGCCAGTGCTTAAACCTGGTTTCTGTAGTGCAAAGCAACTTAGAGTGCAGTTGTACTGACTCTCCAGGACGGGACACTAGTCCATCGAAGGTACCTTCCAAACAGTGTTTGTACTCATTTGCAGCTGAGTAGACTGAGGCAAAGTAGGGTAAACGAAATTGCCTAAGCTTCGAAAAAGAACCACAGCCACAGCTGCCCCCCATTATTGTGCAAAGCAATGTATAAAATCTTAGTAAATCAACATGTCTATAACACAGCCAATCCCACATGTCTATAACACAGCCGACCCCACGTCTATAACACAGCCAACCCCACAAGTCTATAACACAGCCGACCCCACACGTCTATAACACAGCCAACCCCACAAGTCTATAACACAGCCGACCCCACATGTCTATAACACAGCCGACCCCACATGATGAAATCACTTACAGTTGCAGAAAAATAGCAGTCCAACTAATGAATGTGTTATTTCAAAACTAGATCAACTATGATGATTAGGATGGCACAAATGATGCAAAGAACCATGACAAGAAATCCATATGACGAGTGGGAACTAGGACATCTAGTGGTTACATCTATACATACATGATGATGCATACGTGTCTGCATGCATGCATGCATGCACGTACACATGCATGAACGCACGCACGCACGCACGCACGCACGCACGCACGCACACACGCACGCACACACACACACACACACACGCACACACACACACACACACACACACACACACTTGCATGTATACATTCGTGCAAGATGTAAAGAAACATAATAAGAAATCTCTACTACCACAGGAAAAATAATTAATTGACATAGAACAAGTCGCATTTCTCGTGAGAGTTAATTATAAAGTAAAGTTAATTATAAAGATGAAAAGCTACACTAATGGGTATACTAGACAGTGGTCTTTGAACACACTCATAGGGTCTATAATCTTTAATTTGAAGCATAATTTCTCAGTGCTGAACCAAATTGGTAGCAATAGTTGTCACGCATGCAGGAATTATCATTGGAAGTCACGTCAGTCGAAGCTGAATATCTGCTGTGAATTGACCGGTGTTATCTGCTGTGAATTGACAGGTGTTATCTGCTGTGAATTGACAGGCGTTATCTGCTGTGAATTGACAGTTGTTATCTGCTATGAATTGACAGGTGTTATCTGCTGTGAATTGACAGGTGTTATCTGCTGTGAATTGACAGGTGATATCTGCTGTGAATTGACAGGTATTATCTGCTCTAAATTGACAGGTGTTATCTGCTGTGAATTGACAGGTGTTATCTGCTGTGAATTGACAGGTGTTATCTGTTGTGAATTGACAGGTGTTATCTGCTGTGAATTGACAGGTGTTATCTGCTCTAAATTGACAGGTGTTATCTGCTGTGAATTGACAGGTGTTATCTGCTGTGAATTGACAGGTGTTATCTGTTGTGAATTGACAGGTGTTATCTGTTGTGAATTGACAGGTGTTATCTGCTCTAAATTGACAGGTGTTATCTGCTGTGAATTGACAGGTGTTATCTGCTGTGAATTGACAGGTGTTATCTGTTGTGAATTGACAGGTGTTATCTGCTCAAATTGACAGGTGTTATCTGCTGTGAATTGACAGGTGTTATCTGCTGTGAATTGACAGGTGTTATCTGCTATGAATTGACAGGTGTTATCTGCTGTGAATTGACAGGTGTTATCTGCTGTGAATTGACAGGTGTTATCTGTTGTGAATTGACAGGTGTTATCTACTGTGAATTGACAGGTGTTTGTCGTTTGATCGTTCCAGTGAAGCAGACACATCTGTGGTTTTCATTCGTCCAACAGTTATATAAATATTATAAGTGTTTTGTGACAGCACCAGAATTATATAATCAATATAATGTAATAGTTTATGCAAAGTGGCAGTAGAAAAAAGAATTATTACTAAAAAAACAATAAATATGCATGCCATTTTGCAACTCTAACAGAAAACGTACATTCTGCCTGCCATTTTGCTAAACAATGTGCCAAACACTTTGCCAAGAAAAGGTAAAAGTGGTTCCACTTCTATATAATACAATGGTTATTCCCACTTTTGCAAGTTCCCCGATTATAATAAATTCTTTCAATGATTTTTAAAATAGTATGCACTCTTCCATTAAATCGACAGTGCATACTGCTTACTCCAATCATGCAACACAGATCTATCAATTAACCTGATTCCTGATGGACTCGATGAATTGAATAATCCTAAATTACTCGTCCAATTTACAATTTATGCAGTATCAAATACCAGGTAAGAGATACTCAATCATAACACGGTCGGGCAAAAAATGTTTCCCATCAGAAATGTTAAGCCACGGGATCACGTGTATATCCATTACCGAAATACACATTTCTAATTCCATATTATATGCTCCAGCACACATTATGCATAAGAGCACTTGTGCACTGGCCTGGACAACCATTAATGTTATCTACGGCTATTACTGGGCATCAACGAAGTGTGTGGATGCCAGATGATTATACTACAGATGGTGCAGCACATACAAACACATACAAACACATACAAACATAATGGCTTTCTAATTTTTTGTAAAAATACATAAGGAACCAACTCAATGGTTTTTATCCTGACCACAACAACAACAGAGGGTCCATAAAATGGCTTATTCAAGCACCAGCAGACAATTAATTCTCCTGAATAATTCATTGTCTGCAGACATTTTGATATGTTTACATTGTCATTTGAATTTCTCTATCTATCACACAGTAAAACGATAACAAACAGAGCCTCTAAATCTCAATGGAAATATGACCTTTTGTACTGACTTTTAATGCTGACCAAATCATTTGTTTTACTTCAAATAACACTAGTAGCCCAGGCTTATAACAACACTAGTAGCCCAGTTTTATAACAACACTAGTAGCCCAGACTTATAACAACACTAGTAGCCCAGGCTTATAACAACACTAGTAGCCCAGACTTATAACAACACTAGTAGCCCAGACTTATAACAACACTAGTAGCCCAGCCTTATAACAACACTAGTAGCCCAGACTTATAACAACACTAGTAGCCCAGACTTATAACAACACTAGTAGCCCAGACTTATAACAACACTAGTAGCCCAGACTTATAACAACACTAGTAGCCCAGCCTTATAACAACACTAGTAGCCCAGTCTTATAACAACACTAGTAGCCCAGACTTATAACAACACTAGTAGCCCAGGCTTATAACAACACTAGTAGCCCAGGCTTATAACAACACTAGTAGCCCAGCCTTATAACAACACTAGTAGCCCAGCCTTATAACAACACTAGTAGCCCAGACTTATAACAACACTAGTAGCCCAGACTTACAACAACACTAGTAGCCCAGGCTTATAACAACACTAGTAACCCAGCCTTATAACAACACTAGTAGCCCAGCCTTATAACAACACTAGTAGCCCAGCCTTATAACAACACTAGTAGCCCAGCCTTATAACAACACTAGTAGCCCAGGCTTATAACAACACTAGTAGCCCAGCCTTATAACAACACTAGTAACCCAGCCATATAATAACACTAGTAGCCCAGGCTTATAACAACACTAGTAGCCCAGCCTTATAACAACACTAGTAGCCCAGGCTTATAACAACACTAGTAGCCCAGGCTTATAACAACACTAGTTGCCCAGGCTTATAACAACACTAGTAACCCAGCCTTATAACAACACTAGTAACCCAGCCTTATAACAACACTAGTAGCTCAGGCTTATAACAACACTAGTAGCCCAGCCTTATAACAACACTAGTAGCCCAGGCTTATAACAACACTAGTAACCCAGCCTTATAACAACACTAGTAGCCCAGGCTTATAACAACACTAGTAGCCCAGCCTTATAACAACACTAGTAGCCCAGCCTTATAACAACACTAGTAGCCCAGCCTTATAACAACACTAGTAGACCAGGCTTATAACAACACTAGTAGCCCAGGCTTATAACAACACTAGTAGCCCAGCCTTATAACAACACTAGTAGCCCAGCCTTATAACAACACTAGTAGACCAGGCTTATAACAACACTAGTAGCCCAGCCTTATAACAACACTAGTAGCCCAGCCTTATAACAACACTAGTAGACCAGGCTTATAACAACACTAGTAGCCCAGCCTTATAACAACACTAGTAGCCCAGGCTTATAACAACACTAGTAACCCAGCTATATAACAACACTAGTTATCCAGGCTTATAGCCACAATAATTATTACAACGCTGTTAATTATAACGCTTGCTATATCATCATTGACTGTGTTCACTTTTCCTTGTCTTACTATGTTCTATCTGTACTGATGTTAACAATAAAATCACAGCCAGTAAACACAGTCAATGATGATATATCAAGCGTTATAATTAATGGCATTGTTGTTATAATTACTGTGGTTGTAAGCCTGAGCTACTAGCAGGGTTGAAAAAAATCATGATTTAAAAAAAAAAAATTTTTTTTAATTTAAATCGGATTTTTTTTATTTATTATTTTTTTTTTTAATCTGGTATACACAATGTCATAAAATATTTGACAATCAGGCTATCTGGTGTCAATACAGCTACACAAGTGTGCGCACTTTGTGCTTTTGTATTAAAAAACACAAAACTTTGTTGATCTCGATGCTTGTAAAAATGATTTGTGTTAAATTCATATAAATCAGCGACTAAAAAAATCATGATTTAAATCAATGATTTAAATCAAATGATTTAAATCAAACAACCCTGGCTACTAGTGTTGTTGTAAGCCTGGGCTACTAGTTTTGTTGTAAGCCTGGGCTACTAGTGTTGTTGTAAGCCTGGGTTACTAGTGTTGCTGTAAGCCTGGGTTACTAGTGTTGTTGTAAGCCTGGGCTACTAGTGTTGTTGTAAGCCTGGATTACTAGTGTTGTTGTAAGCCTGGGTTACTAGTGTTGCTGTAAGCCTGGGTTACTAGTGTTGTTGTAAGCCTGGACTACTAGTGTTGTTGTAAGCCTGGGCTACTAGTGTTGTTGTAAGCCTGGGCTACTAGTGTTGCTGTAAGCCTGGGTTACTAGTGTTGTTGTAAGCCTGGGCTACTAGTTTTGTTGTAAGCCTGGGCTACTGGTGTTGTTGTAAGCCTGGGCTACTAGTTTTGTTGTAAGCCTGGCTTACTAGTGTTGTTGTAAGCCTGGACTACTAGTTTTGTTGTAAGCCTGGCTTACTAGTGTTGTTGTAAGCCTGGGTTACTAGTGTTGTTGTAAGCCAGGATTACTAGTGTTGTTGTACGCCTGGGCTACTAGTGTTGTTGTAAGCCTGGGTTACTAGTGTTGTTGTAAGCCTGGGCTACTAGTGTTGTTGTAAGCCTGGGCTACTAGTGTTGTTGTAAGCCTGGGCTACTGAGGCATGAGTTCTTTCTCTAGAGCCAGTGAGTCCACGGCAACTTATAGATTAACCCCGTGTGAGATGTATTACCCCCCACCCCCCCCCCCGGCATAGACACCAGGTAGAAGAGATCAATGACTTTTAGCGTCTTTTCAGAAAAACACAGGTAAAGTGGGGTGAACAAAACTCCCAAGTTTTGAAATGGCAGTAGGTGGGTTTGAACCCCATCCTCTTGAACCCCGTCCCCTTGAACTTTGTCCCTTTGAACCCCATCCCCTTGAATCTCATCCTGTTGAACCCCATCTTGTTGAACCTCATCCCCTTGAACACCGTCCTCTTGAACCTCATCCCCTTGAACACCGTCCTCTTGAACCTCATCCCCTTGAACCCCGTCCTCTTGAACCTCATCCCCTTGAACCCCATCCTCTTGAACCTCATCCCCTTAAACCCCGTCCTCTTGAACCTTATCCCCTGGAACCCCGTCCTCTCGAACCTCATCCCCTTGAACCCCGTCCTCTTGAACCTCATCCCCTTGAGCCCCGTCCTCTTGAACCTCATCCCTTTGAACCCCGTCCTCTTGAACCTCATCCCCTTGAACCCCGTCGTCTTGAACCTCATCCCCTTGAACCCCGTCCTCTTGATCAACAGTCCTGCATTCTACCACTGAGCTACCCGAAAACCATAAATTTTGCAATGATTGATTAGAAGTATCATATGCCAATACTGGATGCAGAGACCCTGAATCTACAAGGATGACAGGTAATATGGCAAGGCCAGTGGAAGACAGAGTTCATGTCAATTAATGGCCTCCAAATCATTCCTACATGTTTACTAGAGCTAGATGTCACTGAACAGCTGGTAGGGCCTGTATCACTGTAGGCCACTACACGGTTACATACTTAGATGCACACATGTGTGAGGGCATAAGTGCTGCCTCCTGCCAACTCTCAATATGACGGTTTTTCTATCAGTGGCGATATAATCAGTTTTTTGTAAAAAATATTTTTAGTTACATCCTTTTAAAATAAGGTGGTACTCGTTTTGTCCATCAATGCCACATTTGGAGAAAATCACTGCATTATTTGTTTTAATAAGTTTTAATAAGTGTCACAGCAAAATACTTGAGAAGATTAGAGAATACTTAAAAAGTTTAGCGCATGAAGCATTTCAGTTAAAACAACATCTTTGGTAAACTGTTTTGCAAAGCAAACTACATTCATATTATGTAAGTAGTAAATATGTCAAGACCAATAATGTACTGACTTAGTAAGTAACGTCACAGACCCTCTAGAAATAGATCAAATCACACCAGTAATCTAATGATTATATATCAATATTTTAGAAAAATCTGAAAATGAATTTAATGTAGACAGTTGAAAATTGTTGTTCAAGAGCTATTAGGGGAATGAAGACTGCACTAGTAACTGAAAAAGGAAGCTATTAATTTTGAAACATATTTATTTTGAACTCGTAATGATCATAACAGCCACATAGCAATGTTTTGTTTGTTAATCGTAATTCAGAATAAGTTCTAATTAACCAACAAATGGCATCAAACTGAATGAAGGTGTAATGGGGGTTACCAGAATCATCAGTTCTGAAGAGAATTGTCAGTTTTCAGAGATTCTTTCACTCATTCGGAGAATAATAATTTGTCTAGAAAAACATTTACCTAGAAAATGGTCAGTTGCCGCAAGAATTGTCCACTGGCCAGACCAGATCATCTTTGAGCAGTTCTCCAGATAAATTCTGATTCTTCAACAAGATTTAACAGCTGTACCTTGATACCTTGGTGTTGCGGGTAGGTTTAATTTGTTCAGGTTAATGCCTGTAAAAAGTTGTTCAGGTCATTCAACTAAACATTGTTGGCAGTTTTCCAGAACAGAAACCGACGAGGAGACATATTTGGAAGTGCTTAGTGACACAAGGAGACCAACGAGAAATTGGAAATGACAGATTGGGTAATACCTGCGTATTGTATGGTTCAATCAGATATTATGTTTCCATCGCACGACCAGCATTACCTGCCAATAACTAGTCTACACGTCACCATCACGCTGGTTGTCATGGAAAACAGATATTCGATAACAGTGCAACTAGTCAAATGCCTGCTGTCTCAGCTAATATTGTCCACCGCAAAAACATCTCAGTCTTAATACCACCATAATGTGATACCTGCGTCTGAAATGTCATGTGTTTTATCTGGTGCGACACGGAAGGGAAGAAGCAGTACAAGAAATGAAAAATGTGCCCAATATTTCTGTCATTTACAAGTACATTCATCATTTATCATGTCATATTTGCATAGGGGGGAGGGGGAGTCACCCCTCCCATGTGTACTGGAGTGGTGCTTCATTCTGTGACCCCCTCATTTGCACAGGTCACAAATCCCCCCCTCAATGACAGATTCTGGATATGCTCATCATTTACAATCACCTCGCTACATCTCCTTTTATTACATATGCATTACACATACGTAATAAGGTGTAATAGGCTTAACATATATTTATGTCACTAATAAAAATGTGATATCATTAAAATCTATCTTGGTCATAGGTAAGCTGTAAGATCTGTTCATATGTAACAGTTTCTGCGTGACTTCCACGGCAGGCGTAACTGACATGACTTCCGTGACAACGAATGCACCGTGACAATGTGACAGGTGTGACAATGGATGCACGGTAACAACGTACCTGTTGCTCCCAATGCCTCAAAGAATGCACTTGCTTGACCAATATCAATCATATGCACAGGAAATTACACTTTCGTCATCTGACATGGGGTCTGGTTTCCGCGGCAACCACCAGCAGCAGCAGGGGGCAAATTACAAACCTGCAGTCCACCTGCGCCTCTGAATTACACATGGAAAACAGCCAAGTCAGCATCACGTAATCTGACACTCCCTAATGAAATACATGTAGATTCAAGTGACCTTGGTTTATCTCTGCTCCCCTCCCTCTTCCCTCTGCTCCCCTCCCTCTTCCCTCTGCTCCCCTCCCTCTTCCCTCTGCTCCCCTCCCTCTTCCCTCTGCTCCCCTCCCTCTTCCCTCTCAGAATGACTCCTTTTCAGAAAAATCATAGCGAAGTAGTGTACAGAAAATAGTGGCAATTTGTTAACATTTAGAATAAATTGAGAAAAATGAAGTTTTTTAAACATTTGTTGTTTACAATGATGATCTCATTTGTTGTTTACAATGATGACCTCTGAGTAGTAAACTTTAAACGGGTCTGCAGAGTTGACCGCCGCATATGAGGAACCAATGTGTGTAGTCAGTAATTGGAAGGAAAGAAAATAACAGGAAAAAAGTAACGGAAAGAGTGTAAACATTTGGTTAAGAAAGAAACTTATATATATATATATATATATATATATATATTTTGAACCGGCCCAGGGGAGTTTGAACTGGCCCCACAAAAATTTTTTAATTATAAGAATACGTAATAAAGCAGTCTTTGTGCGTAAAACTAAAACAAACACTGTCTGCTTTAAATTAGAATAACTAATAACTAATAATTTTATAAAATAAACCAAACCAAATATTATCGTTCATTTCTTATAACTAGTAGACCAATAACATAAAGTAACGAATTTAATAAACATTTCAATTTGAACTTTATTTGCAGAACAGTTACAATTGTTGAAATTAACATTATGTTTGATGCCGACGTTTCGCATGCCCTGGGTCTGGCACGGGCAAACGTGTCGTTCTCCAAATCAAAGCCTCCAAACTTCACTTTCAAAGCCAAATATCACATTAATCAGAATATCTTGGCACATTATATTGTCGATCAGATTGACTGCCTCCTTAGTATTACCAGTATGAAGTAAATTGGCTTAATATCCTTAAGAAACTGTCAAACTCTATGATTCTCGCAACTTCATCCACCATCTTTGTTTTGGTGTTTCCCTGGTGTTCCCCAAGATACTGACATCATTAACTGTGAATCAGCCAATAGGCATCCATGTTACAAGTGCCAGGGGTTTCCCTTGTATGTACGGACATCACCTTTGCCTTGGCAGCGATCTGTCACTGGCAAGTAAGAAGTAGTTTGTCACAATAGTATTTTATATCAAATTAGCATAGATTAGTACTGTACAGTACTGTAATGTGCATCACTACAGTCCGACCTAGCCGTGGCCACTGGGATGAATTGGCGGGGCCGATAACTTGCACATTTTGGCTAACTGAATTGGCAGAAAGCATTTTGAATTGGCAGCCACCGATAAAAAGGCCTTAATTTTGAACACTGATTCTATTGACAATGATGGAAGCAACTGGGATCATTGTTAGAACACATACAGGAGGCCAGCATTAATTATTTTAATCATGAAAGCCCTTTAGTTTATAGTATAAATCAGTGGAGCAAATATCATTTTGATCAATAAATGTTACACATATATATCACTTTCAAAACAAACAATATTGTAATACAGTACTTTTATAATGTATGAACTAGTAATAACAATCAAAATAACCTGTTACGTTTTGTCTGTTATTTCATTTCCTGTTACTTTTTCAGATACTTTTTCCTGTTACTTTCTTTCCAACATCCATATACATGTCTGCTGACAGAATGCTGCATTCCCAAGTGAGAGTATCGCTGCTCTGGCCTGTAATTCAATGCCCTGTATGCTAACACCCAGTGCACAGAAGCTACAAGACAAACAATCAGACTCCATATAAGAGGCGGCAACAGATGTAGAGTTTAACAGCTTCACAAACTCAGCCATGTCAGAGGAGCATCTTTTCTCCAGCGTAGTCTCCGTGCTACAAAACTACTACAATTGCTTTGACTGAAAACACGACTAACAGGGGAAATGTGCACATAGGGTGCCGATTTTTTTACGGTACCGTTTGTACGTGTTTAAAGACGACTCTGTGACTGCAACTGGGTTTGACTGAGTTATAATTATTGTACAAAACCCCTTTAAGAATACTAATAACAGTTTCTTATTAGTATTCTGATAACAAATGATGCAAATCTCTCGGCTTATGTAAAAAATTACACACTAGTGTAATGACTAAGTTAAGCTAATGTTACAATGTAAAATGTAATAGTGTTAGTGTTTGTTACATGCGATTACTATTACAATTACAATCAATGACATGTCTACCTACTATGAGTGTAGGTAACGTGTGTCTGATGAGAATCAATATCTTCCCACTGAGTTAATTGATTATCATGACAAGTTCTTAAACAAAAATATTTGTATTTTAAGAAGATATTCATTGAACAAACTTACCACTATAAATCAAATTGTCACTCAAATTAAATCAATGTTGGAAATTCTGAACGAGGCATGTAAAATATAAACGAATCATTCTAAACTGTAAACCTTAGTTAAATGACTCCTTTATTTACAACACAGGTATTGTTTCATAATAATTAACTTGGCACGATATTGTTTCACAAATTTAGACCCAAGCATTAACAAACAGTGACGGGTGGCTTCCACGTTTGATCTACTCCACTGTTGGTAAGGGGTGGCTTCCATATTTGATCTACTCCACTGTTGGTGACAGGTGGCTTCCATGTTTGATCTACTCCACTGTTGGTGAGGGGTGGCTTCCATGTTTGATCTACTCCACTGTTGGTGACGGGTGGCTTCAACGTTTGATCTATTCCACTGTTCGTGGGGGTGGCTTCCACGTGTGATCTACTCCACTGTTGGTGAGGGGTGGCTTCCACGTTTGATCTACTCCACTGTTGGTGAGGGGTGGCTTCCACATGTGATCCACTCGACTGTTGGTGAGGGGTGGCTTCCGTGTGTGATCAATTCCACTGCTGGTGAGGGGTGGCTTCCATGTGTGATCTACTCCACTGTTGGTGAGGGGTGGCTTCCATGTGTGATCTACTCCACTGTTGGTGACGGGTGGCTTCAACGTTTGATCTATTCCACTGTTGGTGGGGGTGGCTTCCATGTGTGATCTACTCCACTGTTGGTGAGGGGTGGCTTCCATGTGTGATCTACTCCACTGTTGGTGAGGGGTGGCTTCCATGTTTGATCTACTCCACTGTTGGTGAGGGGTGACTTCCATGTTTGATCTAATTGGTGAGGGGTGGCTTCCATGTATGATCTACTCCACTGTTGGTGAGGGGTGGCTTCCATGTTTGATCTGCTCCACTGTTGGTGAGGGGTGGCTTCCATGTGTGATCTACTCCACAGTTGGTGAGGGGTGGCTTCCATGTTTGATCTACTCCGCTGTTGGTGAGGGGTGGCTTCCATGTTTGATCTACTCCGCTGTTGGTGAGGGGTGTCTTCCATGTTTGATTTACTCCACTGTTGGTGAGGGGTGGCTTCCATGTTTGATCTACTCCACTGTTGGTGAGAGGTGGCTTTCATGTTTGATCTACTCCACTGTTGGTGAGGGGTGGCTTCCATGTTTGATCTACTCCACTGTTGGTGAGGGGTGGCTTCCACGTTTGATCTACTCCACTGTTGGTGATGGGTGGCTTCCATGTTTGATCTATTCCACTGTTGGTGGGGGTGGCTTCCATGTGTGATCTACTCCACTGTTGGTGAGGGGTGGCTTCCATGTGTGATCTACTCCACTGCTGGTGAGGGGTGGCTTCCATGTTTGATCTACTCCACTGTTGGTGAGGGGTGGCTTCCATGTTTGATCTACTCCACTGTTGGTGAGGGGTGGCTTCCACGTTTGATCTACTCCACTGTTGGTGAGGGGTGGCTTCCACATGTGATCCACTCGACTGTTGGTGAGGGGTGGCTTCCGTGTGTGATCAATTCCACTGCTGGTGAGGGGTGGCTTCCATGTGTGATCTACTCCACTGTTGGTGAGGGGTGGCTTCCATGTGTGATCTACTCCACTGTTGGTGACGGGTGGCTTCAACGTTTGATCTATTCCACTGTTGGTGGGGGTGGCTTCCATGTGTGATCTACTCCACTGTTGGTGAGGGGTGGCTTCCATGTGTGATCTACTCCACTGTTGGTGAGGGGTGGCTTCCATGTTTGATCTACTCCACTGTTGGTGAGGGGTGACTTCCATGTTTGATCTAATTGGTGAGGGGTGGCTTCCATGTATGATCTACTCCACTGTTGGTGAGGGGTGGCTTCCATGTTTGATCTGCTCCACTGTTGGTGAGGGGTGGCTTCCATGTGTGATCTACTCCACAGTTGGTGAGGGGTGGCTTCCATGTTTGATCTACTCCGCTGTTGGTGAGGGGTGGCTTCCATGTTTGATCTACTCCGCTGTTGGTGAGGGGTGTCTTCCATGTTTGATTTACTCCACTGTTGGTGAGGGGTGGCTTCCATGTTTGATCTACTCCACTGTTGGTGAGGGGTGGCTTTCATGTTTGATCTACTCCACTGTTGGTGAGGGGTGGCTTCCATGTTTGATCTACTCCACTGTTGGTGAGGGGTGGCTTCCACGTTTGATCTACTCCACTGTTGGTGATGGGTGGCTTCCATGTTTGATCTATTCCACTGTTGGTGGGGGTGGCTTCCATGTGTGATCTACTCCACTGTTGGTGAGGGGTGGCTTCCATGTGTGATCTACTCCACTGCTGGTGAGGGGTGGCTTCCATGTTTGATCTACTCCACTGTTGGTGAGGGGTGGCTTCCATGTTTGATCTACTCCACTGTTGGTGAGGGGTGGCTTCAATGTTTGATCTACTCCACTGTTGGTGAGTGGTGGCTTCCATGTTTGATCTACTCCACTGTTGGTGAGGGGTGGCTTTCATGTTTGATCTACTCCACTGTTGGTGAGGGGTGGCTTCCATGTTTGATCTACTCCACTGTTGGTGAGGGGTGGCTTCCACATGTGATCCACTCGACTGTTGGTGAGGGGTGGCTTCCGTGTGTGATCAATTCCATTGCTGGTGAGGGGTGGCTTCCGTGTGTGATCAACTCCACTGCTGGTGAGGGGTGGCTTCCATGTGTGATCTACTCCACTGTTGGTGAGGAGTGGCTTCCATGTGTGATCTACTCCACTGTTGGTGAAGGGCGGCTTCCGTGTGTGATCAACTCCACTGTTGGTGAAGGGTGGCTTCCACATGTGATCAACTCCACTGTTGGTGAAGGGTGGCTTCCATGTGTGATCAACTCGACTGTTGGTGAAGGGTGGGTTCCATGTATGATCAACTCCACTGTTGGCAAGGGGTGGCTTCCATGTGCGATCAACTCCACTGTTGGTGAAGGGTGGCTTCCACATGTGATCAACTCCACTGTTGGTGAAGGGTGGCTTCCATGTGTGGTCTACTCCACTGTTGGTGAGGGGTGGCTTCCATGTATGATCAACTCCACCGTTGGCGAGGGGTGGCTTCCATGTGTGATCTACTCCACTGTTGGTGACGGCTGGCTTCCATGTATGATCAACTCCACTGTTAGTGAAGGGTGGCTTCCATGTGTGATCAACTCCACTGTTGGTGAAGGGTGGCTTCCATGTGTGATCAACTCCACTGTTGGTATACTTTAACAAGACCAGCCACCCCAGTTGATTGACAGACCCAGTTGATTGACAGCAACAAGCTGGCAGAAAAAGAAGCTTGCTTCTTGTAGTTGTACTGACTGATCTGCTAAAAAAACAACTTCATTGATGTCATTATCAGAGAGCTTTCACAAGCGGGAGATGTTTACAGTTGATTGTGGTCAGGTGTCAACATAAGACAGGCTTTGTGGGCAGCACACTTTAAGTACACACTAGACTTTAGCTATGAGTGAGGCTCCAAGGGTAGATCTTCTGGTGATGACAGATAGCATCTTTATGAGGCAGTAGAATCCATGGATGTGCAAACCACCAACATCTAAGCCCACTGTGAGAGATGCCTATTGCCCATGGCAAATGTAAGACTACCAGAAGGCATTTAAACCTGCTCTAAGCTAGCCACTTGGTGATTAGGTCATACATGAGTGTGTGTAGTATGATTTAGTACCTTGTGTGATCTACTCCACTGTTGGTGAGGGGTTTTACAGCCAATCCTGTCAGGACAGGAGCTTCCTGTTAGGCCATCTCCAAAAATTTCTATTACCAGCAATTTCTCTTATGACCACCTTCTTTGTTACCTGTGCTTAGTGCAGTCCAGGGCAGAAATAAGCAGGCATTAATTTTCATGGGAAATTGGTGGGAGTCCAGCAGACTCCCAGTCAGACTCCCACTCAGACTCCTACTCAGACTCCCACTCAGACTCCCACGCAGACTCCCACTCAGACTCCCACTCAGACTCCCACTCAGACTCCCACTCAGACTCCCACGCAGACTCCCACCCCTCCAGTTTTTGTCACCCCACCCCACCAGTCTTTGTCGGCCCACCCCACCAGTCTTTGTCAGCCCACCCCTCCAGTCTTTGTCAGCCCACCCCTCCAGTCTTTGTCAGCCCACCCCACCAGTCTTTGTCAGCCCACCCCTCCAGTCTTTGTCAGCCCACCCCTCCAGTCTTTGTCAGCCCACCCCTCCAGTCTTTGTCGGCCCACCCCTCCAGTTTTTGTCACCCCACCAGTCTTTGTCAGCCCACCCCTCCAGTTTTTGTCACCCCACCCCTCCAGTTTTTGTCACCCCACCAGTCTTTGTCGGCCCACCCCACCAGTCTTTGTCAGCCCACCCCTCCAGTCTTTGTCAGCCCACCCCTCCAGTCTTTGTCGGCCCACCCACCAGGCTTTGTCGGCCCACCCTTCCAGTCTTTGTCAGCCCACCCCACCAGTCTTTGTCAGCTCACCCCTCCAGTCTTTGTCAGCCCACCCCACCAGTCTTTGTCTGCCCACCCTTTCAGTCTTTGTTGGCCCACCCTTCCAGTCTTTGTCGGCCTACCCTTCCAGTCTTTGTTGGCCCACCCTTCCAATCTTTGTCAGCCCACCCCTCCAGTCTTTGTCGGCCCACCCTTCCAGTCTTTGTCGGCTCACCCTTCCAATCTTTGTCGGCCCACCCCTCCAGTCTTTGTCGGCCCAGCCCGACCCAATCTCTAGCTGTCAAAATACCAGAAATATGTTTTTCCTATATTGGTGAAATCTTAATGTGATGTATATTGGAGCACTACAACAATGACAATATTCCAGTTAGAATGCTGTGCCTGGTCACGCTGGTGTAGCAGTTAGAATGCTGTGCCTGGTCACGCTGGTGTAGCAGTTAGAATGCTGTGCCTGGTCACGCTGGTGTAGCAGTTAGAATGCTGTGCCTGGTCACGCTGGTGTAGTAGTTAGAATGCTGTGCCTGGTCACGCTGGTGTAGCAGTTAGAATGCTGTGCCTGGTCACGCTGGTGTAGCAGTTAGAATGCTGTGCCTGGTCACGCTGGTGTAGCAGTTAGAATGCTGTGCCTGGTCACGCTGGTGTAGCAGTTAGAATGCTGTGTCTGGTCACGCTGGTGTAGCAGTTAGAATGCTGTGCCTGGTCACGCTGGTGTAGCAGTTAGAATGCTGTGCCTGGTCACGCTGGTGTAGCAGTTAGAATGCTGTGCCTGGTCACGCTGGTGTAGTAGTTAGAATGCTGTGCCTGGTCACGCTGGTGTAGTAGTTAGAATGCTGTGCCTGGTCACGCAGGTGTAGCAGTTAGAATGCTGTGCCTGGTCACGCTGGTGTAGCAGTTAGAATGCTGTGCCTGGTCACGCTGGTGTAGCAGTTAGAATGCTGTGCCTGGTCACGCTGGTGTAGTAGTTAGAATGCTGTGCCTGGTCACGCTGGTGTAGCAGTTAGAATGCTGTGCCTGGTCACGCTGGTGTAGTAGTTAGAATGCTGTGCCTGGTCACGCTGGTGTAGCAGTTAGAATGCTGTGCCTGGTCACGCTGGTGTAGTAGTTAGAATGCTGTGCCTGGTCACGCTGGTGTAGCAGTTAGAATGCTGTGCCTGGTCACGCTGGTGTAGTAGTTAGAATGCTGTGCCTGGTCACGCTGGTGTAGCAGTTAGAATGCTGTGCCTGGTCACGCTGGTGTAGCAGTTAGAATGCTGTGCCTGGTCACGCTGGTGTAGCAGTTAGAATGCTGTGCCTGGTCACGCTGGTGTAGCAGTTAGAATGCTGTGCCTGGTCACGCTGGTGTAGCAGTTAGAATGCTGTGCCTGGTCACGCTGGTGTAGTAGTTAGAATGCTGTGCCTGGTCACGCTGGTGTAGTAGTTAGAATGCTGTGCCTGGTCACGCTGGTGTAGCAGTTAGAATGCTGTGCCTGGTCACGCTGGTGTAGCAGTTAGAATGCTGTGCCTGGTCACGCTGGTGTAGCAGTTAGAATGCTGTGCCTGGTCACGCTGGTGTAGCAGTTAGAATGCTGTGCCTGGTCACGCTGGTGTAGCAGTTAGAATGCTGTGCCTGGTCACGCTGGTGTAGCAGTTAGAATGCTGTGCCTGGTCACGCTGGTGTAGCAGTTAGAATGCTGTGCCTGGTCACGCTGGTGTAGCAGTTAGAATGCTGTGCCTGGTCACGCTGGTGTAGCAGTTAGAATGCTGTGCCTGGTCACGCTGGTGTAGCAGTTAGAATGCTGTGCCTGGTCACGCTGGTGTAGCAGTTAGAATGCTGTGCCTGGTCACGCTGGTGTAGCAGTTAGAATGCTGTGCCTGGTCACGCTGGTGTAGCAGTTAGAATGCTGTGCCTGGTCACGCTGGTGTAGCAGTTAGAATGCTGTGCCTGGTCACGCTGGTGTAGCAGTTAGAATGCTGTGCCTGGTCACGCTGGTGTAGCAGTTAGAATGCTGTGCCTGGTCACGCTGGTGTAGCAGTTAGAATGCTGTGCCTGGTCACGCTGGTGTAGCAGTTAGAATGCTGTGCCTGGTCACGCTGGTGTAGCAGTTAGAATGCTGTGCCTGGTCACGCTGGTGTAGCAGTTAGAATGCTGTGCCTGGTCACGCTGGTGTAGCAGTTAGAATGCTGTGCCTGGTCACGCTGGTGTAGCAGTTAGAATGCTGTGCCTGGTCACGCTGGTGTAGCAGTTAGAATGCTGTGCCTGGTCACGCTGGTGTAGCAGTTAGAATGCTGTGCCTGGTCACGCTGGTGTAGCAGTTAGAATGCTGTGCCTGGTCACGCTGGTGTAGCAGTTAGAATGCTGTGCCTGGTCACGCTGGTGTAGCAGTTAGAATGCTGTGCCTGGTCACGCTGGTGTAGCAGTTAGAATGCTGTGCCTGGTCACGCTGGTGTAGCAGTTAGAATGCTGTGCCTGGTCACGCTGGTGTAGCAGTTAGAAT
Source organism: Lamellibrachia columna (assembly GCA_963662155.1). Lineage (NCBI taxonomy): Eukaryota > Metazoa > Annelida > Polychaeta > Sabellida > Siboglinidae > Lamellibrachia > Lamellibrachia columna. The sequence continues at coordinate 54,684,191 of OY759270.1, read as the reverse complement.
GCTGTGTCTGGTCACGCTGGTGTAGCAGTTAGAATGCTGTGCCTGGTCACGCTGGTGTAGCAGTTAGAATGCTGTGCCTGGTCACGCTGGTGTAGGAGTTAGAATGCTGTGCCTGGTCACGCTGGTGTAGTAGTTAGAATGCTGTGCCTGGTCACGCAGGTGTAGCAGTTAGAATGCTGTGCCTGGTCACGCTGGTGTAGCAGTTAGAATGCTGTGCCTGGTCACGCTGGTGTAGTAGTTAGAATGCTGTGCCTGGTCACGCTGGTGTAGCAGTTAGAATGCTGTGCCTGGTCACGCTGGTGTAGCAGTTAGAATGCTGTGCCTGGTCACGCTGGTGTAGTAGTTAGAATGCTGTGCCTGGTCACGCTGGTGTAGTAGTTAGAATGCTGTGCCTGGTCACGCTGGTGTAGTAGTTAGAATGCTGTGCCTGGTCACGCTGGTGTAGCAGTTAGAATGCTGTGCCTGGTCACGCTGGTGTAGTAGTTAGAATGCTGTGTCTGGTCACGCTGGTGTAGCAGTTAGCTGTGGCATTCTTGAAACATATTTTGACCACAAAAATACTGAGATACCTACCTATTCTAAAAATAGTAAAATATGTTCTTCCAGGAAAATATCAAAAGAAACAAAATCTTTCCTACCTACCGTAAAATTTGAGATCATGTAACAGTGAAGACAGGTATTATTCTGATAGGCCTTATGGGCATCATTTTTAATTGTTCTATGACATGTTTAAATAATCACAATATGAACACAAACATCTCAGAATAACTCACCAGGTCAAAGAAAGGTCAACAGAACAGTAAATCTAACCATGTTAATATTTCAAACAATGTACGCTATATGAATACTGCAATTTCTCAACCACCCTTTACTGTTTGCTTCTTTGAGAACACCCCTGAACTACAACCGACTGGCCAAAAAAAGGTTGTTTCTTATAATGGGACAGTAATTATCCTCTAAAAAAAATTATTTAAACGATGTCATTATAGTAGCACTTTCATAAGCGGAGATGACTACAGCTGGTTGTGGTCAGGTGTCAACATGAGACACTTTGTGGGCCGCACACTTTGGTACAAACAAGCCTATAGCTATCAGTAAGCACTCCACCGAATGATCAGCTGATGATGACAGCCAGCATCTTTACAAGGCAGCAACTTATCTCTGTCACCCTCAGGGCAGCATCATGAGTTACTGAATCTATTACTCAGTGAAGATGTCATTATATAAGGTTATAGTTGTTTAAACAAAGATCACACATTTGTGTGTGTGTGTGTGTGCGCGTCCATGTGTGCATGCGTGCGTGTGTGCGAACATGCTTGCGTGCGTTTAGGAAAGGTGTGCATGGTTTACTTGTGTATAAATGGTAGACAAATTAGGAAAGGTGTGCATGGTCTACTTGTGTGTGTGCGTGCGTGCGTGCGTGCGTGCGTGCGTGCGTGCGTGCGTGCATGCGTGCATGTGTGACAGCTACACACAGTATGCTGACCAATTATCGCAAATTACAACATTACAACATAATGAATATATTGAAAATCTTACCAGAGTGACTTATTATTGTACACAATCACTGTTCCTACCTTATAGTTTTTTACACAGTTATCTGTACAGCATTTTACAACCTTAAATGAGCCCCATGACTCTGCTTGAAGTCAGTCATGCCAGGGGCCATTAAGGTCCTCAAGCCTGGCTGCTGTTCTTTAAGCACCATCCATCTCAATAAAAGAGTAATTGTATGCTGACTAGAAATTAGGAAATGCATGCATGGTTTACTTGTGTGTAACTGATACACAAATTAGGAAAGGTGTGATTGGTTTAATTGTGTGTAACTGGTACACAAGTTAGGAAAGGTGTGCATGGTTTATTTGTGTGTAACCTGTACACAAATTATGATAGGTGTGCATGGTTTACTTGTGTGTAACCTGTACACAAATTAGGAAAAGTGTGCATGGTTTATTTGTGTGTAACTGGTGCACAAATTATGATAGGTGTGCATGGTTTACTTGTGTGTAACCTGTACACAAATTAGGAAAAGTGTGCATGGTTTATTTGTGTGTATCTGGTGCACAAATTATGATAGGTGTGCATGGTTTACTTGTGTGTAACCTGTACACAAATTAGGAAAAGTGTGCATGGTTTATTTGTGTGTAACTGGTACACAAATTATGATAGGTGTGCATGGTTTACTTGTGTGTAACCTGTACACAAATTAGGAAAAGTGTGCATGGTTTATTTGTGTGTAACTGGTGCACAAATTATGATAGGTGTGCATGGTTTACTTGTGTGTAACCTGTACACAAATTAGGAAAAGTGTGCATGGTTTATTTGTGTGTAACTGGTACACAAATTAGGAAAAGTGTGCATGGTTTACTTGTGTGTAACTGGTACACATATTATGAAAGGTGTGCATGGTTTACTTGTGTGTAACTGGTACACAAATTATGAAAGGTGTGCATGGTTTACTTGTGCGTAACTGGTAACACAAGTTATGGAAGGTGTGCATGGTTTACTTGTGTGTAACTGGTACACAAATTAGGAAAGGTGTGCATGGTTTACTTGTGTGTAACTGGTTCACAAATTATGAAAGGTGTGCATGGTTTACTTGTGTGTAACTGGTACACAAATTATGAAAGGTGTGCATGGTTTACTTGTGTGTAACTGGTACACATATTATGAAAGGTGTGCATGGTTTACTTGTGTGTAACTAGAACACATATTATGAAAGGTGTGCATGGTTTACTTGTGTGTAACTGGTACACATATTATGAAAGGTGTGCATGGTTTACTTGTGTGTAACTGGTACACATATTATGAAAGGTGTGCATGGTTTACTTGTGTGTAACTGGTACACATATTATGAAAGGTGTGCATGGTTTACTTGTGTGTAACTGGTACACATATTATGAAAGGTGTGCATGGTTTACTTGTGTGTAACTGGTACACAAATTATGAAAGGTGTGCATGGTTTACTTGTGTGTAACTGGTACACATATTATGAAAGGTGTGCATGGTTTACTTGTGTGTAACTGGTACACATATTATGAAAGGTGTGCATGGTTTACTTGTGTGTAACTGGTACACAAATTATGAAAGGTGTGCATGGTTTACTTGTGTGTAACTGGTACACATATTATGAAAGGTGTGCATGGTTTACTTGTGTGTAACTGGTACACATATTATGAAAGGTGTGCATGGTTTACTTGTGTGTAACTGGTACACATATTATGAAAGGTGTGCATGGTTTACTTGTGTGTAACTGGTACACGAATTATGAAAGGTGTGCATGGTTTACTTGTGTGTAACTGGTACACATATTATGAAAGGTGTGCATGGTTTACTTGTGTGTAACTGGTACACATATTATGAAAGGTGTGCATGGTTTACTTGTGTGTAACTGGTACACAAATTATGAAAGGTGTGCATGGTTTACTTGTGTGTAACTGGTACACATATTATGAAAGGTGTGCATGGTTTACTTGTGTGTAACTGGTACACAAATTATGAAAGGTGTGAATGGTTTACTTGTGTGTAACTGGTACACATATTATGAAAGGTGTGCATGGTTTACTTGTGTGTAACTGGTACACATATTATGAAAGGTGTGCATGGTTTACTTGTGTGTAACTGGTACACAAATTATGAAAGGTGTGCATGGTTTACTTGTGTGTAACTGGTACACATATTATGAAAGGTGTGCATGGTTTACTTGTGTGTAACTGGTACACATATTATGAAAGGTGTGCATGGTTTACTTGTGTGTAACTGGTACACAAATTATGAAAGGTGTGCATGGTTTACTTGTGTGTAACTGGTACACATATTATGAAAGGTGTGCATGGTTTACTTGTGTGTAACTGGTACACATATTATGAAAGGTGTGCATGGTTTACTTGTGTGTAACTGGTACACATATTATGAAAGGTGTGCATGGTTTACTTGTGTGTAACTGGTACACAAATTATGAAAGGTGTGCATGGTTTACTTGTGTGTAACTGGTACACATATTATGAAAGGTGTGCATGGTTTACTTGTGTGTAACTGGTACACATATTATGAAAGGTGTGCGTGGTTTACTTGTGTGTAACTAGTACACATATTATGAAAGGTGTGCATGGTTTACTTGTGTGTAACTGGTACACATATTATGAAAGGTGTGCATGGTTTACTTGTGTGTAACTGGTACACATATTATGAAAGGTGTGCATGGTTTATTTGTGTGTAACTGGTGCACAAATTATGATAGGTGTGCATGGTTTACTTGTGTGTAACCTGTACACAAATTAGGAAAAGTGTGCATGGTTTATTTGTGTGTAACTGGTGCAAAAATTATGATAGGTGTGCATGGTTTACTTGTGTGTAACCTGTACACAAATTAGGAAAAGTGTGCATGGTTTATTTGTGTGTAACTGGTACACAAATTAGGAAAAGTGTGCATGGTTTACTTGTGTGTAACCTGTACACAAATTAGGGAAGGTGTGCATGGTTTACTTGTGTGTAACTGGTACACATATTATGAAAGGTGTGCATGGTTTACTTGTGTGTAACTGGTACACAAATTAGGAAAGGTGTGCATGGTTTACTATTGTGTAACTGGTACACAAGTTAGGGAAGGTGTGTATGGTTTACTTGTGCGTAACTGGTACACAAATTAGGAAAGGTGTGCATGGTTTACTTGTATGTAACTGGTACACAAGTTAGGAGAGGTGTGCATGGCTTACTTGTGTGTAACTGGTACACAAATTAGGAAAGGTGTGTATGGTTTACTTGTGCGTAACTGGTACACAAATTAGGAAAGGTGTGCATGGTTTACTTGTGTGTAACTGGTATACAAATTATGAAAGGTGTGCATGGTTTACTTGTGTGTAACTGGTACACAAATTATGATAGGTGTGCATGGTTTACTTGTGTGTAACTGGTACACATATTATGAAAGGTGTGCATGGTTTACTTGTGTGTAACTGGTACACATATTATGAAAGGTGTGCATGGTTTACTTGTGTGTAACTGGTACACATATTATGAAAGGTGTGCATGGTTTACTTGTGTGTAACTGGTACACAAATTATGAAAGGTGTGCATGGTTTACTTGTGTGTAACTGGTACACATATTATGAAAGGTGTGCATGGTTTACTTGTGTGTAACTGGTACACATATTATGAAAGGTGTGCATGGTTTACTTGTGTGTAACTGGTACACATATTATGAAAGGTGTGCATGGTTTACTTGTGTGTAACTGGTACACAAATTATGAAAGGTGTGCATGGTTTACTTGTGTGTAACTGGTACACATATTATGAAAGGTGTGCGTGGTTTACTTGTGTGTAACTAGTACACATATTATGAAAGGTGTGCATGGTTTACTTGTGTGTAACTGGTACACATATTATGAAAGGTGTGCATGGTTTACTTGTGTGTAACTGGTACACATATTATGAAAGGTGTGCATGGTTTATTTGTGTGTAACCTGTACACAAATTAGGAAAAGTGTGCATGGTTTATTTGTGTGTAACTGGTGCACAAATTATGATAGGTGTGCATGGTTTACTTGTGTGTAACCTGTACACAAATTAGGAAAAGTGTGCATGGTTTATTTGTGTGTAACTGGTACACAAATTAGGAAAAGTGTGCATGGTTTACTTGTGTGTAACCTGTACACAAATTAGGGAAGGTGTGCATGGTTTACTTGTGTGTAACTGGTACACAAATTAGGAAAAGTGTGCATGGTTTACTTGTGTGTAACTGGTACACAAATTAGGGAAGGTGTGCATGGTTTACTTGTGTGTAACTGGTACACATATTATGAAAGGTGTGCATGGTTTACTTGTGTGTAACTGGTACACAAATTAGGAAAGGTGTGCATGGTTTACTATTGTGTAACTGGTACACAAGTTAGGAGAGGTGTGCATGGCTTACTTGTGTGTAACTGGTACACAAATTAGGAAAGGTGTGTATGGTTTACTTGTGCGTAACTGGTACACAAATTAGGAAAGGTGTGCATGGTTTACTTGTGTGTAACTGGTATACAAATTATGAAAGGTGTGCATGGTTTACTTGTGTGTAACTGGTACACAAATTAGGAAAGGTGTGCATGGTTTACTTGTGCGTAACTGGTAACACAAGTTATGGAAGGTGTGCATGGTTTACTTGTGTGTAACTGGTACACAAATTAGGAAAGGTGTGCATGGTTTACTTGTGTGTAACTGGTACACAAATTAGGAAAGGTGTGCATGGTTTACTTGTGTGTAACTGGTATACAAATTATGAAAGGTGTGCATGGTTTACTTGTGTGTAACTGGTACACAAATTAGGAAAGGTGTGCATGGTTTACTTGTGCGTAACTGGTAACACAAGTTATGGAAGGTGTGCATGGTTTACTTGTGTGTAACTGGTACACAAATTAGGAAAGGTGCGCATGGTTTACTTGTGTGTAACTGGTACACAAATTAGGAAAGGTGTGTATGGTTTACTTGTGTGTAACTGGTACACAAATTATGAAAGGTGTGCATGGTTTACTTGTGTGTAACTGGTATACAAATTATGAAAGGTGTGCATGGTTTACTTGTGTGTAACTGGTACACAAATTAGGAAAGGTGTGCATGGTTTACTTGTGCGTAACTGGTAACACAAGTTATGGAAGGTGTGCATGGTTTACTTGTGTGTAACTGGTACACAAATTAGGAAAGGTGTGCATGGTTTACTTGTGTGTAACTGGTTCACAAATTATGAAAGGTATGCATGGTTTACTTGTGTGTAACTGGTACACAAATTAGGAAAGGTGTGCATGGTTTACTTGTGTGTAACTGGTACACAAATTAGGAAAGGTGTGCATGGTTTACTTGTGCGTAACTGGTACACATATTATGAAAGGTGTGCATGGTTTACTTGTGTGTAACTGGTACACAAATTAGGAAAGGTGTGTATGGTTTACTTGTGTGTAACTGGTAACACAAGTTATGGAAGGTGTGCATGGTTTACTTGTGTGTAACTGGTACACAAATTAGGAAAGGTGTGCATGGTTTACTTGTGTGTAACTGGTTCACAAATTATGAAAGGTGTGCATGGTTTACTTGTGTGTAACTGGTACACATATTATGAAAGGTGTGCATGGTTTACTTGTGTGTAACTGGTACACATATTATGAAAGGTGTGCATGGTTTACTTGTGTGTAACTAGTACACATATTATGAAAGGTGTGCATGGTTTACTTGTGTGTAACTGGTACACAAATTATGATAGGTGTGCATGGTTTACTTGTGTGTAACTGGTACACATATTATGAAAGGTGTGCATGGTTTACTTGTGTGTAACTGGTACACATATTATGAAAGGTGTGCATGGTTTACTTGTGTGTAACTGGTACACATATTATGAAAGGTGTGCATGGTGTACTTGTGTGTAACTGGTACACAAATTATGAAAGGTGTGCATGGTTTACTTGTGTGTAACTGGTACACAAATTAGGAAAGGTGTGCATGGTTTACTTGTGTGTAACTGGTACACAAATTATGAAAGGTGTGCATGGTTTACTTGTGTGTAACTGGTACACATATTATGAAAGGTGTGCATGGTTTACTTGTGTGTAACTGGTACACATATTATGAAAGGTGTGCATGGTTTACTTGTGTGTAACTGGTACACATATTATGAAAGGTGTGCATGGTTTACTTGTGTGTAACTGGTACACAAATTATGAAAGGTGTGCATGGTTTACTTGTGTGTAACTGGTACACATATTATGAAAGGTGTGCGTGGTTTACTTGTGTGTAACTAGTACACATATTATGAAAGGTGTGCATGGTTTACTTGTGTGTAACTGGTACACATATTATGAAAGGTGTGCATGGTTTACTTGTGTGTAACTGGTACACATATTATGAAAGGTGTGCATGGTTTATTTGTGTGTAACCTGTACACAAATTAGGAAAAGTGTGCATGGTTTATTTGTGTGTAACTGGTGCACAAATTATGATAGGTGTGCATGGTTTACTTGTGTGTAACCTGTACACAAATTAGGAAAAGTGTGCATGGTTTATTTGTGTGTAACTGGTACACAAATTAGGAAAAGTGTGCATGGTTTACTTGTGTGTAACCTGTACACAAATTAGGGAAGGTGTGCATGGTTTACTTGTGTGTAACTGGTACACAAATTAGGAAAAGTGTGCATGGTTTACTTGTGTGTAACTGGTACACAAATTAGGGAAGGTGTGCATGGTTTACTTGTGTGTAACTGGTACACATATTATGAAAGGTGTGCATGGTTTACTTGTGTGTAACTGGTACACAAATTAGGAAAGGTGTGCATGGTTTACTATTGTGTAACTGGTACACAAGTTAGGAGAGGTGTGCATGGCTTACTTGTGTGTAACTGGTACACAAATTAGGAAAGGTGTGTATGGTTTACTTGTGCGTAACTGGTACACAAATTAGGAAAGGTGTGCATGGTTTACTTGTGTGTAACTGGTATACAAATTATGAAAGGTGTGCATGGTTTACTTGTGTGTAACTGGTACACAAATTAGGAAAGGTGTGCATGGTTTACTTGTGCGTAACTGGTAACACAAGTTATGGAAGGTGTGCATGGTTTACTTGTGTGTAACTGGTACACAAATTAGGAAAGGTGTGCATGGTTTACTTGTGTGTAACTGGTACACAAATTAGGAAAGGTGTGCATGGTTTACTTGTGTGTAACTGGTATACAAATTATGAAAGGTGTGCATGGTTTACTTGTGTGTAACTGGTACACAAATTAGGAAAGGTGTGCATGGTTTACTTGTGCGTAACTGGTAACACAAGTTATGGAAGGTGTGCATGGTTTACTTGTGTGTAACTGGTACACAAATTAGGAAAGGTGCGCATGGTTTACTTGTGTGTAACTGGTACACAAATTAGGAAAGGTGTGTATGGTTTACTTGTGTGTAACTGGTACACAAATTATGAAAGGTGTGCATGGTTTACTTGTGTGTAACTGGTATACAAATTATGAAAGGTGTGCATGGTTTACTTGTGTGTAACTGGTACACAAATTAGGAAAGGTGTGCATGGTTTACTTGTGCGTAACTGGTAACACAAGTTATGGAAGGTGTGCATGGTTTACTTGTGTGTAACTGGTACACAAATTAGGAAAGGTGTGCATGGTTTACTTGTGTGTAACTGGTTCACAAATTATGAAAGGTATGCATGGTTTACTTGTGTGTAACTGGTACACAAATTAGGAAAGGTGTGCATGGTTTACTTGTGTGTAACTGGTACACAAATTAGGAAAGGTGTGCATGGTTTACTTGTGCGTAACTGGTACACATATTATGAAAGGTGTGCATGGTTTACTTGTGTGTAACTGGTACACAAATTAGGAAAGGTGTGTATGGTTTACTTGTGCGTAACTGGTAACACAAGTTATGGAAGGTGTGCATGGTTTACTTGTGTGTAACTGGTACACAAATTAGGAAAGGTGTGCATGGTTTACTTGTGTGTAACTGGTTCACAAATTATGAAAGGTGTGCATGGTTTACTTGTGTGTAACTGGTACACATATTATGAAAGGTGTGCATGGTTTACTTGTGTGTAACTGGTACACATATTATGAAAGGTGTGCATGGTTTACTTGTGTGTAACTAGTACACATATTATGAAAGGTGTGCATGGTTTACTTGTGTGTAACTGGTACACAAATTATGAAAGGTGTGCATGGTTTACTTGTGTGTAACTGGTACACATATTATGAAAGGTGTGCATGGTTTACTTGTGTGTAACTGGTACACATATTATGAAAGGTGTGCATGGTTTACTTGTGTGTAACTGGTACACATATTATGAAAGGTGTGCATGGTTTACTTGTGTGTAACTGGTACACAAATTATGAAAGGTGTGCGTGGTTTACTTGTGTGTAACTAGTACACATATTATGAAAGGTGTGCATGGTTTACTTGTGTGTAACTGGTACACATATTATGAAAGGTGTGCATGGTTTACTTGTGTGTAACTGGTACACATATTATGAAAGGTGTGCATGGTTTACTTGTGTGTAACTGGTACACATATTATGAAAGGTGTGCATGGTTTACTTGTGTGTAACTGGTACACATATTATGAAAGGTGTGCATGGTTTACTTGTGTGTAACTAGTACACATATTATGAAAGGTGTGCATGGTTTACTTGTGTGTAACTGGTACACAAATTATGAAAGGTGTGCATGGTTTACTTGTGTGTAACTGGTACACATATTATGAAAGGTGTGCATGGTTTACTTGTGTGTAACTGGTACACATATTATGAAAGGTGTGCATGGTTTACTTGTGTGTAACTGGTACACATATTATGAAAGGTGTGCATGGTTTACTTGTGTGTAACTGGTACACAAATTATGAAAGGTGTGCGTGGTTTACTTGTGTGTAACTAGTACACATATTATGAAAGGTGTGCATGGTTTACTTGTGTGTAACTGGTACACATATTATGAAAGGTGTGCATGGTTTACTTGTGTGTAACTGGTACACATATTATGAAAGGTGTGCATGGTTTACTTGTGTGTAACTGGTATACAAATTATGAAAGGTGTGCATGGTTTACTTGTGTGTAACTGGTACACAAATTATCTGAGCAGGACATCTTATGTGCAGACATTGGAACACATTGATTCAGACCATCTACTGCTTCCTTCGGATTCTAGTTTTCAGACACAGGTTTGTGTTGATTCAATCAATGTGACCGTTGATGAAAACACCACTCATGTTGCACTGTAGGTCTAATTGGAATGACCTATCAATGTAAGGCAATCCTCCCTAACATCTCTGACATCACTGTCCTCTCTGATAAACTTCTCAGAGAAGATCAGATGCTGATCCAGAGAGAGTAAGAGGAGATGTATTTAACGTGCTGAACCCTGTCCTAGCTGAGAAACCTACAACGCTGACTTTGATCCAAGTGGAAAATATGAGATTTGTTAAACCCTTTGGAATGCAAGATATAGATCTGAAGTCAGTTTCGCAGCAACATACAGCCATAAAACAAATAGATCTGAAGTCAGTTTCATGGCAACATATAGCCATCAAACAAATAGTTCTGAAGTCAGTTTCGCAGCAACATATAGACATCAAACAAATAGATCTGAAGTCAGTTTCGCAGCAACATATAGACATCAAACAAATAGATCTGAAATCTGTTTTGCGGCAACATATAGACATCAAACAAATAGATCTGAAGTTTTGCGGCAACATATAGCCATCAAACAAATAGATCTGAAGTCAATTTTGCGACTACATATAGCCTTTAAACAAATAGATCTGAAGTCAGTTTTGCGGCAACATATAGCCATCAAACAAATAGACCTGAAGTCAGTTTTGCGGCAACATATAGCCATCAAACAAATATATCTGAAGTCAGTTTTGTGGCAACATATAGACATCAAACAAATAGACCTGAAGTCAGTTTTGCGGCAACATATAGACATCAAACAAATAGATCTGAAGTCAGTTTCGCAGCAACATATAGCCATCAAACAAATAGATCTGAAGTCAGTTTTGCGGCAACATATAGACATCAAACAAATAGATCTGAAGTCAGTTTTGCGGCAACATATAGACATCAAACAAATAGATCTGAAGTCAGTTTTGCGGCAACATATAGACATCAAACAAATAGATCTGAAGTCAGTTTTGCGGCAACATATAGACATCAAACAAATAGATCTGAAGTCAGTTTCGCAGCAACATATAGACATCAAACAAATAGACTTGAAGTCAGTTTTGCGGCAACATATAGACATCAAACAAATAGATCTGAAGTAAGTTTTGCAGCAACATATAGACATCAAACAAATATATCTGAAGTCAGTTTTGCGGCAACATATAGACATCAAACAAATAGATCTGAAGTCAGTTTCGCAGCAACATATAGACATCAAACAAATAGATCTGAAGTCAGTTTCGCAGCAACATATAGCCATCAAACAAATAGATCTGAAGTCAATTTTGCGGCAACATATAGACATCAAACAAATAGATCTGAAGTCAGTTTTGTGGCAACATATAGACATCAAACAAATAGATCTGAAGTCAGTTTTGCGGCAACATATAGCCATCAAACAAATAGACCTGAAGTCAGTTTTGCGGCAACATATAGCCATCAAACAAATAGACCTGAAGTCAGTTTTGCGGCAACATATAGCCATCAAACAAATATATCTGAAGTCAGTTTTGCTGCAACATATAGACATCAAACAAATAGATTTGAAGTCAGTTTCGCAGCAACATATAGACATCAAACAAATAGATCTGAAGTCAGTTTCGCAGCAACATATAGAAATCAAACAAATAGATCTGAAGTCAATTTTGCGGCAACATATAGACATCAAACAAATAGATCTGAAGTCAGTTTTGCGGCAACATATAGACATCAAACAAATAGATCTGAAGTTTTGTGGCAACATATAGACATAAAACAAATAGATCTGAAGTAAGTTTTGCGGCAACATATAGCCATCAAACAAATAGACCTGAAGTCAGTTTTGCGGCAACATATAGCCATCAAACAAATAGACCTGAAGTCAGTTTTGCGGCAACATATAGCCATCAAACAAATAGACCTGAAGTCAGTTTTGCGGCAACATATAGACATCAAACAAATATACCTGAAGTCTTGTGTGCTTCCTTCTGATTCTAGTTTTCAGACACAGGTTTGTGTTGATTCAATCAATGTGACCTTTGATGAAAACACCACTCATGTTGCACTGTAGGTCTAATTGGAATGACCTATCAATGTAAGGCGATCCTCCCTAACATCTCTGACATCACTGTCCTCTCTGATAAACCTCTCAGAGAAGATCAGATGCTGATCCAGAGAGAGTAAGAGGAGATGTATTTAACATGCTGAACCCTGTCCTAGCTGACTTTGATCCAAGTGGAAAATATGACCTGAAGTCAGTTTTGCGGCAACATATACACATCAAACAAATAGATCTGAAGTCAGTTTTGCGGCAACATATAGACATCAAACAAATAGATCTGAAGTCAGTTTCATGGCAACATATAGCCATCAAACAAATAGATCTGAAGTCAGTTTCACGGCAACATATAGACATCAAACAAATAGATCTGAAGTCAGTTTTGCGGCAACATATAGACATCAAACAAATAGATCTGAAGTCAGTTTCGCAGCAACATATAGACAGACATCAAACAAATAGATCTGACGTCAGTTTCGCAGCAACATATAGACATCAAACAAACAGATCTGAAGTCAGTCTCGCTGCAACATATAGACATCAAACAAATAGACCTGAAGTCAGTTTTACAGCAGCATTAGCCATAAGATAACATCAAATAAATCGTTTAATGTGAGCCTGCAAGATTACAGTAATACACCATCTTTTCATCTCAAATTACAGCAGATGACCAGTATTTGATGATGGATGACCAGTCTTTGATGCTGACCAGGGATTATTTCATAGACCTGTGACATAATCCCCTAATTGCTTGCGCTAGGACTTGTTACTGTCGCCACCATTTCAACATAAAACACAATACAATATCATGCTGCACACTACAAGTGTGAATTTATGTGGTACCAATTATTTCAACATAAAACATAATACAATATCATGCTGCACACTACAAGTGTGAATTTATGTGGTACCAATTAATTATTGCTATTTAGGTAACATATTAATGCAAAACACTTCTTATATCTTATAACAGAAAGTGTTTTAATGTATCCAAAATATGGTAACATCTAGTAATGTTCTTCATACTAGTTTAACAAGAGTCATCCAAAGGTAAATGATGGCGGGTGGATGAAGGAAGCCATTGGCTTATCGAGAGTCCAACAAATTTAGTTGCACATATACAATAGCGTACTGATTACACACACGCACGGACGCACGCACGGACGCACGCACGCATGCACACACACACAGATTTTGGACCCAGTCAGTGTTAAAGTGAGGGTTTGATACAATATCATGTGGTATGACAACTCGTCACAAAATGATTATTATACTTGTAACTTATCTCTGTTTTTTTATCTTGTATCTAAACGGAGTGTGGCTGTTGCACAGTGCACAAGCTGGGACAATGGTGAACTGAAGATGTTACTCACTGTCTAGAAAGTTTCCTGGTACAAATCAATGGGACAATACAATATGCTGCCATTTACAGAGAGTCTAGTGGGCGGCTAGAAGCCATAATGTGTATGCTGGGTCAAGAGAAGAACAAAAGACAAATGCTAAACATAGAAGGTGGCAGACCACAACAAAAGATCATCAAATATGTTATGAGAAAAGATTAGTAAGGAGCAGAGGAAGTCTCCACTACATTAATGTCAAATTACAAGCACTGTCAGAAAGCACAGTATAACCTGCCTTCAATGATTCCCCCATTCAACTTCTATCTTTCTTCCCGACCATGTTTTCTCTTGATGGACAACACTGTCTAACTGCCACCTTTATTGCCCACACGGACGCATGCACGCGGATGCAACAACACTGTCTAACTGCCACCTCTTAATGCCCTATAGATGGATGCAACAACACTGTCTAACTGCCACCTTTTAATGCCCTACAGATGGATGCAACAACACTGTCTAACTGCCACCTTTTAATGCCCTATAAATGCAACAACACTGTCTAACTGCCACCTTTTAATGCCCTACAGCTGGATGCAACAACACTGTCTAACTGCCACCTTTTAATGCCCTACAGATGGATGCAACAACACTGTCTAACTGCCACCTTTTAATGCCCTACAGATGGATGCAACAACACTGTCTAACTGCCACCTCTTAATGCCCTATAGATACAACAACACTGTCTAACTGCCACCTTTTAATGCCCTATAAATGCAACAACACTGTCTAACTGCCACCTTTTAATGCCCTACAGCTGGATGCAACAACACTGTCTAACTGCCACCTTTTAATGCCCTACAGATGGATGCAACAACACTGTCTAACTGCCACCTTTTAATGCCCTACAGATGGATGCAACAACACTGTCTAACTGCCACCTCTTAATGCCCTATAGATGCAACAACACTGTCTAACTGCCACCTTTTAATGCCCTATAGATGCAACAACACTGTCTAACTGCCACCTTTTAATGCCCTACAGCTGGATGCAACAACACTGTCTAACTGCCACCTTTTAATGCCCTACAGATGGATGCAACAACACTGTCTAACTGCCACCTTTTAATGCCCTACAGATGGATGCAACAACACTGTCTAACTGCCACCTCTTAATGCCCTATAGATGCAACAACACTGTCTAACTGCCACCTTTTAATGCCCTATAGATGCAACAACACTGTCTAACTGCCACCTTTTAATGCCCTATAGATGCAACAACACTGTCTAACTGCCACCTCTTAATGCCCTATAGATGCAACAACACTGTCTAACTGCCACCTCTTAATGCCCTATAGATGCAACAACACTGTCTAACTGCCACCTTTTAATGCCCTATAGATGCAACAACACTGTCTAACTGCCACCTCTTAATGCCCTATAGATGCAACAACACTGTCTAACTGCCACCTTTTAATGCCCTATAGATGCAACAACACTGTCTAACTGCCACCTTTTAATGCCCTATAGATGCAACAACAGTGAAGTAGCTTTGCATTTTAATCAAGGTGAAACAATCCACATTGACCATCACAGCCACAATAAGTCCACTCTGGCTGACAAGTGGCATTAGTAGTGACATCGACACGGCACCGAGTCACATCAACATGACATAGGGAGGATGACATCCCAGTGCTCAACATCACAGGCTGAGCCCAACATCCTAGAGACGCAGGCTGAGCCCAACATCCTAGAGACGTGGGCTGAGCCCAACATTCTAGAGAGACAAGGGCTGAGCCCAACATCCTAGAGATGCAGGCTGAGCCCAATATCGTAGAGACGCGGGCTGAGCCCATCATCCTAGAGATGCAGGCTGAGCCCAACATCCTAGAGAGACACGGGCTGAGCCCAACATCCTAGAGAGACACGGGTTGAGCCCAATATCCTAGAGACGTGGGCTGAGCCCAACATCCTAGAGAGACGCAGGCTGAGCCCAACATCCTAGAGAGATGCAGGCTGAGCCCAACATCCTAGAGAGACACGGGCTGAGCCCAACATCCTAGAGAAACGCAAGCTGAGCCCAACATTCTAGAGAGACAGGACTAGACTTGCAGTTAAGTACATTACATCAATTCCAATTACACCTCAAAAATTCCAATTATCATTTCCATATCAAAATAAAAGTATGCGAAGAAAGCAACCATAGACATACGTAACGCCCAAAAAATAATCATTTATTTTAGAGCTGCTTTATTTAATTTCTGCATATATTATGGCACATAATGGCAAACAAATTTGATTTATGAAACATATTATATTTTATTGATTATCTGAATAATTTGAGTTTAAAATTTACAGGATGTAACTGAAAAACTAATTGAAAGGTAATTGAAAATACCAATTACATTTTCAACAATTCCAATTAGAATTCTGGAATTGACAGGGTTTTTGTTAAAAGCCGGGACCCGGGTAATTTACCCGGCGACGGCGGTCCATGTACCCGGCTATCGTAGTCTAGAGGAAGACCGATTTTTATTATCCCTCATGTTGGCTAATGACCGACCCGCTTTTGTGTTAATCATTGCAGCGTCGACATCCCAGACAGGTCAGCCATCGTTGATGATCACGACATGTGGCACCAAAACAGCGCCGGTCAACAAATGGTCATTTTGCATTAATAAATGGCAGTTTTAAATCATTTGCAGACATTTTATGCGTCGCATATTTACTTCCCACAATTCATAGCATTACTTGTGGCCAAGCGCCTAGCGGGCAGATCGGCAACCACGTTACAGCGGTGCTAGTTCGGCAAAATAAAATGCCTTAGAAACAGTCATCCATATGGCATTTTTTAAAGCAAACTTATAAGAAAAGGTAATGTTTCTTAAAGCATATCCCAAAATGTTAAAATCAGTGTACTTGGCCAACATTATCCCAAATAGTGTCTGAATACTCCATTATTGCCAGAGTTATGGAAACGATTAATCATACGCTGCTGGCGCGTGGCGAACCCCTACTAGTGTCGTGACCTAGTCTGGCACTATACTGCCATGAAATAACAAAAGGGATCAAGTGACGATGAGGTATTTTTGAGATATCGGACAAAACATAGTATTGCTTTGCCCTCTTGTGCATATTACGGCACAGCAATTATCCACAATTCTACAGACTGTTTGACACTGTGTATTTATAAAAATTACTTGTATACTGGCTGCTGCACCATTCGCTATAGCCTAGGCCCTAGGTTATAGACTAGTACATAATATAATTTGTGTCGTTCGATAATCATAATTTTTTCATTGAAAACAAGTTTTCTAACAATTTGTATGCACTGCTACGAGGAAATAATTGTTATTGATTTTGAATATGGATGTCTTAGACAAAAGTTTCTTCTGATTTCTGTGAAAACGGCATATTATATTACTTATAACGACTGGCTCAGCACAACGATTATGACATTGATTATTTGGTGACTACCAAAGCAGGACAATTATGTGACCAGTTGTGGCAAACAATGTACATTTTAATAATTATGTAATGGTCCCTGCTTTGGGGTTCATGGTCCCTGCTATAGCCACTGTGGATAACCCTGATTGGCATTTCAATTCCAATTCAATGTAATTGACCCCAAGTCTGGAAGGGACTGTGATATAACACGCTCCAGTCAGGCGCAAACAATACCTTATTCATTGACCAAGCATTGGTCCAGCACCACTTGTTGTGGTTATCTGGTAGACGGACGGAGGGAACGAAAATGGAAGCATTAAAAACAAGCTGAGCTGAAAATAAGACAATTCTATTCTTTATAGGCATAGACAACAAGAAGTTATTTAGCATAGCAGGTCAACTGTTATCTTGGTTGTGTAAACAACAAGACAACAAGAAGTTATTTAGCAGGTCAACTATTATCTTGGTTGTGTAAACAACAAGACAACAAGAAGTTATTTAGCAGGTCAACTGTTATCTTGGTTGTGTAAACAGAACACCTCAACAATGTGTGTGGAATGACCTTGTTGTGTTGCGCAAAATTAATTAATCACACAGATAATTTACAGTGACTACAGGGGACAATTAGGGATATAAATTTAATTTATGATGAGAGCATATAAAGTAACATAATCTATAATAATCCTAATGGCACAGTGCATAACCCAGCTACCCACGGAAGCTTTGAATGCTTTTGCATAAATTTGTATAACATTTTTCATCAGCCTATAGCATTCTTATTCTGATTGAATGTCACCATCTATGAGACTATGAAGTATACCTACAGTTGAGCCTTGTTATAACGCAGTGGTTGGGATCCTCGATTTCAGACCACGCTGTACGTGATGCACGTTAGGTGTTCCCATATCAGCCACCAGAGAGCTACTAAACAATATCGATCGCCGCCCACTGCACCAAGTCCAAGAACTCAGTCGAAGGCACTGTGTGCTGGCAGCACTGTTTTATACGACAATACGCAGTTTACAGAGCTTATTAAACGAGTCAACTAGCATCAATGTGTATTATTTTTAATTATTTTGTCACTGTCCTGTTGAATCTTGAACTGACGAATACGCATATACACCGCTATGGAATAGATTTGCTATGATGATGATGTACTGGACCAATAGGCCTATGAATCGAAAATAATAGCCCGGATTTGAGAAGCTGAAAAAGTATGAGTTGACACACTCAGTATGTAGGCTGATTAAACATAGAAAACGAAAAAATGTAGAATTAATCATTGTTTCACTTTCTCTTTCAACAGATCTCGACCGAAGCATAAATTCACGACACACCACTTAACATCGATTCATCGGTTCATATGTGGATGATGAATCCGTATTTCCACGCACCGGTAGCACCTTGGGTTAGGCATTTGGCATGTTGGTTTTGTGCTGCGAAAACAATTAGATTCACGATGCAATGGAAGCATGTCATTTCACCCCAGTGTTATATTGCATATTAAATTGCATTAAGACCGTTTATCTGATTTTTTCGCAAGGCATATTTGTGAATCTCAATTGCAATATACAAACTGCCGAAGTGTAGCCAGCATCAGCAATTGATGCCTGCGCCAGTGCAAAACAATTGATGCCTGCGCCAGTGCAAAACAAACAACACATTAACACTCTTTCATTAACATTGTTCACCTAATGTTTCTTGAATTGTCAATCAAAGCAATTCTAAGTAGGTTTAGGCAGGCCCATTTGGCATTTCCCCCTGGCGCAGAAAATCGGGGTCTACAACGGACCGCCTTATATCCGAATCCCCGTCTCATTGTTTCACTGTATCCCACCACGCTGTCCCTGCCTTGCTGTCCCCGCCTCGCTGTCTCTGTCTCAGTCTCGTCTCACTGTCTCCATCTCGCTGTCCCCATATCGTTGTCTCACTGTCTCCATCTCACTGTCTCCATCTCACTGTCCCCATCTCACTGTCCCCATCTCACTGTCCCCATCTCACTGTCTCCATCTCACTGTCTCCATCTCACTGTCCCCATCTCACTACTGTCTCCATCTCACTGTCCCCATCTCACTGTCTCCATCTCACTGTCTCCATCTCACTGTCCCCATCTCACTGTCTCCATCTCACTACTGTCCCCATCTCACTGTCTCCATCTCACTGTCCCCATCTCACTGTCCCCATCTCACTGTCTCCATCTCACTGTCTCCATCTCACTGTCTCCATCTCACTACTGTCTCCATCTCACTGTCCCCATCTCACTGTCTCCATCTCACTGTCCCCATCTCACTGTCCCCATCTCACTGTCTCCATCTCACTGTCTCCATCTCACTGTCTCCATCTCACTGTCCCCATCTCACTACTGTCTCCATCTCACTGTCCCCATCTCACTACTGTCTCCATCTCACTGTCTCCATCTCCCTGTCCCCATCTCACTGTCCCCATCTCACTGTCCCCATCTCACTGTCTCCATCTCACTGTCTCCATCTCACTGTCTCCATCTCACTGTCTCCATCTCACTGTCCCCATCTCACTACTGTCTCCATCTCACTGTCCCCATCTCACTACTGTCTCCATCTCACTGTCTCCATCTCCCTGTCCCCATCTCACTGTCCCCATCTCACTGTCTCCATCTCACTGTCTCCATCTCACTGTCTCCATCTCACTATGTCTCCGTCTTACTCTTTCATTGTCTCACTTGTCTCTGTCTCATTGTCTCCATCTCACTGTCTCTGTCTAACTGTCTCAGCCTCACTTTTTCACTGTCTCATTGTCTCCGTCTCACTGTCTGAGTCTCACTGTCTCCGTCTCACTGTCTCATTGTCTCTATGTCACTGTCTCCATGTCTCACTTCTCCATCTCGCCGTCTCCGTATAACTGTCTCCGTCTCTCGTTGTCTCTGTCTCACTGTCTCTGTCTCCGTCTCACTGTCTCCGTCTCATTATCTCCATCTCACTGTCTCCGTTTCACTGTCTCCGTCTCACTGTCTTTCCTACTGATTGGGTTCTAAGGTTCTGCCACATACTGCATCTCCCTGTCTCCCTGTCTCCCTGTCTCCCTGTCACACTGTCCCACTGTCTCCCTGTCTCCCTGTCCCACTGTCTCCCTGTCCCACTGTCCCACTATCTCCCTGTCCCACTGTCTCCCTGTCCCACTGTCCCCCTGTCCCACTGTCACCATGTCCCACTGTCCCCCTGTCACACTGTCCCCCTGTCCCACTGTCTCCCTGTCCCACTGTCCCCCTGTCTCACTGTCCCACTGTCCCCCTGTCCCACTGTCCCCCTGTCTCACTGTCCCACTGTCCCCCTGTCTCACTGTCTCCCTGTCTCCCTGTCTCACTGTCCCCCTGTCTCACTGTCCCCCTGTCTCACTGTCCCCCTGTCTCACTGTCCCCCTGTCTCACTGTCCCCCTGTCCCATTGTCCCACTGTCTCCCTGTTTCACTGTCCCCCTGCCTCACTGTCCCCGTCTCACTGTCCCCCTGTCCCACTGTCCCACTGTCTCCCTGTTTCACTGTCCCCCTGCCTCACTGTCTCCGTCTCACTGTCCCCCTGTCCCACTGTCTCCGTCTCACTGTTCCCCTGTCCCACTGTCCCACTGTCCCACTGTCTCCCTGTCCCACTGTCTCCCTGTCTCACTGTCCCACTGTCTCCGTCTCACTGTCCCCCTGTCCCACTGTCCCACTGTCCCCCGTCACACTGTCTCACTGTCCCCCTGTCCCACTGTCTCACTGTCTCCCTGTCTCACTGTCCCCCTGTCCCACTGTCTCCCTGTCCCACTGTCCCCCTGTCTCACTGTCTCCCTGTCCCACTGTCCCACTGTCCCCCTGTCCCACTGTCTCCCTGTCCCACTGTCTCCCTGTCTCCCTGTCCCACTGTCTCCCTGTCTCCCTGTCCCACTGTCTCCCTGGCAGACACTGATTGGGTTTTGTAGTTGTGCAGGCAACATCTACAGCCGGAAAACAAAATTGCTACTTAGAATTTGTAGCTCCCTGACCAGACAATATTGATACATTATACACATGCACATACAGATAATATTGATACATTATACACATGCACATACAGATAATATTGATACATTATACACATGCACATACAGATAATATTGACACATTATACACATGCACATACAGATAATGACTCGCACATTTTCAATGGAAATTTGGGAGTCCGTAGACAAATCTGGGAGTCTGTATTCACATTTGGACCATCTACCAATCAGAAGTGAGTGCCTCCATTTGGCTCGTAATCTAAAATTATGGGCCGAACCATGGATTCATTTCTTAGTGTTTTAGTTAGTTATTATTCGAAGAACTTTTGATCCGAGAGCAGCCTCGTTGCATCATGTTCAAGGGTAGTTTTGAAAAAACAGGAGTGTTAATTACCTAGGCAGTGAAAGGCATGTTGACAGACCATTTAAACTGGCCAGTTTAATACTGGATTTATTGCCTTCTAAAGAAAGGACTCACAGACTCCTACCAAGGGCTGTATAAAGAGTGAAACCAGGAGGCACGGACTCATGGACTCACGGACTCCCGGGAAAATTGAAGCCTGGCACGTATGTCATACAGAGTTACATACACACACAGATAATGACTCCTACATTTTTTTTTTTATATATTCTATGTATACCCATACCTGACTCCCAAACTGCTTCTTTGAAATGATATATATTATTCACCCTGCGCTGTCTGATACAAGCAAAGATACGGCCTAAAGAAATCACAATGGCACTGAAATATGTGAAGCAAACATACTCATTAAAGATGAGCCTTGAAGAGAGGTCAGAGGGCAAAATCGGAGATGACTCACTTTACGAGCATGAGGCAAAGAAACGAGTGAAGGCTCTACACTTGCCATAATAGACAACTGGCATGAGGCGGCGTACCTGTGGGAGGGTTGCACCCTATAGATACAGCCAGGTGACATGGCAAGAGATGGTATCACCGAACAGGGGCACAGACAATGAACCCAGTTGTTCTGCTGGGGTGAAACATTTCACCCTGTAATGTAGATGCACTGAGGGAAAACTATATCGATTATAGTGCGGTGAGAGCAAATACTAAGCAAATGGTTGGAGACTGATGACAAAAGCATAGAGGAGACTTGTCTTGTGCTTACTGTTTTTGTCAGGATATTTAATATCAACATCATTCACTCAATCATATTTCCTATCAAACAAAACAAGTCACACATTTGTTTTCAAAGCAGGACTCTCTTGTTTAGCACGCTGGAATAGACACAACAATGGTTTACATGTGGGATGTGGCTGGAGAAATATTGAATATAGGAGGACATTCAACACAAAAAACACATACAACTATTGTACATTATAAATAACTGACAGCAACATCAGAAAGTTGAGAATGTTTTATAGGTGGTAAACATTTATTTTATTACTCAATTGTGCAATTGGTTTCTTAGTTAAACTGACAATGATTTGCGAAATCACATCACCAGATCTATTTTAATGTTGTCTATGATGAGCGAAGAACATGTCGCATGACCCAGGGCACTGCAAAAATCAGAAACTAGAAACTGTTTGTTGGTCTTCAGCGAGTGGTAATTATGATGTGGTCATAATGTTGCAGGCATGATCAATGGAAGTCGGGGTTGCGACCAATGGGAACAGAGGGCTGCGTTCAATGGAAGCTGGGGTTGCAACCAATGGGAACGGAGGGCTGCGTTCGATGGAAGCCGGGGTTACGACCAATGGGAACGGAGGGCTGCATTCAATGGAAGCCGGGGTTGCGACCAATGGGAACAGAGGGCTGCATTCAATGGAAGCCGGGGTTGCAACCAATGGGAACAGAGGGCTGCTTTCAATGGAAGCCGGGGTTGCGACCAATGGGAATGGAGGGCTGCGTTCAATGGAAGCCAGGGTTGCGACCAATGGGAATGGAGGGCTGCGTTCAATGGAAGCCGGGGTTGTGACCAATGGGAACAGAGGGCTGCGTTCAATGGAAGCCGGGGTTGCGACCAATGGGAACAGAGGGCTGCGTTCAATGGAAGCCGGGGTTGCGACCAATGGGAATGGAGGGCTGCGTTCAATGGAAGCCAGGGTTGCGACCAATGGGAACGGAGGGCTGCGTTCAATGGAAGCTGGGGTTGCAACCAATGGGAACAGAGGGCTGCGTTCAATGGAAGCCGGGGTTGCGACCAATGGGAACAGAGGGCTTATTTCAATGGAAGCCAGGGTTGTGACCAAATGGGAACAGAGGGCTATGTTCTCCCATTGAAGCCTGCAATAATGGCGGCTGGACCATGGAACAATCACCGAGTCCCCTTGTTGATCATCATTAATGGTTTAATGATAAAGAAGGGATGTGAATGTGGACACACGTTTATGTGGCTGCAGATGTCACCGGGGGTCAGTGCAGTCAGTCAACATGTCATGTTCATTAACTAATCAAACTTTCGAGATGCTACATAACGGAGTAAATTGCAGCACTACATCAATGACTTAACCACACAAAGTAAGAATAATGCATGATAAATATAAATGTCAACAGACTCCTGCATTAGTAAATTGACAAAACAACCACTAACCACACAGAATCGTGATATTGCACTAGAAAGATAAATATGTCATTAACAATAACAACATTATAAAATGATAAACTATTGATGTAGCAGTTGTGCTTGAAAAAGTTTTTTTTTTTAATATTCAGAACTTTATTAAGCTGTGTCACTAGTTCTCTAAATGAAGAGGAGCTCACTGTGAATGAGTTCCTAGTTCTCTAAATGAAGAACTCACTGTGAATGTGTCCCTAGTTCTCTAAAGCTTTTGACAAAGTGCCACATCAAAGATTACTACTTAAATTAAAAGCCCATGGTATCGGGGATAGCATAACTGACTGGATAGAACAATGGCTGACTGACAGAAGACAACGAGTTGTAGTAGATGGAGAAGTTTCAAATTGGAAATCGGTTTTGAGTGGGGTACCTCAAGGATCAGTATTAGGACCTATATTATTCTTAATTTATATCAATGACTTGGACGACAGTATAACAAGTAACGTACTGAAATTTGCGGATGACACAAAACTGTTTAGAAAGGTTAATACTGATGGTGATAAACAACATTTACAAAACGATCTAGACAGATTAGTGAAATGGTCTGAGAAATGGCAGATGTTGTTCAATTTTGGGAAATGTAAATGCCTACATACAGGACATAGGAACTTGAATGTAAACTATAGAATGGGAGATACTGTTCTGGGTACTACTGTAAAAGAAAAGGACTTAGGAGTTACAATAAGCGCTGATATGAAAGTTTCAGAGCAGTGTGGTATTGCAGCTTCAAAGGGTAATCAAATTCTTGGATTGATTAGAAGAAACATAACATACAAGGGAAAAAAGTTAATTATACCTCTTTATAAAGCAATAGTTAGACCTCATTTAGAATACTGTATACAAGCATGGAGACCATATCGTAAGAAGGATATAGATACGCTTGAACGCATACAAAGGAGAGCAACTAAAATGATTCCAGAACTGAGAGACCTTAGTTATGAAGAACGCCTGAAAGAATGTGGTTTAACAACTCTAGAGACAAGGAGGTTAAGAGGAGATCAGATTGAAGTTTTTAAGATATTGAATGGGTATGAAAATATTGATAGAAATATGTTTTTCTCACTCAAGAAGGATAGCAGAACTAGAGGACATGAGGTAAAATTAGTAAAGGATCAATGTAGATTGGACATCAGGAAGCACTCGTTCTCACAGAGGACAATAAATGAATGGAACAAATTGTCAACAGATTGTGTAACTGCTAGCAGCGTGAATATGTTTAAAAACAAGGTTGACACATATCTCAGGAGGGCGGGCTATAAGTAGATGAACATTGTTGGACTCTCGATAAGCCAATGGCTTCCTTGTCCACTTGCCATCTGGGCCTTTGGCTTGGATGGCAAATCTTGTTAAAATCTTGTTAAATGAAGAGCTCACTGTGAATGTGTCCCTAGTTCTCTAAATGAAGAGCTCACTGTGAATGTGTCCCTAGTTCTCTAAATGAAGAGCTCACTGTGAATGTGTCCCTGGTTCTCTAAATGAAGAGCCCACTGTGAATGTGTCCCTGGTTCTCTAAATGAAGAGCCCACTGTGAATGTGTCCCTGGTTCTCTAAATGAAGAGTTCACTGTGAATGTGTCCCTGGTTCTCTAAATGAAGACCCCACTGTGAATGTGTCCGTAGTTCTCTAAATGAAGAGCTCACTACGAATGTGTCCCTGGTTCTCTAAATGAAGAGCTCCCTGTGAATGTGTCCCTAGTTCTCTAAATGAAGAGCCCACTGTGAATGTGTCCCTGGTTCTCTAAATGAAGAGCTCACTGTGAATGTGTCCCTAGTTCTCTAAATGAAGAGCTCACTGTGAATGCGTCACTCATTCTCTAAATGAAGAGCTCACTGTGAATGTGTCACTAGTTCTCTAAATGAAGAACCCACTGTGAATGCGTCACTAGTCTCTAAATGAAGAGCCTACCATGAATGTGTCACTAGTTCTCTAAATGAAGAGCCCACCGTGAATGCATCACTAGTTCTCTAAATGAAGAGCCCACCATGAATGTGTCACTAGTTGTCTAAATGAAGAGCCCACCGTGAATGCATCACTAGTTCTCTAAATGAAGAGCCCACCATGAATGTGTCACTAGTTGTCTAAATGAAGAGCCCACCGTGAATGCATCACTAGTTTTCTAAATAAGAGCTCAGTGTGACTGCGGCTGGCAGTATAAAAATCTTCAATCTGGGCCAACGTTGCAGACTAGTGCGGTCACTGGGTAATTCTTGCTACAATGGAAGATTTTCTAGGCATATGTTTTCTATACCAATACTAATTCTCTGAACAAGTGGATGCATTCCAGAAAACTGACAATTCTCTGCAAAACTGATGATTCTGTGAACCACACGTTAATTGTTGCTTAATTAGAGCAATTACGAATTATGATTAACAAACAGAAACTGTTACTGTGGCCGGGAAAGACTGCACCAGTTTTTCTTCTTACATGGAAATTTATGTTGACTTAAGAGTCAGCACAGAACATAGGACCATCACATTTATGTTGACTTGAGAGTCAGCACAGAACATAGGACCATCACATTTATGTTGACTTGAGAGTCAGCACAGAACACTGGACCATCACATTTATGTTGACTAGAGAGTCAGCACAGAACATAGGACCATCACATTTATATTGACTTGAGAGTCAGCACAGAACACAGGACCATCACATTTATGTTGACTTGAGAGTCAGCACAGAACACTGGACCATCACATTTATGTTGACTTGAGAGTCAGCACAGAACATAGGACCATCACATTTATGTTGACTAGAGAGTCAGCACAGAACATAGGACCATCACATTTATGTTGACTTGAGAGTCAGCACAGAACACAGGACCATCACATTTATGTTGACTTGAGAGTCAGGCCAGAACATAGGACCATCACATTTATGTTGACTTGAGAGTCAGCACAGAACACAGGACCATCACATTTATGTTTACTTGAGTCAGCACAGAACATAGGACCATCACATTTATGTTGACTTGAGAGTCAGCACAGAACACAGGACCATCACATTTATGTTGACTTGAGAGTCAGCACAGAACACAGGACCATCACATTTATGTTGACTTGAGAATCAGCACAGAACATAGGACCACCACATTTATGTTGACTTGATAGCCAGCACAGAACACTGGACCATCACATTTATGTTGACTTGATAGTCAGCACAGAACACAGGACCATCACATTTATGTTGACTTGAGAGTCAGCACAGAACATAGGACCATCACATTTATGTTGACTTGATAGTCAGCACAGAACACTGGACCATCACATTTATGTTGACTTGAGAGTCAGCACAGAACATAGGACCATCACATTTATGTTGACTTGAGAGTCAGCACAGAACACTGGACCATCACATTTATGTTGACTTGAGAGTCAGCACAGAACACAGGACCATCACATTTATGTTGACTTGAGAGTCAGCACAGAACACTGGACCATCACATTTATGTTGACTTGAGAGTCAGCACAGAACATAGGACCATCACATTTATGTTGACTTGATAGTCAGCACAGAACACTGGACCATCACATTTATGTTGACTTGAGAGTCAGCACAGAACATAGGACCATCACATTTATGTTGACTTGAGAGTCAGCACAGAACATAGGACCATCACAGTTATGTTGACTTGATAGTCAGCACAGAACTAAGGACCATCACATTTATGTTGACTTGAGAGTCAGCACAGAACACTGGACCATCACATTTATGTTGACTTGAGAGTCAGCACAGAACACTGGACCATCACATTTATGTTGACTTGAGAGTCAGCACAGAACACTGGACCATCACATTTATGTTGACTTGAGTCAGCACAGAACATAGGACCATCACATTTATGTTGACTTGATAGTCAGCACAGAACACTGGACCATCACATTTATGTTGACTTGATAGTCAGCACAGAACACAGGACCATCACATTTATGTTGACTTGAGAGTCAGCACAGAACATAGGACCATCACATTTATGTTGACTTGAGAGTCAGCACAGAACATAGGACCATCACATTTATGTTGACTTGAGAGTCAGCACAGAACATAGGACCATCACATTTATGTTGACTTGATAGTCAGCACAGAACTAAGGACCATCACATTTATGTTGACTTGAGAGTCAGCACAGAACACTGGACCATCACATTTATGTTGACTTGAGAGTCAGCACAGAACACTGGACCATCACATTTATGTTGACTTGAGAGTCAGCACAGAACATAGGACCATCACATTTATGTTGACTTGATAGTCAGCACAGAACTAAGGACCATCACATTTATGTTGACTTGAGAGTCAGCACAGAACACTGGACCATCACATTTATGTTGACTTGATAGTCAGCACAGAACACTGGACCATCACATTTATGTTGACTTGATAGTCAGCACAGAACACAGGACCATCACATTTATGTTGACTTGATAGTCAGCACAGAACACAGGACCATCACATTTATGTTGACTTGATAGTCAGCACAGAACACTGGACCGTCACATTTATGTTGACTTGAGAGTCAGCACAGAACACAGGACCATCACATTTATGTTGACTTGAGAGTCAGCACAGAACACAGGACCATCACATTTATGTTGACTTGAGAGTCAGCACAGAACACAGGACCATCACATTTATGTTGACTTGAGACTCAGCACAGAACACTGGACCACCACATTTCAAAAAACTACCCTAAAAATGTTCAGTCAACCCCAGTAAAATTTTTGAAAATCTACATTCCACTGCAAAGAGGGGTTATAACTGAAAATAAATTACATTTCACTAAATTAGGTTTCACAATTTAAAGGAATTGATTCAGCATAACAGTTTACAAATGTCTTGCATTACAATCTGAAGCCCCAGTTTGTAGAAACATTCTTCCTTTGTTTGCTTCTTTCACTAAGGTACTGCAAACACACGCACGCACGCACGCACGCACGCACGCACGCACGCACGCACGCAGCACTGTGAGCACGACATTCAATATGCTTCCAAATCTCTGATCATTTGACTCTAGAAACATATTATTTGTAATGATTTATCTGATGAGGCTGACACTTCAAGCAACAGTGAGACTCCTCTGTGCTAAGAACAACGTGTTGCAACAACAGTTTTACTTTTGTTCATCTGCTATAAAGAACAAGCTACTCACTGCCTATTTCAGCAATGTAATTTGGTTCACATCTTAGGGGTAGCCACTACCCCGGTGTGAGATAGTAAAGTGACCCCCGGGTCACTTTTCTACAATAGAAAAGTTACCCCCCTTATAGAATTTTGACCCCAGTTGCTAATTATTTATTGTTCAGGCAGCAATTTAAAAATAACAGGTACGTATGTATGTCAGTTTGATATACATTCTTATTTTATGTTATAACATAATTTTTAGGAGGGGGTCACAATTCAATAGTGGGGGTCACACTACAATAGTGGGGTCACAATACAATAGTGGGGTCACACTACAATAGTGGGGTCACACTACAATAGTGGGGTCACAATACAATAGTGGAGTCACAATACAATAGTGGGGTCACAATACAATAGTGGGGTCACAATACAATAGTCGGGTCACAATACAATAGTCGGGTCACAATACAATAGTGGGGTAACAATACAATAGTGGGGTCACAATATAATAGTCGGGTCACAATACAATAGTGGGGTCACAATACAATAGTGGGGTCACAATACAACAGTCGGGTCACAATACAATGGGCACATTGCTATAGAAAAGTTAAAATATATTTTATGCATACACGAGATTGACTCACTTATAGACAAAGTAACAACACTATTAATCAGAATTAATTAAAAATGTATTGTACTAAATATACCAATGTAATACAGGTTTATGCAGGAATTTATTATATTTAACTAAATTAATAAAACATTATTATATTACACTGGGACTGTGGTATGTATTTGTAAATGGTGAGCAACTTCATAACAATTATTATCTAATTATCCCCATTTATGTATTATGTAATTAGATATATGCTATTAATCAACCTAAACGTGTCACCAAACACCTAACTACTTATTGTATTTTTAAATATTTTTTTAGGATAGGGTCACATTTCTATAGTTGGGGGTCACAATTTAATGGGCATATTGCTACAGAAAAGTGACCCCGGGGTCACAATAATTATTCTATATAGAAAAGTGACCCCCGGGTCACTTTTCTATACCACACCAGCGCCATGTAAAAAATGGAAATATTCAGAGATTCATATGCAGAAACATCAGAAATGGTAGCTAACTCTAGCAATCAGAAAGGATTCAACAGTCACTGGTAGAATTATGTTTGTTGACTAGGAACCTTACACACAGCTCTGACAAGATCAGCCACACAAAATCAATAGCGCCACAGTATCGTGAATTTCTAACACTGTGCAAACTAATGGCAGCTTGGATGGCTTTGTGTAGCACCAATGACACTAATTGACATCTCAATTCAGTTTACAGGAAAAAGAAGTAGATATTCAGCTCATGTTTCTCGTTTCATGTCTTCTGGTGCAGTATCAGGAATTGTTCGTACATCGTGTCTTTATCTAGCCACTATGTGTTATACTTGGACATTTCTCTTCAATCAGGACATCAGCATTATCAGGGATGGGTTGAAGTGCACATAAAATATCAGTGTCCTTTTTTTGCAATTGTAGTAACCAATGTTTTTTTAAGGTTCATCCTATACGGGCAGTGCAGAACTGTTAATCCTGGACCACCCGCCCCTGTTAAACCTAGACCACTAGCCTCTGTTAACCCTAGATCACCCACCCCTGTTAACCCTAGATCACCCACCCCTGTTAACCCTAGATCACCCACCCCTGTTAACCCTAGACCACCTGCCCCTGTTAACCCTAGACCACCTGCCCCTGTTAACCCTAACACACAGTTAACATCCCCCACCAAAGCCTTGTCAATGATCATAGTTGCCTTTGACACTGGAGATACATGATGTGTTCTTATTGATCTCAATACATGATGTGTTCTTATTGATCTCAATACGCTGCATGAACGAAAGATGAAGAATAAAGTGAGGAGTCATTGGCTGGCACCCCCCCCTGAAGGGAGGAGAAAGCCATGGATTGGGTGACGGGCAAAACGAAGGCATTTACTGTGTTCCTTGAAGCAGAGATTGCCGTAGCTAAGTTCTAACTTGTGCAGTAATGAGTTCATTAGTAATAAGATCCACATACTATGGACAAAGAACCAGGCTAACAGTCTACAGACCTGCCACACAGCATTTCCCTTATGCAATTGGCATTTTAGAAATTTGCGGAGGAATATGACCGTGTCCCGTTGTTAGAGATTTATTTCAAATGGAAAAATCGTAATAAGGTGTATATATTGTGTTCATCAAACAAGTGTAAAATTTAATGCAAACTTATAGTGGTCAAAGCTTTAAACCTACAGTGGTCAAAGCTTAAAACTTACAGTGGTCAAAGCATAAATACTTTTGAGTCGAAGTAAGACATGGGGTCAATTCCATTCCGGAATTGATATCCAAAAGTCACTTGGAATTGGAATTGATTTTTGATTGGAATTAATTATTTTTAAATTGATTTTGTTGGAATTATTGACTTGATACTGTTAATCTTTACCCCTTAAATTTACTATTAAAATCATATTTGTCTGCTATTAGTACGTCATCCTGAATCTGGTGACAGCCAGGAAGCTGTCAACATTATAGCATATACACTGTCCACTCTGTTATTGAAACATTGTGAACAAGAACAATATAATCAAGCATTTGCATCAAAAACAAATACTAAGTTACTGTATCAAACAGTAAAACCAAAGTCAGACCATTCAGCCTTATCTCATTTTCTTTCTCAGTGGATAAGGTTTATTTCCCCATGGAGAATACATGTGGGTGATTAGGATGCAAAACATTGCAGGCCTGAATTAATGCTGCAGATACTACATAAATGAAATGTTTGAAGCCTACCCACATTCAACAAAGAACAGTTTGTTTATTACCAAATGTGGACAAAAGCTTTGCCCAACATTAAGAGTTCTTCATTTTAAGTCGTTCCATCCATCACTAGTGTATCTGGCTCCATTCTTGCAGGAACAGCTTAAAACGAAGAAATAAATAATGATTACCATACGGTGCACTTTGGCTAGGGTCAGGGTCATAATCTGTTTTCCATCATTAATTGAAATAATTACCCTGCGCAGTGCACGCGACTATGTCTCCGTGAGTAGTTTCGTTGTTGTAATCCCATAATGGCCGCACGATGTGCCTGTTGACCAATCGCTGTGCAAATATTACCATCAACATTGCTGCAGAAAGTGATATTTACACAGAGATGAAACTTGGGCCCTAAACAATGCCTGCATTTGGCACGCATCCAGGGGGCTATTATTTCATAATTTCATATCACTGGCGGCACAATGCACGCTGCATTGGAAGGGGAACAGTGACAGTTAAATGTACAGCTTCACAGCATATTTGGTGGCTTCGACAGACGACTGTGGCAACATTGTGCTGATCATTTGGAGAGAGTTAACAAACCAGCAGCCATCAATACACCGTCTATAGCACCATAGTGTTTGCCACATACCAGGTTAGTCAAGCTGAATCGCTAGATTAACACCGTTAATATATGCGTCAATGCACAGATGAAGGCTCTCTCAGCTCTCCTGAATCAATTGGTTTATCTATATCGCGTGTACACGTAACAAATGTTGCTCCACTGTGTTCACATCACGCTGTAGTTTCCTGGCGCAATCAATCAAAACACGGAACAGATCACTCAAAGTTAGACAAAAAGTCACTCCTCACAAAGCGATGCTGTCAACTTGCATAAAAACTCAAGTTAAACAACCTTACTTTCTATTCATCAGCCGGTGTGACCTAGGCACGTGGTAATACCGCAGTGTGTGTGTGTGTGTGTGCGTGCGTGCGTGCGTGCGTGCGTGCGTGCGTGCGTGTGTGTTGCATGTTGTTGCTATAAATATACATGCATGCTTTCACTATGGCAGTACAAAGAAAAGAAACTGTACTAGTCACAAGAAAAACAGCAAGTATTACTGTTCAATGCCCACAACATAGATTTGAGTAATTTATTCCTTTTGACCTGCCCTCTGAGAGGAGACAATGAGGGTGTTAAAGTATTACATCAGACTGTAGAAACCCTTTCACAGTTTCTCCTGGGGTGAGAATAACCTTTGTTGTAGAGCTGCCATCAAGAGTGGAACAGTGAACAAAGCTTCTCCTGGGGTGAGAATAACCTTTGTTGCTGCCATCAAGAGTGGAACAGTGAACAAAGCTTCTGCTACTGATGCAATCATAGAACACTCTCCTATGGACAGAGCAGTCTTTCTCAAACTGAATACTAGCAAACTGACTGCCATGTGCCACATTAATTTAACTGTTTTAGCACTTACACCAATGACATTATAGTGCTCATTATTATTATTGTCTTAGTATATAAGTAAAAGCTTTCTGGATAACGTTAGAAAATGTATTTCAAACTGGAAATCTGTTCTGAGTGGGGTACCACAGGGATCGGTATTAGGCCCTATACTTTTTTTAATATATATAAATGATTTGGAAGATGACATATCTAGCACAGTACTGAAATTTGCAGATGATACAAAAGTATTCAGAAAGGTTACTAATGTTACAGATAAACAAAGTTTACAGGATGATCTAGATAAATTAGTTAAATGGTCAAAAAAATGGCAAATGTTATTCAATTTTGGGAAGTGTAAATGCATACACATAGGACATGGAAACATGGACAAAGACTATAAAATGGGGGATGCTGTACTAGGTAGAACCACACAAGAAAAGGACTTAGGAGTAACATTTAGTGCTGACATGAAAGTTTCAGAGCAATGTCGGATTGCTGCTTCGAAAGGAAATCAAGTTCTAGGGCTAATTAGGAGAACTATAATGTTTAAGGAGAAACAGCTAATTGTACCCCTGTACAAAGCAATAGTTAGACCACATTTGGAATATTGTATTCAAGCATGGAGGCTGTATCATAGAAAGGAAATAGACAAGCTAGAAAGAATACAACGAAGAGCAACTAAAATGATTCCAGAATTGAGAGACCTTAGTTACGAAAGTCGCTTATTACAATGTGGTTTGACAACACTAGAGACCAGGAGACTAAGAGGAGACCAAATAGAAGTGTTTAAAACAGTGAATGGTTATGAGGATGTTGAGAAGAATATATTCTTCAAACTCAAAGAAGGCAGTAGAACCAGAGGACACAAAGCAGCATTAGATAAGGAGCAGTATATGTTGGACATGAGAAAGTACTCTTTCTCACAGAGGGTGATAAATGAATGGAACAAACTGCCAAATGATTGTGTTAATGCTAGTAGTGTGAATATGTTTAAAAATAGAATTGACAGATATTTGATAAGGGCGGGCTACACATAGATGAAAACATTTTTGTACTCTCGATAAGCCAATGGCTTCCTTGTCCACTTGCCATCTGGAACTTGTTGTTTGGGATGGCAATCTTGTTAAATCTAAATCTTGTTATAATAAAGTTTGTAAATCATATATTGTACTATATATGAACAATGTAAGCTATTATAATGTTAGAAGAATATTATATATAATACACTTTATATTAAAATTATATATTGAACAAGGATGCATCCCCAATTTTGACAGCTGTTCATATCTGTATAAAACAATAAATTAAAAATAGGGGATTAAAAACTAGCCAATCAACCAGGCATAGAGCTTGTTGGTACAACACAGTATAGTCCCTACAAGAACACCCTGGTTCATAATAAATTCATAATCAATGCAATTCTGAGCACTTCCAATGTAAAGTATTTTTACTAACAATACAGTAGAACTCCTCTAAAGCGACCACCCAAGTGACTAAGAAAAAGTGGCCTGATTAGAGGGGTGGTCGAATTACAGAGGCTGGTCAGATATACAGATATGGGAAATACAGCAGTCGTTTTCAAGGGGTGGCTGCTATGAGGGGGGTTCTATTGTCAAATGCTTGAATGGTGGGCCATAGTAGTACACAGCGCTGATAGAGCACCAACAACAACAACACCAACAACAACAACAACAGAGGCAGCAAGTATGTGAGAATAACTGGGTTCGGATAATTACAGGAGCAAAGAGGGTGGATGTCTGGGATGCAGTTGAGCTTAATGGGGTGAATAGTAAGAAGCCTGGTGATGTAGGCAGGACTCTTGGTGTGGATTGACTCCCAGCTGAGGCCCGGTCACCTGCTGGAGAGGGCGGAGGCAGTGAAATAGTTGCAGGCTGATCACATTGAAGATGGGAAGACTGCATTAAAGTGAGTAAAAACAATGACTGCTTGAAATCATATTATATTATATCTTGTAGGACATTTCTATTTCCACAACACCGAAAAATTCATTAGGATGAAATTAATTAATAACTCCAAATAACAGTCTGTTCTATCAGCCTCTCTTGATTATGCATATTTTTCCCGTGCTTATCGGCAAGCTTTGACGTGACGTCACTGATTACAAGGAAGTGCTACGAGACTGGGACTTTCAATTCATTCACCGTACTGTTGACAGCGATAGCGGTTGTTTAGAAGCGAATGTCAGAATGGTTTATTGTGCGGCATTCCATTGTAATGCAAACTGTAGTAAGAATAGAGTAACATGTGGTTGGTTTAAGTTCCCTACAGAACTGCTCTCTTTGAGAAAACTTGTTTTGACTGCGATCCGAACCAGAGAAGGAAAGAGGATGATATTCCCAGTAGTGGAAGCTACGTTGATGCCACCAATCCTGCCACAAATCCGAACACAGGCAGCGACACGGACATCGATGACTACAGTCCACCTAGGATTGAAGCGCGTTGTCAGCGAGATGTCAACGAGCTATCAGTGCAGATACAAGTGATCTCGGCCCAAATGATTGTGTACCGAGCACATGAAGCTTACTATGTGTTCTACTGTGAATAAAGCATAATATTTATTCTCTCATTTGTTAATTTATTTAGTTCCACATTAACCCAAAATTGTTACTTTGTAACCACTTTTATAGCTTTCACTTCCTTTCTCATAAAAAATGGTGCTATATTTTTTCCATTTTAATACACAGTCAGCAAAACGATCATTAAAACTTACGCAATTCATTGTATCCTTAAAATTCATATCATATAATATATTACACCAAAAACTATAATATTATATAGTGTTGAATAATTTAATTTAATTACAATTATTATATCTCCTCATCAGTGGAAATTCAAATACTAGCAATGACAGTGATAAGTAATTACTCAATTTACTGTATTGTGAATACAACAGAGCTACCTGCATATGGTCTTTGATCTATACAGTGTTTTTCATCACATCATTCTGAATGTGAAGCATGGTCTTTTATTCACACCTGCTCACTGTATGAAACAAACAAAGTAATGTACTTCAACAGCATCTAGTTAAACTTAGCATCCCTTTGATGTACTTCAAGTATACTTAAACAAAGTGAAGGCTAATCCATTACTAGCTAGAACTGAATAGATCTTGCATGTCACCTCAGTCACCGAAATCACCAAAGTGACCGGATTCATGCACATGGCAGTTGGGCCGAATTCACAGAGGGCCGAAATCACCATCACCTGTCAGCTCTACTCCTGCTATTGCGATGTTTACTTTCTGACCCTGAAAACGACCATCAAGACCTGCCACACTGGCAGCTCTGTGTTCGTTTTCATGGTTCGGTCAGAAAGTAAATAAGATCAAAGTCAAAGGCTACTGGCGTCGCTAAACTGCTCAGAAAGATCCGTATTCAAAGATGATTCTGCGGTATCACTTGCCACTAGCGGTATGAAATCGTTACATAATACTTTTTATACTTTGACATCGCCATCACTCGCAATAGTAACGTGAGTGAAACTATATTGAAATTTATTTTTTTTTATTTTTTATTTTGGCATATAGCACATACAATATTAAACTTTTTGTACACACCGATAAAGCATTTTAGCCAGTGCCTTGTTGTTATATTCACTTTAACCTGACGATGTAAGAAAGGCGGAAGATGATAAAACGTGGGGTGAAGAAGCTGGTGATAGGGACAGGCAGGTTGGGGGTTGATCCTGAGGTCAATGATCTCATCTTGTAAAAAAAATGTGTTATGGAAACAGAGACCAGAAT
Organism: Lamellibrachia columna; assembly: GCA_963662155.1. Classification (NCBI taxonomy): domain Eukaryota; kingdom Metazoa; phylum Annelida; class Polychaeta; order Sabellida; family Siboglinidae; genus Lamellibrachia; species Lamellibrachia columna. Next base: position 54,646,994 of record OY759270.1, on the reverse strand, counting down.
GAATTCAACTTCTGTGTGTCCTGTGGCAGTGGGGATGGGTCACTGCAAGTATGACCAGTGACAGGTCAACTTATAGGCAGCATAGTAGTGTGAAAGCCTGATAGGGATGTGTGTCAAACGGGAAACATAACTAAATATTTGACTTCAGGTAATGTCACAAGCACCAGTTTACCTGCAGTGCTTAGTGAGACTATCTTGTCAAATGCTGTTGTGGCCTAACACTGGCATTATTATACAATGGTTCCATTATCATCTCCTCAGTGAAACAATGAACAGGCCTGGGTTGAAATGTAAAGCGTTCACTGATCGGATATGTAAAAATTGGATTTGAACCTTGGGCCTACGGTTGGAGACCATCCTATATTTGAAACTCGGGTCTACGGTTGGAGACCATCCTATATTTGAACCTTGGGCCTACGGCTGGAGACCATCCTATATTTGAACCTCGGGCCTACGGTTGGAGCCCATCCTATATTTGAACCTTGGGCCTACGGTTGGAGACCATCCTATATTTGAACCTCGGGCCTACGGTTGGAGACCATCCTATATTTGAACCTTGGGCCTACGGTTGGAGACCATCCTATATTTGAACCTTGGGCCTACGGCTGGAGACCATCCTATATTTGAACCTCGGGCCTACGGTTGGAGACCATCCTATATTTGAACCTTGGGCCTACGGTTGGAGACCATCCTATATTTGAACCTTGGGCCTACGGTTGGAGACCATCCTATATTTGAACCTTGGGCCTACGGTTGGAGACCATCCTATATTTGAACCTTGGGCCTACGGTTGGAGACCATCCTATATTGAAAGGGAACCGAATGTTGCAATGTCAACATCTATGACTGTCTCAGCCCTCTTCACTTCGAGTGTTGTCAATGTGTAGGTGGTTTGCTGAATTATCTCTTAACCTTGACGCATACAACATGAATAACTAACTTGAAGCTGTAACAAGGTGACACACAGTGTGTGATTGGGTTAATGGCCTACCTGGTTCTTCTCGATGAGCGCGGGTAGCGACGTCCGCCTGCCCGCTCTGTTGGCCGTTGTTAGGCCGTGAGTCGCGGCGGCTGAGCTGGAGCGTCGACGACGGATGGCAGGCAGCTTGCCGTCAGCCGCGACCAGGTTGTTGATGCTGGGCGGCTTGAACACGGTCTCCATGTACTTGGCGGCGATGACGCCGATCATCCCGGCCATGTAGGCGACGAACGGTCGCACACTGACCGGGACGTCAACGAGCGCGGTACAAGCGAGGAAGCGCACGAAGCTGACGATGACCAACATGACGGCGCTGTGCGTCGTCTCGAGGCTCGAGAAGACGCCAGCCACGCTAGCGGCGACGAGCACGGCGCACGCCAGACACGGGTTCGTGATGAAGCCGTCCCGGGCGACATCGACGACGAAGTATTGGCCGAAGAACTCGCCGACGAAGCAGGCGCTGAATAACACGTAGATGCTCGTCGCCGACCAGGACTTTCGCAGGTAGAGCGCCAACCAGTAAAACGCACAGTTTATGCTGAAAATCGGCACGGCAACCGAACAGAGACGCCGAAATATATATCCGAGGTCGACGCGTATCAGCAGATAGCAGATAGCGCTCGTGAACACGAATCCGATGCCGTAGAGAAGGTTCAGTTGTTGTGATGTCAGGTTCGTCAGACCGACCCATCCGAGCATCAGGCTGTAGCTGCCGCGTTCGAGCGGTTTCATCAGCACCTGTACGCACCAGTTGTTGTCGCCGTCGTCGTAGTCCTCGTCCCGTTCGTGGCCATCCCCGTCATTGGCGGACCCCTTCCGGGAACCCCGGCTATGAGCACCCGTGCTAGCCGCCGTCATTTCTCCCCGGGATGCCGACGAAAATGCTCGAACGCGAGCTGGCGGCTAACTCGTCAATAAATACACGACCAGCTTCTCACGCGCGCCGCATGCCGGGTAACATAGTAGCTGCGGCGAAAGGGACGCGCTCAAAATAATAATATCGCTGTCGTGGAGGATGAGTTCGCTACGGCTGCTGCGTTCGCCGTGTGGACTACGTCTACTCAGTCGTCATATCGACTGATAATATACTAACAATGATTCGGCTCGTGTGTGTGCGTGTGTGTGCGTGTGCGTGCGCGTGCGTGCGTGCGCGTGGTGTGTGTGTGTGTGTGTGTGTGTGTGTGTGTGTGTGTGTGTGTGTGTGTGTGTGTGTGTGTGTGTGTGTGTGTGTGTGTGTGTGTGTGTGTGTGTGTGTGTGTGTGTGTGTGTGTGTGTGTGTGTCTCTGTGTGTGTGTGGGTGGGTGGGTAGGTGTGGGTGTGATTGGAGGAACTCTTGAAAATGTGCGTATAACGGCGACGTCAATTACTCATATAACGAGACGCGCCTCACGAGTGTGTATTTGTTTACTTAGCGAGGCAGCGCTACCATGCACTGCAGTTCCATGGAACGAAGAGTTCGCGGGTATCTAGCGTCTCGGTGTCCAATGTGTGTGAAGGACAATGTCGCCCGCTGCCTAGAGATATAGATGCATTGCATAAACATATAGATGTACTGTATAAACATTCCGTTTCAACGGTGTATTCATTCGAAGTGTAAGTATGGTAGTTATATCCCAGAGACTCGCTACCAAGAAAATAGTTATACTATGTATTAAATATGCCATATAATATAACACTGTATGTATACATAAAAGAAATATGCCGATGATTTTTCGTCCACACTTTTTTTCGAAAATTTGGGGGGGGCGTGGGGGGTGTGGGGGGGTGGGGGTGTTGTCAACGAATGTCGTATGCAAGTATTCGGTGCTCGATGTTGTATCACAGTACAGAGGCCAAACAATTATCAACCGACAGCAACACCGCAGAACACGTTTCGGATTTGTGGTGTTAATTAAATACGGGGTGTTGTGTGACTTGCATTTGGCCAGTACGACGACAGATGATGTTTCAGGTTTAGGGTGTTAAGTACGGGATGTCATGTGACATCCGGTGGTCCAGAACGATCATAGAGAATGTTTCAGGTTGAGGGTGTTAAGTATTAAGTAAAGTTGCTAAAAAAAGATCGCATAAAGTCAGTTGAGGTGTAACAATACTTACTCGTGTGTGGTTATTATGGTTTACTATATATATTTACTAAATATTAATTAATAGAAATTATCAAATATGATTTAATTATGACGTCACATATACTCACTTGGATGAATTTCCAAACACACAAATTTCAACTTCTAGACATAGCACAAATTTTTTGAAATATAATTATTGTTGTTTTTTAAGTCGGCTACGGTGCGTTTCTAATATGTTCTCATTTAGCCTACGATACGACCGATATATGGTTTAATTGTACTATCATGTGGCAACATCCATTTTATGATATCGCTAAGAGGAAAACAGTTATTGTGCGAACCTTGTCCAATGATAATTACACGCGAGGCTAAACACATAAATTCGTCATTACCCGTGGGAATGACGTGCAGTCGTGTGTCGCAATGTCATTAATGAGTCCACGAGTCACTGGTGCAGGGACAGCAACGTTTACTTAGTTGTTAACCCTCGTGATCCGTCTGAAGGTTTCTAATCATGTAAGTTGCGGATTAACATGAGATTACACCCGAGCCAATCAGTTACGTATAACCGGTTCCTGAACACGTGGTTGATCGCGTCCTATGGCGTCCACCGCCGGCGCATGTCGCGCGTCGCCTGCGCACCGTAAAGTTTAAGTACCCGACCACATCTTGTCGCGACCCGTGAATTAATGGCGTTCGGTAACAACACCTGTCACGACACTGCGAGTGTAAACATCTTTATTGTCGACGGACTCTAGGCCACACGTCGTACCGCGGGGAGACCGGGGCTAGTCGTATACAGGGGCAAGTTGTTGCAGAGGCGTTTTACGAAAACATAGCCCACTTACGGAGTCACCATCGACAGTATTGGTTGGAAGTCCACCAACAGACACATTGTCCAAACATCGGGAGTTAAGAAGACGAAATTATCGAGATATGGCCAAAAATGACTTTGTAATCAACTAAAACTTTTTTAGGTATGCCCACATAATGTCATCTCACGCAGCCACTTTATATGTTTCGTGAATGAAAGTTGAAACATGTCAAGGGGTTATGTCAAGTAGAAGTTAAATTGAAAATCGGGATACGTTATCGTCCACGTGCGTTCAACTGCAAAATGTGTTTGGGGCAAGTTGTTACAATTGTATTGGGGCAAGTTGTTACAATTGTATTGGGGCAAGTTGTTACAACTGTAACAACGTTCGAGCGGTTCGTACCGATGGCTCAGCCAGCGAGTTGTGTGCTGACAATGACTGAAAGAACAACACTTATTTAACTACAACATGTGAACGCTTTATTTCACTTGTCAAACCTAGGTTCATAACCAGTACTGTAAGTGCTAGCAGCGTCAAACAAAATTAACAAATACCTCGGGGGGGGGGGGGTTACACAAAAATGGAAAAAGTTCGGACTCTAGATAAGCCAAATTGTTACAATTGTAAAGGGGCAAGTTGTTACAACTGTAACAACGCCCAGGTGGCTCCTACCGATGGTTCAATCAGCGAGTTACGCGTTGACAATGACTGAAAGAACAACATTTATTTAACCACGACGTGTGAACGTTTTATTTCACTTGTGAAGCCTAGTGTACTTGTTTATAACCAGTAGTGTAAATGCTAGCAGCGTCAAACTAAATTGATTAAAACAAATCTCAGAAGGGCGGATTACACACAGATGAAAAATGTTTGGACTCTCGATAAAACAAAGGCTTCCTTGTCCACTTGCCATCAGGGTGTTTTGCATTGAATGGCAATCTTGTTCGATCTTGTATTTTTTATGGCACAGCCCTATTTGAGCAATTAATAAATTTTGCATGATTCTTTTAAATGTGGATGTGCGTGTGCGTGAGTGCGTACGTGCGTGTGTCATTCAATCAAGTAGAAGTCGCATTATATATATATATATATATATATATATATATATATATATATATATATATATATTGCCATTCACTATTTCATACTCCATTCAATACTTTATGTTCTATTCACAATTGTTTGTTATGTAAGAATCCCCTTTGGTAACTGAAAAAAAATATGAAGTTACGAACACATACATTTCTATGCACACTATGTATAACATGTATAAGTGTGAATAATCCAATTAATATAATAACAGTAACATGTACGAGTGACATTTGCTTTGTGATCCACGCGTTCTTGACTGTAATAACATGCGCGTGTCACCCGGGCCGTGTGATGTAACAACTTGCCTAGGGGCATATATATTATACATATACATATATATATATATATATATATATATATATATATATATATATATATATATAAAGTTACAGATTTCTGTGTACTGTTGCATAAGGATATGATTATCAAAACAGACATTCATAAACGTGTTTGTTTTGATAATCATATCCTTATGCCACAGCACACAGGAGGATAATTTAGTGTTTAGAAACTATCAAGGACCGTGTTACACTACAGTATTGCATAAGACATGTGCACCATTCCCATTCAACTGACATTTAATTAAGCATTTGAATCACACTCTTCTGAAAGTGTTTCAAGTGACAAGCCCAGAGCCCCAGGTGAGCTGACTAGCTTAACTTAACTACTCAAGATACTGCCATGGTTGATCACATTTTGAACAGAATGCTTTCATTAGAATGCTCACACAAGCACAGAGGCCATATTATAAGAACATTGACAAGCTGAAAATAATACAAACACGGGTAACTAAGCTAATCCCAGAAGTTCAATGTTTTTCATGTCATGTATATAATGTTTTATCATGTCATGTATATAATGTTTTATCATGTCATGTATATAATGTTTTATCATGTCATGTATATAATGTTTTATCATGTCATGTATATAATGCTTTATCATGTCATGTATATAATGTTTTATCATGTCATGTATATAATGTTTTTTCATGTCATGTATATAATGTTTTTTCATGTCATGTATATAATGTTTTTTATGTCATGTATATAATGTTTTTTCATGTCATGTATATAATGTTTTTTCATGTCATGTATATAACGTTTTTTCATGTCATGTATATAACGTTTTTTCATGTAATGTATATAACGTTTTTTCATGTCAAGTATATAATGTTTTTTCATGTCATGTATATAATGTTTTTTCATGTCATGTATATAATGTTTTTTCATGTCATGTATATAATGCTAATCTAGTTGAGTCATCAATTCAGACACATCATTGCTTATGATGGTTTGCGTCAATTCATGTCACTTGTTATCAGAGTACATTACAGATATAACAATTCTAATTATACACCAATAATTAGGTATAACAATTCTAATTACATACCAATTACAGCATATCAATTCCAATTCCACTTAAAAATAATAATTCTAATTATCAGTTCCATATTGAAATAAGATAACAATAAGTCAAATCACAGGTTGACCTCATGAAAACTAACTGATGTTTTTGCCCTTAGAGTAATATATTTCACTTCAATATTGTACTTCAATATTAAATAAATACAAATTTTAACTTACAAGCTTTAGTGTTAGTAACAACAAACAAGTGCAAATATTGATGTCTCAGTTTTTTCTTTTAGTTGTAACCATAAATGAAAAATCCATTTAAACATATTCTGTGCTATAATTAATATAATTATTGTTATCATTCACTTGGACACTAAGTTGTTATAATTCTCCAAACCATCATGTTTGTTTTCAGGCTGTCTCATCATCGTGGACCTCAAGAATCATGGAAATTGCATCACATGGATTTATGGAACCACAAACAACTGAAAGCAGTTTTGAATTAATGAAGCAACGCTGAGTATTGGGTTAAGTAATTAATTAATGATGGATCAAAACGTCAAATGATAATACTGAGACTGATTGATCAACATGGCCCAGTTTATGCAGCACAATAACGGACATTAATACTGGACAACTGAGGCAGTGAGTAGAAGCCAACATTTTGTAAACAAAACATTACAAATTTATTATTCATTTGTTTACATACCTGTACCAGATTCGCTTACTTATAATAAAGATTCCCTCATGATGAATTGTTTGTAATTATTATTTATATGTACTTATTTATTTAATAACTTTGTTATTTGTGTATTTAGTTTATTTTTTAACGGGACTGCAATGGATAGTACATAACTATTATCTGGTTTCACTGTGTTAGTTAAACAATGCAGTTACTTTTTCTGCTATGAACATTTTGAGTAATAACAGTTTTGACATAAGAAATCATGCAAGCTTAATTCAACTAAAAGATGTTTATTGTTTACGAGCAATTATGAATGAGTTCTTGGAGTTATGTATTAGGCCATGTAAAAACAGATCATGCTTAATATAATGACATGTTTTATGTCATTGAATTTCTTTGTGTTTGCGAAAATGTGCTTTAATGTTACTAACAAAGAGGGTGCCGCAACCACACTGGCCACGGGCAAGGACGGGGGGGGGGCAGTTTTAGAGAAGGGAAATGCACGTCAATTGAGTTTTTATAAATTGACAAAAGCAAAGAGTACCAACAAAGTGTCAAACGTTTTCATATTACAACGCATGATGTTATCATATCAGACAAGTGATTAGTTTGAGTTTATAGAAAAAAGCGGACGCCGACGAAACTCTACATTCTCCGTCGAACGCTGTAAACAGACCGGCTCGCAACTTCCGGCAATCACTAATATGACCCGGTTTTCGCGCATGCGCGGAGCCTACCAACCTCCTCTATCAATCAACATCAAGATTACAATATATGCAGCCTGCGCCAATACTGTCCCTTGGCCTACGTGCGAAGAATTAGCAAATCATCATCGTCGAAAAGCTATGATTTTATATGATTATTGTGGGATGTACCTAGATATTTTGTAATTTTTTTCACGGATATGTAGTCTGAATGGTTACCGAATTAGGTGGATGATAATCGTAAACAGATAATGATAAATCAGTGTCTCATATCGCGACGACGGATCGGTTCTTCTGTCGTCGACACGCTTCAGTACGTAACAGGTCATGGTCGGCCTAACCGGCGTTTTATTTCAAAGTTTTCCGAGAGCTACTTCATCATATAGTTAAAAAATGTCATTAATCATCGTCTCATTTCAGGAAACAACAATAGGAGGAGACTTTGTACGCTGCCTCCGCGGATTTCATCAGATGTGGTGTTTGGATGTTGTAAGCGATACCCTTGAACACGTAAAGAGCGCTGTTGTTGTAATCGCTCACACCGATCTGTTGTTGTAATGGCTTACACTGATCTGTTGTTGTAATCACTTACACCGATCTGAAAGCTTTGTTTCTGTTTGTGATGCTTCAAACCAACATAGATCCAAACTCCACTTGCGCAAACACTCAGTCAGGAATTGATCAATTCGTGGAACTCATTCCGACGGCATGTGACAGATGCACCCGATATAAATACCTTCAAGAACAGACTTGACCGCCCGTGGCATAGTCTCGGCATTAACTTAGACTACGGCTTAAATTCGCCCATTAAACCTAAGTGTAAGTGTTACGCTGCTTTGGTGGGCCTTTATAAATATCTATAAATAAAAGTTCCACGTAGTTTGCAAAGATTTGGTCAGTTTCAGCAAAGAACATCTGTTTCCTTACCTGTCTATAAAATACGCTGGATTCTGTCTGCGTTTTGGTGAGAATCGAAAATACGGAGTCCCCGTCCAAAACGTCGAAGTAACCTGTGTGATTATTAATATGTGTAATATGGAAAATAGTGGAACGTCGTTAATCCGAATACCGATAATCCGGAGATCTCGGAATCCGAATATAATATCATGGGAACGGGATTTCTAAACGTTAATATACCCCGTCAGTTTGTTTATCCAGAAAATCGTTAATCCTGACACATACATTGGGGACCGTGTTGTCCGGATTATTGAGGTTCCGTTGTGCATTAGTACCGTTAATGTTAAACATGCTTGGGTTGGTCAGGCGATTTGTAATGCCTGGTTGCATTACACGACTATTGTAGACCCTATACACATAGGCACGAGTGACATTATTGTAGACCCTGTACACATAGGCACGAGTGACATTATTGTAGACCCTGTACACACAGGCATGAGTGACATTTCGTCAAGTTACAGGTGTGTCATTAACGTAGCTCGTTATTTTCCCTGATTCTACTTCCGTTCACCTGAAATATCAAGTTCACTACCATCATTATTCATAAGTATACTTCATTTCCATAGTTCCCCGTCGTCATACTTGTTACACGCTGTGGCCGACGCACTAATAGTTTTGCAACTGCACGTATTTCTGCAACATAAATTGGCAGCAGACGACAGAGGCTCTAATATTGTCATGGCGGGAAATGGTGATTGCATCCAGGTAAGCATTAATTTAATAAGATTGCCCTCCAAAGCTACGAGCTCCAGGTCACATCTATACAGGTAAGCTATCACTTAATTAAGACCTACAATTATTCATATAGGTATGATCGGCCCTTTAAGACTGGTGATATAATCATTGTTGGGTTATCTGTTCCATTCAATTATCGCCCTCTCTCAGAATTACATTACCACTTTCTTATACCCAATTTATCCTGTTTTTTTTATCCTATGCTAACACTACTTCGTGGCCGCTAGTTCTTCATTGAGTTTGAAGAAACTATGTCTATCGATCGATATCTTCACAACTACTCTGTATTAAAAAAAACTTAAATTTGGTCTCTTTTTAATCTTTCCCAGAATGCATTGGTGGCCGCCTGTTGTTCTTTATAGGTTGGATGCTTACATCTTTGCATACCCGAATGTCTAATGTAACTATTCGTCTGGGAAAAAGAAGTAATGTGTTTAATTGACGTTATATTAGTAGCAATGAAGATAGCAATTGAAACATCTATATTAATCATGACATTTATAAAATATTTTGAATAATATTTTTGTTTTAAAGATACATCAATAATTGGATTTTTAATGGACACATGTCAGCGTTATATTTATACGTTTAGTGTTTGAAATTCTCCAAGCTAGTTAATATGATATACTATTACTAAATGCAGCCACGTGTGACCATTTATCTCACACGTGTGGCCAAAGAACGCTATGCACTACCACAGTATATGGGTTAAATAACCCTATTCGGTTACAATACTAGTTTACAGTTTTAGACCCGATTGTCAACAGAGATAAGTGATCACATGCGACTACATTAGTTGTGACGAAGACACACAGTCATGTTTCCTCGAAGCGACTTTCACACAGTTAAGCAGTGATGTCAGAATCCAGAATCACGAGACCATGACGGCATGTGGGGCGAAGTACACACCATTCAGCGCACATCCATACACCGCGTGTGATAAATGTCTGGGGTAGCTTAGTATCGTAGTCGACGATACTAAATAGGTTCGATATTTTGGCGAAACGAATCTGAAAGGAGACGAGCGAAACAATATAATCGAGCAGGGAGATTTAACTACAGTGGAGTGGCAAATTGTGTTTTGCCCCCTCCCCGCACCGCCCCCCCCGGTCAACACTTAAAATTTGTTTGAGTGTCCCTAGTATTAGCAATTCCTATACCCAGTTGGCAAATTCCGACTGCGATTTTGTAGCATAAATCGCACAGGCCGACATATTCGCTTCAGTCGAATGCAAGAAGCCGTTATTGACGTGACGAGTGGGTTCTGTGTTATTTCATCCATATGTGTGCGTGCGTGCGTACATCAGTGTACACAGGCCTACATACAATCAATACTTGCAGCCTGTACCACGCACGCACGCACGCACGCACGCACGCACGCACGCACGCACGCACGCACGCACGCACGCACGCACGCACGCACGCACGCACGCACGCACCAGGGAGAGATTAAGCTTTTTTTGAGAAGAAAGGTCCATTATTGGTTCTTGGCGATAGCGACGCGAGGTGCGGGGTGCGAGGGTGTCCCCTCTCCGAGTATATGTCCCATCCCCTGGTTGGACATTTGTTAGACAAAACACTTACAATGGTGCACTGTGGTGACCCTTAAAACCTGGGTTTCAGCCAATTAATAGGGCCTAATGGTTCAATTGTAAATGTAATCAGTTTTTTTTGGTATCACAGTCAGCAGCAGTGCAGCGTGCCGGCCTTTTTGGTGGCCAAAAATGAGGGTCCGGGTCCCCTGCCCCCCCCCGATGCGCCCCGGCACATAGGCTTACATGCCTACGTTGAGTGCGATTACATTCGCCTCGTTATGGAAGAGATTATCCTACATCCGTCAGTCCGGCGGTCGGCGCTGTCCCGTCTCGTCGCTTCGTCTGACAGCCGCGTCACGGCGTTGCTAGGGAGTCGAAACCCGAGCACGTTGAGAGATAGGACTGACGTCATCACAGACGACTGACGTCATCAAAGTCAACAGACGCGCCTGTTAGCGAGGCTTCTGGCGAGCAGCGCGCGGTCATGCTGAGGTTTCTCTGGCCGCCGTGACGTCAAGTGTCGAGTAGGCGAATGAGTCGGGCGATCACTCACAGCCGCCGAGTGACGAGAGTTGCCGGGAAACGTCCGTGGAGCGACCGACCGTCAGTCGGGCGGAGGGCCTGGCAGAGGGGCGTCAGGAGTACATGTTGCGGCGCATCTCACTAGCACGCAAGATCGCATTCGTACGAAGGTTCTCACGCTTCGTGAGACTGGTCTCGGTGTGCGTGCGTGCGTGCGTGCGTGCGTGCGTGCGTGCGTGCGTGCGTGCGTGCGTGCATGCGTGCGTGCGTGCGTGTCACTGAATGTGTATGCGCCCGAGAATTCTTCAAATATGATCCAACTCGTTTGCAGGGCAGTGTGAATAGTCTCCGGTACTCCACTGATTGACGTACGTGAAAGAGCCGGTGGTTTCACGAAGCCTTCGTACCGTACCGTACCATACCGTACCGTACCGTACCGTACCGTACGAACCCCCGTAAAAGGCTCTCAATTCATGAAATCTTCGTAGTTCGTGGATATAATTCTTCGCAACGCTCAACACCAACTGTGACTGGCAGAGTCCACGTGACACCAGGTAGAGGGGACGAACGGCATAGACACCAGGTAGAGGGGACGAACGGCATAGACACCAAGTAGAGGGGACGAACGACATAGACACCAGGTAGAGGGGACGAACGGCATAGACACCAGGTAGAGGGGACGAACGGCATAGACACCAAGTAGAGGGGACGAACGACATAGACACCAGTAAGGGGGGACGAACGACATAGACACCACGTAGAGGGGACGAACGACATAGACACCAGGTAGAGGGGACGAACGACATAGACACCAAGTAGAGGGGACGAACGACATAGACACCAGGTAGAGGGGACGAACGACATAGACACCAGGTAGAGGGGACAAACGACATAGACACCAGGTAGACGGGACAAACGACATAGACATCAGGTAGAGGGGACGAACGACATAGACACCAGGTAGAGGGGAGGAACGACATAAACACCAGGTAGACTGGAGGAACGGCATAGACACCAGGTAGACGGGACGAACGACATAGACACCAGGTAGAGGGGAGGAACGACATAGACACCAGGTAGAGGGGACGAACGACATAGACACCAGGTAGAGGGGACGAACGGCATAGACAAGTAGAGGGGACCAACGACATAGACACCAGGTAGAGAGGACGAACGGCATAGACACCAGGTAGAGGGGACGAACGGCATAGACAACAGGTAGAGGGGAGGAACGGCATAGACACCAGGTAGAGGGGAGGAACGACATAGACACCAGGTACAGGGGACGAACGACATAGACACCAGGTAGAGGGGACGAACGGCATAGACAAGTAGAGGGGACCAACGACATAGACACCAGGTAGAGAGGACGAACGGCATAGACACCAGGTAGAGGGGACGAACGGCATAGACAACAGGTAGAGGGGAGGAACGGCATAGACACCAGGTAGAGGGGAGGAACGACATAGACACCAGGTACAGGGGACGAACGGCATAGACACCAGGTAGAGGGGAGGAACGACATAGACACCAGGTAGAGGGGAGGAACGACATAGACACCAGGTAGAGGGGAGGAACGACATAGACACCAGGTAGAGGGGACAAACGACATAGACACCAGGTAGAGGGGAGGAACGACATAGACACCAGGTAGAGAGGACAAACGACATAGACACCAGGTAGAGGGGAGGAACGACATAAACACCAGGTAGAGGGGACGAACGGCATAGACAACAGGTAGAGGGGAGGAACGGCATAGACACCAGGTAGAGGGGACGAACGACATAGACACCCGGTAGACGGGACAAACGACATAGACCCCAGGTAGAGGGGACGAACGGCATAGACACCAGGTAGAGGGGACGAACGGCATAGACAACAGGTAGAGGGGGGAACGACATAGACATCAGGTAGACGGGACGAACGGCATAGACAACAGGTAGAGGGGAGGAACGACATAGACACCAGGTAGAGGGGACGAACGACATAGACACCAGGTAGAGGGGACGAACGGCATAGACACCAGGTAGAGGGGACCCACGACATAGACACCAGGTAGAGGGGACGAACGGCATAGACAACAGGTAGAGGGGGGAACGACATAGACATCAGGTAGACGGGACGAACGGCATAGACAACAGGTAGACGGGACGAAAGGCATAGACACCAGGTAGAGGGGACGAACGGCATAGACACCAGGTAGAGGGGACGAACGGCATAGACACCAGGTAGACGGGACGAACGGCATAGACACCAGGTAGAGGGGACGAACGGCATAGACACCAGGTAGAGGGGAGGAACGACATAGACACCAGGTAGACGGGACGAACGGCATACACACCAGGTAGATGGGACGAACGACATAGACATTAGATAGAGGGGACGAACGGCATAGACACCAGGTAGAGGGGACGAACGACATAGACACCATGTAGACGGGACGAACGGCATAGACACCAGGTAGAGGGGACGAACGGCATAGACACCAGGTAGAGGGGAGGAACGACATAGACACCAGGTAGAGGGGAGGAACGACATACACACCAGGTAGAGGGGACGAACGACATAGACACCAGGTAGAGGGGACAAACGACATAGACACCAGGTAGAGGGGAGGAACGGCATAGACACCAGGTAGAGGGGACGAACGACATAGACACCAGGTAGAGGGGACGAACGACATAGACACCAGGTAGAGGGGACGAACGGCATAGACACCAGGTAGAGGGGACGAACGACATAGACACCAGGTAGACGGGACGAACGGCATAGACACCAGGTAGAGCGGACGAACGGCATAGACACCAGGTAGAGGGGACGAACGGCTTTTTTAATATCTCATCCGAAATACACGGGTGATGTGGGGTGAACGAAATTGCCCAAGTTTCGAAACGGCAGTATATATAGCAATCGTATATATATATATATATATATATATATATATATATATATATATATATATATATATATATATATATATATTACAGTCAGACGCACTATCCACGTGACCGCAGCTCGTCGTCTTTTCTACGATTATTCCGAGTTACAGTATCTTCGTCAAACGTCCGCATTAGTTCGTGAAGCCGCCGGTAAATGAACCCCACGGTTATTACTGTAACAAAGATATCAATTTCAATCAATGAATTAAGTTTATTCTCAAACAAACCTTAACAGTTTACAATTCTCATCGGAGTCGTTGCGTGTCAAAACCAGCAAATAGATCTTCATTTTGAAGTCACTATGTACGTTGTACATATTAGAGATATGTTTATTCAGGATTACTGATCTGTCTGACATCGCCACCACTGCTTCAAAGTGCTCGTGGACATTCTTGAGGAAGATCGCCTTGTCTGACGGCAGACCAGGTAGAGGCTGTATCCGTTCTGGCTGCCGTGTATCGCTGTGTACGTTCAGATGTATCCGTTCTGGCTGCCGTGTATCGCTGTGTACGTTCAGATGTATCCGTTCTGGCTGCCGTGTATCGCTGTGTACGGTCAGATGTATCCGTTCTGGCTGCCGTGTATCGCTGTGTACGTTCATATGTATCCGTTCTGGCTGCCGTGTATCGCTGTGTACGTTCAGATGTATCCGTTCTGGCTGCCGTGTATCCCTGTGTACGGTCAGATGTATCCGTTCTGGCTGCCGTGTATCGCTGTGTACGGTCAGCTGTATCCGTTCTGGCTGCCGTGTATCGCTGTGTACGTTCAGATGTATCCGTTCTGGCTCCCGTGTATCGCTGTGTACGGTCAGATGGGTGTGCAGAGGAAGCAGGCCGAAATAGCTCCGCCTCTGTCGCATCCACTCCCGATCGATCGATTCTGCTACTCTTAAGGTAATGCTTCACATTGGTCAGTTTGTCAAAGACCATCCTGTTTTTGTTGTCACGTAGCGGACCATGATGGTCATCATTTTCCCACGCTCCGTCTGCGATCCGGTTAACAGATACGAAAGACACCGAAAGTAGCAGTTCCCATCTCCTCACATGCCGACTGTGGCCGTCGGTGTCTGGTTGATGTCAGACAACGAAAGATAATAGACAACTCTTCCATAATGGCGCCGTATCGATTACACTATACACCTGTGAAATAAACACAATAGAGCTATTACAATATTAACACCAAATAATTTGCACGGGCAAAAAAGACATTTTCAGATAAGGCCGTGTCTATGCCAATGGATATATACAAATGCAATTTTAGGGACGGTCCCCAAATCCTGTACACTGGAATGTGCGTCACCCTCCAATAAATTGCTCTGAAATCTGGTCCACATTTCATACTAAAAATTATTGTTGGCATAATTATGAACTCTGAAAAGTGAACCACCTCCAAATCTCCAACACTTAAATCGTAAATAAAAAAAACTATCTTAATAAAATTAATAGTTCCACTAACCTGCGTTCACTTCCATCCATCGTCCATCGAGTGTCCAGTAATCAAGTGGTGTAACGCAGATAGAAAACAATGCAGTAGAAAATATACCGATAATAACAGGCACAAGAGACAGTCGACTGATGAAGCACCCGGCACCCGGCACCCGGCACGCACAAGAGACAGTCGACTGATGAAACACCACCCGGCACGCACAAGAGACAGTCGACTGATGAAGCATTCGGCACCCGGCACCCGGCACCCAGTCTTTAATTGATAGGCTATGGACCCAAGTTCTAACTTCCCTGATTCGTTGATAGGAAGTAACCCAACTTCTAACTGCTCATGACCGTTTGAAGTTAAGTTAATCTACTCGTACAACTTGGAACGGAGCTAAAAATTGCCGGCGCTAGCCACCAGGTGTGAACAACACTTTCAGTTGCTTTCTTATGGTCACACCCTTGAAATGTCCTCACAAGAACTCATTTTCTTTGAAAGCAGCACATCAAAAGTCATCTATAGTACTCTACGCATCTCTCCGTACTCATACGAAGCATGAGTTTTAAAAGAGCATACATATTTGGCCGTTTATTTCTGCATTACCATTCAGTAAATTACGGTTCATATTAATACTAGTAATAATAATATTAATTAAATAATACTCATTTATGTCAAAAGTCGAACTTGGGAGATATGTGGAAGGAAGGGGCATACATTTCCCACGGCCATTGGGAATAGACCCCCACCCCATGTGCAAGCAGTCCATCAAAAGGGGGTCAACAGCCGTTGAGAACGGTCCCCACCTATTTTGTTCTGTATTACATTTCCATTTCCACGCCCGGGATTCAATTCCACTTCTGGACATTTAACTGCTCACGACCGTCTGACGTGAAGTTAATCTACTCGTACAACTTGGAACGGAGGTAAAAACTGCCGGCGCTAGCCACCAGGTGTGAACAACACTTTCAATTGCTTTCTTATGATCACACCCTTGAAATGTCTTAACAAGAACTCATTTTCTTTGAAAGAAGCACATCAAAAGTCATCTGTATTGCTCTACATATCTCTTATTTTTACTTAAACTAAAAGCCCATGGTAATGATGTAATCAACTGGATAGTTAAATCTTGTTAAATCTCCGTATTTATACAAAGCATGAGTTTTAACTGTAAGATATACATACATGCTAAAACAGAAATTCAAATAAAATAATGCCCTTAAGTATCATTGCTTGATATGTACCAATAATAAAACTGAAAAGATGGGGGGGTGCGTTTTCCACGCCCGGGGACCATTTACCACGATTGAATATGGACCCCCCGGTCCATTGACCACTGTGGTAAATGGACCCCGGGTCCGTTTGCACGGGGGTCCATTTACAATACTACAAAGAACAGCAGCAGAAACCAGCCACGACCAACGATGACCTGGGTGTGGATCCCGGGGCCGTGGATCCCGGGGCCGTGGGTGTGGATCCCGGGGCCGCGGTGTGGATCCCGGGGCCGCGGTGTGGATCCCGGGCCGTGGATCCCGGGGCCGTGGATCCCGGGGCCGTGGATCCCGGGGCCGTGGGTGTGGATCCCGGGGCCGTGGATCCCGGGGCCGTGGATCCCGGGGCCGTGGATCCCGGGGCCGTGGGTGTGGATCGCGGGGCCGTGGGTCCCGGGGCCGTGGATCCCGGGGCCGTGGATCCCGGGGCCGTGGGTGTGAATCCCGGGGCCGTGGGTGTGGATCCCGGGGCCATGGGTGTGGATCTCGGGGCCGTGGGTGTGGATCCCGGGGCCGTGGATCCCGGGGCCACGGTGTGGATCCTGGTGCCGCAGTGTGGATCCCGGGGCCGCGGTGTGGATCCCGGGGCCGTGGATCCCGGGGCCGTGGATCCCTGGGCCATGGGTGTGGATCCCGGGGCCGCAGGTTTGGATCCCGGGGCCGTGGGTGTGGATCCCGGGGCCGTGGGTGTGGATCCCGGGGCCGTGGGTGTGGATCCCGGGGCCGTGCACCGAGTAGAAACCTTCTTACGCCGCGCTCTCTTCCTTGTGGGGTGACAGCAGCGGATCCAGGGGGGTCTTAGGGGTCGTGTCTTAGAGTCGTCCCCCCCCCGGTTCGTAAGTAGAAAGACGTATGACTACGACTGACTGAGACTCCCCACCCGCCAACAAGCCTAGACCCGCCCCTGTGGCTATCACAGAGAAGATAGACAAAATCATGGGTCCGGGAAAGGGAGGATCTATTTTAGGAGACGTAGGGACTAATGACGCGGGGAGGGAGGGTACAACTGCCATAGTTTGGACAGTTAGTCAGAACACTGAATCAGGGATTTTCCTAGTATAGGAGAAACTTCCACAAAGGTAACTATAAAGATATGAGAAAATACTTAGCAAAGCTAGATTGGAATAACATGCTGATGAATAAGACCGACACTTGTCAAAAGAAGCTATAAGAAAAATAGTGTACAAGCAAACTATGTGGATGGTTTATAGGCATATTAGAAAGGATGAAGACTACACAAAATACAAAGAGGCACTTAATGCAGCTACCACTGAAATTAGACAATCTAAAAGAAGCTATGACCAAAATTAGCATTTAAAAAATGACAGCAAGAATTTTTATGCATATATCAGAAGTAAACAAAACGTACGAGACAAAGTTGAAGACAGTACTGGAAATCTAATATCACAAGGTTTTTTTAATGTCTGGTCCGCTGTTGGGTGTATGCGGACTTTTGGTCGAGGGGACCTGGGTTCAAAACTACCTACTGCTGTTTCGAAACTTAGGCAATTTCGTTCACCCCACTTTCCCTGTGAAGAGACACTAAAAGCCGTTGGTCCTGTCTGTATGAGGTGTCTATGCCAGGGGAAGTAAAAGATCCCACACAGGGGGTAAATGTATAACCTACTGTGGACTCCATCTCTCATGAACCCCTCCATGAGGCGGCTCAACCAATTCTGCTAACCACCTTGCAAGATGATACGAGTGAGAAAAAAAACACTTTGATTAAGGCGATGTAGTCTACGATTCTGCGTCAATAACAAGCAAAACCAGACCCAAGAAACTACGGTCTCGAGCTGCTGGACTCATATCTGGGTCTAGTCCTCGACAAAACAGAAACGCTATGTTCAAAGAGCTAGGCTGGCTATCTTTACAACAAAAAGGGATTTTCATAAATGTGTTTTATGTGCATTACAGCCAAAACCACCTAAAGCCAGAACTGCCTACTATCAATGCAGCTTCAGTGTGTCCGGTTTGAAGTTATGGAATAGCTTTTAAACGTATTCCCACCGCTAGCATCAACACAATCAATTGACAGTTTGTTTCATTCGTGTATCACCATCTTACGACTATCGTCACATTTCACTTGATCCCTGGGGAATTGTATCTGCAGTTTTATTTAAAATTACCAAGTGTCTTAAACACAAATTGAACCGCCGTCAATTTAACCGTTTAGGCATTTTCAAATTGCTTGACTATCGATAAGCGGCTTCCACTTGCCATGTGGATTTTCTGTTTAGATGGTAATCTTGCTAAATCTTGCTAAAGTTTAATATCGTTAAAATCTTGTTTAATCGTTAGATTTGGTTAAATGCTGTTAAATTTAGCCGATGCTAGAACAAGGTTTGGTTCTGTTATGTGATTCCGTTATGTGGTTCCATGGTCGACTAGACACTGCTGGTTACCCTACAACCTCTCACAGCATTGATGACAACTGCAAAACATAGGTTTGAATGACACGTCATGATCTAGTTAGAATGGCGCAACAGAGGCAGGAGAGGCGATCCGAACCACTGACCTTTCGAGTGAGACGCCACCACTCAGTGGTGACGTCAGCTCTGGTGACGGTCGTTCGCAGGAGAACACGTCTTGCGGAACGGGCAGGTTGACGTCGCTCAAAAGGGGGTTTCCTTGTACGCTTCACGATTGTATCTTTCACCATGCTGCGTTGTGTGACATCGTTGTTTGCAATTGATGTTAATCATAAAAATGCAGTAAGAAGAAAAAGATGATTTTTTATTTGACCCATTATACATTTCACATACTACATATATATATATATCCATGTTGAATTATAATTTTACATAACACAGGTGTTTACGATTGTAAGTAAACATGGTATATATTAAGGTAAATAAACAAATAGGGTCAGGGTCAGGATTTAATAATGTTAAAGATTTAGTTATTACAGGTTCAATTAATTTTAGTAGATTGGGGGAAAAATCATCAAATCCACAACTATTTTTGTTGGGTAGATTATTTATTATTCTCTTTACAGTATATTCTTCAATTTTGTTAAATGTAAAAACATAGATTACTTTCTTATTTAGATAATACGAATGATTGTGAAAGCCTTTGTATTTAATATTGTTTGCCAGATGATTGCCTATATTAGTAAAAAATGCTTTAAATTTGTTTGCAATTTCCAATTTATCTGTCATAATAGAATTTGATTATTTAAAATATGTAGGAAATGGTTTGTTAGTTTTACTTT
Source organism: Lamellibrachia columna (assembly GCA_963662155.1). Lineage (NCBI taxonomy): Eukaryota > Metazoa > Annelida > Polychaeta > Sabellida > Siboglinidae > Lamellibrachia > Lamellibrachia columna. Next base: position 54,626,700 of record OY759270.1, on the reverse strand, counting down.
TAGACAGGATTACATTTATAGTTTTCCAAGTATTTTGTGTGTAAAATTTGAATTGATTAAAACGTATTTGAAAATATGATTGCTTTGCTATGTGAAAGCTCCTTTTCAATATAAAATTATGTTTTAAGATTAATCATTAACATTTCATATTTTGAAGAATCAGGATTTGTTTATTTTAAGTGTTCGTACTGAGGCTAGCAAACCTTGAGTTATCCATGTAGACTTTTTATGTTTATATTTATTAAATTTCACTAATTTACTCGTCATATATTTATTTTTAGCTTGATTGGTTTCATCGAGGATAATGTCTTAGCTATGGTTTGTGCCTGCCATTGGACTTATGTCAAGTTTCTCATATATTTCTGAAGATATTAAATCCTCTTTGACTTTTAACACTGCCTTTTTGTTTTGAATATTACTTTGTATGAATTTTGTAGTGTTCTTTTTTCATAGTAGTATCCATAATCATGAAATTAATGATCAGATAATTGTTTTATTAATATTCCTACTGTACTCTTTAATATATGTTTTGTTAAATTACAAATGAAATTATTAATTAGTGTGCCATTACAGGTTGTAAACCTGGTAGGAAGAGTGATTTGGGGGAGAGACTAAATGAAGTTATATGTCAAAGAACCTGCTACAATGTTCTTGCTCATTTATTTTTAGCATATTTATATTATAGTCCCCTGCTAGAATAAGATTATTTGTTTGATGATTTTGCATAGATTAGACTGTTGTAAATTCATTTACAAATTCATTATAATTTTCATTTAATGGCCTTGGAGGTTGGTAAATATTTCCTATAGTGATCGTCAGTGGTAAGCCTCTTCCATTTACTTACTATTAATTTTCCCTCCCAATGTTTATACGTGTTTAATTTCATGTTTAATTCATAATTAAATTGTTTATTGTTAATAACATATTGTCTATATGTTATTAATCCAAATTTGTCCTTGGGATATACAGTCATACCCACTTAATTGTATTAATGATAAGTCATCCATATCAGATAACCAGCTCTCTTGGAGACATATACTACATTTGAAATTTAATGAAGATATGTCATCTACAAATGCCTCGAGTTCATTAATTTTTTTATTAATTGATTGTATGTTAGAACTTAGAATACTGCAATGTTTATTATTATTATTGGCTACTGAATAAAATTTTCAAAATCATAATATGAAGATCGGCGTAGGCAGTTAATTATTTTTACTATTATTATTATTGATATCTAAAATATTATTTAGAAATTTGTTTTCAATACCACCTGTATACAAGAGAAAGGTTTCGTCAGTTATAATTTATTTGCATTTTTATGTTGGCTGACAACAATATATTTTATTGTGCAATAATTTTTAATAAAATCGGACATAAAATTATGGCAGCCAAACCACTATACACACAGGGTTGACTGAATTACTTTTATTTTGTACTTGAGTAAAAGTAAGAGTAATTCACTTTGAAACTACTTGAGTAAAAGTAAAAGTAGCTGGTAAAATAAACTACTTGAGTAAAAAGTAAAAGTACTTTTCAAAAGTACTTGAAGTAAAAGTAAAAAGTATTTTGAAAAATTACATTATCTTTAATGAGGGCTCACAACATCAAATAAATTCAGTTAAATACAGAACTTAATGAATGATGAGGCACAATCTGTCTTTTTATCGACCTGTTCCACTGGGTTATGGGAGGAGCTAGATTGTACAACAGGATCTGTATAGGCAGGTGTGATTGTATCTGAGTAGGTAGAGGGTCAGTCCAGTACTAGTAGTAGCTTCTCAGGGAAACTGGTCAGAGGTAATACAACCTAGCACTGCCCATAGTAAAATTAACAAAGACATTTGATGCCTAGCTGATCAAGCCATCTGGCTAGTGATCCCCCACCTTCTCATGTCTTCCCAGACATGTCTTATCAGCTCACACAAACATTGAAACAACATGTTTTAGCAGCTAGTTGTGTTGGTTACCTGGTACCAGCTGGGGCTAGAATTGATCAGAAGACAGACCAGTGCAACAGAGGAATGCTGTTGCTAATTGCAATTAAAAGTGACTTGTCAGGGCCCCTGTCCCTGTTTTGATATTATCTATGCTATGCCTATGCGGCATAGCTTATGCCATGGCTATGGCGTCAGCTTGAATAAGCCATTGCTGGGAAAGGATGCTGCCAAATGGCAGAGTATCAATTCTTTACTGTTTAGTTCTGTAGAGTAATCATTATTATGAATTTATTAAACATCTCAATATGAATTTTATTCGTGAAAGTAAAATGCTGTTTAATGGCAATAATGCTGACGTAAGCCGGTAAGGCCGTTGCTGACAATGTCAATGGGCGAAAATCGGTTCTCGTTCTCGATCCACGAGGAGCATTCGCTCACGAATATCAGAATTGTGTCAGTGTATGGGGATTATCAATACATTGTCGAAATTGCAAATTTTAATATTTATAATACGTATTGGAAACTTACTGCTTAGTAGTTTATATGGTGCAACGGAGACATTTGCATCGTTGTTTGAGATGGCGTTCAAGCGTTGACGTTGTGTGCTCGTAGTGACATTTCATGTCAACGGCCTTGACCTGACCTATGCCAATATTTGGCAGACTTCGTTCACTGACGTAGATATAAAAGAGTGGTTGCGTCGATTTCCCGAAGAGAGGTATGCATGCAAATATGATCGCGAACTGCCATGCGATTGAATGATATTAATAGCTTTTGGCCTGGCGACTATGAACAGTTTATGAAATGTCGTTGACGGTGGAGCGCCACCGCCGGCAGCAGCGGTTTCGCCAAAAAATGGAACGAAAATATATTGCGAAGTAAATAAAAGTAACGGAGTAAAAAGTCGCGTTACTTTAGATAAAACTACTTCGTTACAAGTGCCCCGTAACTAAATAAATATTTCAAGAGTATTTACGCTCCACACCAAGACAGACATTCAGAAAGTTGAACAAGTGCAGCATTCCGCAGCTCGTTCTGTCACAGGTGACTATCGCCCCTGGTTGGATATATCACAGTAGTAAGACTACCTGACTGGTCTACAGCATTTTACAGAGATATATCAAACCAGATAACACACGGCAGTCTCGTTCTGACGGTTGTATACACGCATAGTTCAGCCCATGCGAGCGAAAACGCTTTAGTAAAGCGTTTTCGCCTTTACAGTTCACCGATCGCGACGTGGGTTAGTTCAAACATCCAACACCCGGGTACATGACCCATCATTTTCATGAGTACGAGCACATCGCCACCGGTCTGCCTTATCATGCTTCTGAAGTCAAAAAGTTCACACGAATCATGGTAACTGATAGGCTGCTGTGCTTGTCATGTTTTACTGACAATGTTAAGCCTTCGTTACTGATATGAGGTGGAACCGGTGCCCGCGTTGCTACAATCCTCTTAGACTTAGCCTAGGCTTAGCCGCTCGAGTCTTGGACTTAACTATATAGTCGTATCTGACTTATTGGTTTATACAGCGTTTATACAGCGTTTGTGTCATATGTTCTTTAGATACTTTACATGGTGAATTTATTCAAATTATTCACGTCAATCACTCAAATTATGACAATCATCAATGATAGGCACTTCAACAAAATGCGCTGACTCGGTCGTTCCGCGCGCACGAAAATCCGTTCACGATTTAACGCCGTTACGATTACTGGAATCTCGTTAACGTTTTGTTTCGCCGCTTGTTTTATCGGCTGCTTCCATTCATTTTCGTCAGCTTTGATGGCACCTTTGAAAGCGATAAGTTAACTTTCGTGTCATGTTTTTCTTATCGAAATTGGACCAAAATAAAGCTTACAAAATGTAAGTTAGACTTCATAGGTGTATTTCAAATGCAAGTAGCACAACTTCATCGAATTCCTCAGAATATTTCAATGTTGTGGTTGCCTTCTATAGGTCGAAGTTAGTATGTGTGGGAAATATCTTGTTTCCGCGCGAACGCGAAATGTGGTTTTAGTCAACCGCAACATTGTGAAGTTTTACGGATCTGTGACAGTGAGAACGAGTCTCCAGAACGAAATGATCGCTTATTTACATTTCTCTGAATTGAATTTACTACAAAGCCAATACCATCTGTTTTACATGATATTATATTAATGTTTATGTTGTGTGGGTCTTGGATAAAACCTAGAAAAATACAAGAATAAAAAATAATGCAATTTTTCAATGATTTAAAAAATTCGTAAAAACACTGCAAGAGATTTATATTCTCAATTACAAGAACAATTAATTATTTTATTCATTGAGTACAAACTGATTGTTATTAATTGTTTTATTCATTGAGTGGAAACTAATTGTTAAGTCATTTTTTAGTTAAAATACTTGTAAAACAGTTACTATTAATTATTGAATTACAACAAGACATTTTGTGACAAGCTGCCAGTGCCAGTGGACAAAACTGCTGAATATAGATACACCTCTCAAGACCAAATTTCAAGATTTTGTTTTCTGACCTAATATATTATGTGAATTTTCACAATTAACTTAATGGGGGATGACGGTATAAAAAACAATGTTACAATATTTACATGCAGAATCAAGATAATTAGACCAAATCATAACTGCAGCAAGAAATGTATGATTCATTTAAATAAATTTTATTTAAAGATGTTCTGGCTGAAGTTCTTCCATAGATTTTGGTTATGCGATCTCAGCCTTTGCTGGTTTTGAAGACGCTTGCTGACTTCCAGCAGATCTTTGTCGAGGGCAGTTGGGAGTGTTGTTCATGGTCACCCTTGCCAGCCAGCAACGTCAGCGGGTGTGAAATATTTGTCTATGGCCAGTTGTGCAGGGGCTTCACATAGAATGCAAAACACATTGTGTGTGTATATATATATATATATATTTATATTAGTAACATTATATTAACATATCATAAAAAATATATATACTTTATTGGTTGAGACAGCATATAGTGTACTGTGAAAAATCATCATGCACTTGGCTCGTAGATGGAATAATGTAGAATCTTGCAGCCGTTGTCCATTCAACACAAGAAATATCGGATTCAACAGTGAAATACTGTAAAAAAAATTATAAAAATTACATCATGTTGAATTGCACAATGTAAAGTCAACATTATTTTATGACAAAAAAGTGACTGAAATATGTAATAAATTGTGTAATATTTATGCAATGGCATTGTTTTTCTTCACAAAAAAACATTTAGTACTCTATATGGAACACCAATTAGTATATATTTCTCAAACAATTATTTCATCATTGTCAATACGCAAAATTATTTTGGTGTTCTTTGTGTGTGCGTGCGTGCGTGCGTGCGTGCGTGCGTGCGTGCGTGCATGTGTATGTATATATACATATTTGGCAGGGAATGAAAGTCCAGGCTCTGCCCAAATGTTATACAAATAACTTCATAATCATGGAAGTTATGGCTTTCTATTGAAATGTATTGGTCTGATGAAATAGCTTGCTAATTAGCCATTCTTGACTTATTAATTGAGTTACTATTAATGATGACTAATGTATATTTATGACCCTACTTAATGCGTTTTGAAATTATACAAATATCTTCATAATGATGGAAGTTATGACCTTTTATAAAAAAAAGTGTTGACCTGTTGCGTTTGCGCATTTATTAGCCAATATTGACTTATTAATTGAATCAATTGAGTTATGTATATTTTATGACCCTGTTTAATGAATTTGTAAACCCTGAACACATTATGCAAATATCTTCATACAAGGAAGTTATGGTCTTTTATTAAAAGGTGTTGGCCTGTTGAGGTTGCGCATTAATTAGCCAATGTTGACTTATTAATTGCATCAAATGAGTTATGAAATGAGTGGGTGATGTATTTGTATGACTCTTGTTAATGAGTTTGTAAACCCTGAACAAATTATACAAATATCTTCATAATCATGGAAGTTATTGCCTTTTATCAAAATGTGTCAGTCAGTTGAATTCACGCACTAAATAGCCAATATTGACTTATTAATTGCATTATCTGAGTTACTATTAATGATACATGACTGGACTATGTATATATATATGACTCTACTTAATGTGCTTGCAACTCCTGAAGAAATGATTAAAATATATATACAAACAAAAAAGTTATGCCATTTTAATCATACATTTATTGAAAAATAACACAAAAATGAGAGACTGTATACAAGATACAAAAAAATTTCGGATTTTAACCGCATTAAAATCATAATATCTTTGGCTCTAACAAAGATATATTGATAAAATAAACAGTTTTTGGTTCCTTTACATGTCACCTTTCATTTAAATCAATTGCCAATGTTCTACCATGATATCTCATTTTTGTTTGAAGTGCCTACTATCGGAGAACTTCAAGTGTCACTGTCATGTGTGCTAACCTCGTGTGGGGTACATTGCATACTGGGAGGCCCCTTTTAAGACGAATTTGTTTTTATTGAACGGGCGACTGACGTACGTTTACATGTTATCGTCTACTTCACGGTCAGCTGGTTGTACCAATTTGGACCTGACAAGTAACTACTATTAAATGTCACCCAGCGCACTGTAGTCCATTAACCTCAGTGGAATAGCGTTGCACAATTAACACAGTTTCACCGTCGAGCTCATAGAAGCCAGATACTGTTTCTGCAAGTTGTATAGTTGAGTTCCGAATAATTGGAGTATTAAGCTTATAGACTTTCCCCTCCGTATTGCTTCCTTTAACTCCAGAAGTATACAGAACAGTGCTTTTGACGTGGTTGACATCTTAAACTCTTTAGATATACTTGCTGTGCAGGAACACTGGCTCTCTAAACAGAGCCTTTCTTTTCTTAATTCTGTTCACTCTGACTTTAATGCCAAAGGAATTACTTCCATTGATTACGGGGAATGGTTTGAGTGGACGTCCACATGGTGGACTCTGCTTTTTGTGGAGGCGTTCACTCGACCACTTTATTGAACCGTTGATTTATGTTGATGAGAAGAGACTCCTGGGTCTAAAATTTACCAGCTCTAATGCCACTATTCTACTTCTTAATGTCTATCTACCATATCAGACTGATGACAATGCTGATGGATATCTAGCAATTTTAGGCAAAATCCAGGCCATAAGCGATTCATTTTAATCAACCAATATGTTCATCATTGGTGATTTTAATGCGGATATTTGTACTCCATTTCTCAATGCTTTTATAAATGACTGTCACCTTATTCCAGGTGACACATTGCTTCTCCCCTCTGATGCTTTTACATATGTTAGTGATGCGCACGGCTCAAGGAGCTGGCTCGACCACGTGCTTACCACCCACTCTAGTCACTCATCAATATCTGATATGGAAGTTAAATATGATTGTGTCTCTTCCGACCACTTACCTCTATGCTTTTATATATATGCCAAGTTATTATCTTCCTCTGAAGCCCCCATACAGGAGCAAATTCGAGCACCTTGACCTGTGTGGAATGCTGCCTCCCCCAGGATCTCCATAACTATCAAACACAAACTGGTTTGCTTTTATCTGCTATTGATGTACCTCATGAGGTTTTAAGATGTACTAACCCTAATTGTAATGATGAAGCCCATCGCACTTTGCTAAACAATCTTTACAATGATATTATAGACGCTGCCGAGGCAATCCCTACTAAGGCTAACAACCCGTCTTCTAAGTATACTGTTCTTGGCTGGAACGACCTAGTCAGAGACTCCCATCAAGCTGCTAGAGAATCTTTTCTTTTCTGGCGTTCAGCTGGGAGTCCTCGCCTTGGTCCCTTGTATAATATAATGAAAATTAGACGCGCTCATTTTAAACGCAACAAAAGACTACGTGAAACAAAAATGCTGAAATTCTTAAAGCTGAAAGACTTGCCTCTAAACTATGTAATAATTATTTCAAAAACTTCTGGAAGGACATAAAACATATGAATAACGCCAGGTTGCCAAATCCTAGCTATGTTGTTGGTGCTTCTGGTGTAGAAAATGTAAAGAATATGTGGCTTCATCATTACCAGTCCCTACTTAACTCTATACCTGGTTCTCCAGCCAACATCTAGAAGATCAATGAATACTGTAGCAATGTACAGTTTAATGTTCAAGTGATTGTTCATGCTAAGTAAATTCAAGATATCATACATGCAATGCCTATAGGCAAAGCCCCGGGTTATGATAGTGTAAGTAACGAACATTTTAAATAGGCGAATGAAAAACGTAATGTTCTCATGTCACTTTTATACAGCAGCATGTTAATTCACGGTTTTTTACTGGATGCTATGATGATTACAATCATAGCCCCCATAATTAAAAATAAGGCGGGTGACCTGTCTGATAACAACAACTACCGACCCATTGCTCTAGCCACAATTGCTAGTAAATTATTTGAATCCTTGATATTATCCAGGGTTTCTACTTTTTTTATCTACATGTGTAAACCAATTTGGATTTAAAAAGCACCACTCAACTGAAATGCTCATATTTTTATTAAACGAACTCTTTCGACACTACATAGCGAATGGCTCATCTATGTATGTTACCATGCTGGATGCCTCTAAGGCCTTTGACAAAGTCAATCATAGTAAACTATTCACCTAACTAATTGACCGGGGATGTCCTTCTTTTATTGTTCGCATTCTTTATTACTGGTACAGAACCCAGAAATTCACTGTCAGATGGTGTTGTAGCTTCTCATAATTTTTTATCGTTTCAAACGGTGTTAAGCAGGGTAGAATCCTTTCTCCACATATTTTTAATGTTTACATGGATGACTTAAGTGTAAATTTGAATAAATTACAAAATTGGTTGTCTTTATGCAGGAACCATAATGAATCATATGATGTATGCCGATGACCTTTGTGTTTTTTTACTTAGTGTTGCTGGGTTGAGAAACTCACCGATTGTTGTGCAGAGTGCGGCAATATGTTTGATATAACATACAATGCCAGCAAATCTTTCTGCATGGTTATTGATAACAAACCTAGGGACAAGAAAAATATTCATCCTGTTGTTATCAATAACCATACACTACCTTACACTGAGAAATATAAATACCTTGGCGATATTATAAACAATAACCTTACTGATGATGACGATATTGCCAGGCAGAAAATATATATCTATGCACAGGCAAATGCTTTAGCCAGAAAATTTTACTTATGCAACAGTTCCATTAAAACAACTTTATTTAATTCATACTGTTGTTCAATGTACACCTCAAGTCTTTGGTGTAATTTTAAAAACAGAGTCTGAAAGATATTACTGTTGCTTATAACAACAGTTTTAGAATTATACACAACTTGTCACCCCGCTATAGTGCAAGTCATATGTTCGCTACTAATTATGTTAAATCCTTTAATGAACGCATTCGGTCATAATTTTTTTAGTCTTATGCCGGTTGGAAAAATCCGACAATATACTTTTTGTGAATTATTTTAACACTTTTATTTATTATCGAAGTCCATTGATTAAACGTAGGATTGATCAATTGTATACTTTTAATTCATGATGTTTGTACTTTTATACAAATATATTTTTTTATCCTGACTTATTTTATATATATTTTTACTACACGTCATGTATGTATATTTATATATTTATATATGTATATTTTTCTCACTACATGTACCTCTATTGTTCATCGTGTGTATATTTATGTTTTTTTTACTTGTATGTATATATAATATTATGGGCTCTTGCCTGAAATAAAACATTATTATTATTATTATATTAAGCATTCCAATCGTCTGCCGGGAACGCGGAAGTAAAATAGTGATCTAACCCCAGCACTGACACCTACTTGGGGAGACGGACTTAGGCCCAGCTCCCGGAAGTGTTGACCATATAAACAGTCTGCACAGACGTCTCGTTGTTCACGAGCTCAGATATTCACCATCACCAATTCATGTCTCGCCCTTCCGCCTCCCGATACGCCTACGACAGTCATCTTAAAACAACTAAAACATATTCCACTCTAGTCAGTCATAGGTCTATCAAATGATGTTTGATAAATAATTTTTTATTAAATTTTATACGAGAAAGTAGTCGTATTTTATTACTAAGAATACTTTAATGCTACATATGGCCTACACACTTAAATATCTAGTATCTGGCCGACAGAAAACGTATCAATGACTGTATGATCCACTGCACACAAAGAAACACAACGAGAAACACAACGAGAAACACAACGAGAAACATCCAATGTGGTGATTTTATTGATACCGAAATTGTCACTAGTCAACAATCACGAAGCGTCAGCAACCAGTCAGCGTCATTATCGAGATGTTACACTAAATTGTTTTGCCTGATTTAACTTTTCAGTCGGACAATTGTGTCAATATAATCAAAGTTTAAGGACATGTATAATTCCTAGATTGGATAATGTAAAAGAAAAATGAAAATTGGGGGACTTTTTCGCAAGATTTATTTCACATTATCATTCTATACATATTAAACATTTCACCTCTGAATGAAGCTTATCGATACCAAGAAATGTGCATTTTAGTAGCCGTTTACAATGTAATGTATACGTAATTATATTTTTTAATGCCATTTTCTTAATTTTGTTTTTTGTAAAATTTCTAGTATCTCAAAACCTGATATCTGGAAAAGTGTTCGGTTTATGTTTAAAAAAATTGGTACGTCACTGAAGCTCTACACGATGAATTGAATTATTGATATGGTTCAATTATTTACAGAGATGTGACATATTGTGTCCATGATAAAATATGTTTCTGTAATGTTTGTAAAAAAATCATACCAGATAAAATAATAAGCTTATTGGCAACACTGATAAAATGTTAGCACACCGTATTAATAGCCTTGAAATCGTGTTTTGAAAATATCCTATAAATGTCTCTTTGGCGGCCATCTTGGATCATGTGACTTGTCGTAATTGGCTCATTGTCTAACTTTTTGCTTCTGACATTATTGAATTATTTTGGCACACATTTCATATTTTTAGTATATACCTGTCCTTAAAGTTTATTCGTGGGTATCAGATAGAAGTGGGTATCAGATAGAAGGGCGTATCAGATAGAAGGGGGTATCAGATAAAAGGGGGTATCAGATAGAAGGGGGTATCAGATAGAAGTGGGTAACAGAAGTTAGCTTCATTTTGTAACAGGTTTGGGGCGTTCAGAATGTTATATTTGGTGTCTTACACCCAGGGGTCGTGTTGCGGGGTGTCTTACATCTAGGGGTCGTTTTGCGGGGGTGTCTTACATCCAGGAGTCATGTTGCGGGGGTGTCTTACACCCAGGGGTCGTGATGCCACAGGTTGCCTTACCTGTACATATGAAGATAGGATCTAAGCAGTAACAAACTAACAAATTTGAGCTATTTTTTAAGACATAAAGTAAGTGTATTCAGTAGGCAAGTTTAGTACCATTTAGAAATCGGGCGTGTTTTTGGTGGCGACATTCCCTAAATAATTTGCCAAAAATGACAGTTTTGACGGTAAGCTCATTTTGACAGGAACAGAAGTTGCAGGAATGGAATTTTGACTAATCGAATTCAGCATTTTGCAACACGATGACAGTCAACGTCGTGGTGTCTTAGCGTTTGCTCTGTGGCGCTTACATCTATCCGTGAGCCGGTGGTAGCCGGCGTATCCGCCAGAACAGGCGTGGAACTGAACTTCGTCCCAGTTTCCGCCTCAGCCGATGAGTTGCCGGGTACCGTAGACAGTGATATAACATGCGACCATTGTATGAATGTTATGAATGGCGTGTTGACGTAGATTGAAACCACCGGTGATACGAGGATACAGGAAGGGTGTATGTAAGCCATGTGTGGCGTATTGGTGAAAGACATCGCGTACTTTCAGAGAGTGCATTTTCAATGTAGGCACGTCCTCGGGGGTTTTGAAACGGGAGTTCGGGCGTACACAATCAGCCAGGGATTTATGGGATGATTTCTGGAAAAATGGTACAGCTAAAAACAATCTCAAGAAGGGGGATTCGTTCATCTGAATCGGACTGACAAGCGGAGAACGGTCCAAAGTAAATTTTGGGGGCTGGGAAATTACTAAGCAAGGATTCGAAGAGGAGAATAAAAAATGGCGCACACGTTAGCCTGTTGTGAATAGCCTGTTGTGAATAGCATTGCCACGAGAGATGGCGGTAGTTTAGATCATTGTCATCGTGTACACGTGTAGTTTAGATCATTGTCACCGTGTACACGTGTAGTTTAGATCATTGTCATCATGTACACGTGTAGTTTAGATCATTGTCATCGTGTACACGTGTAGTTTAGATCATTGTCATCATGTACACGTGTAGTTTAGATCATTGTCATCGTGTACACGTGTAGTTTAGATCATTGTCATCATGTACACGTGTAGTTTAGATCATTGTCATCATGTACACGTGTAGTTTAGATCATTGTCACCGTGTACACGTGTAGTTTAGATCATTGTCATCATGTACACGTGTAGTTTAGATCATTGTCATCATGTACACGTGTAGTTTAGATCATTGTCACCGTGTACACGTGTAGTTTAGATCATTGTCATCATGTACACGTGTAGTTTAGATCATTGTCATCGTGTACACGTGTAGTTTAGATCATTGTCATCATGTACACGTGTAGTTTAGATCATTGTCACCGTGTACACGTGTAGTTTAGATCATTGTCATCATGTACACGTGTAGTTTAGATCATTGTCATCATGTACACGTGTAGTTTAGATCATTGTCATCATGTACACGTGTAGTTTAGATCATTGTCATCATGTACACGTGTAGTTTAGATCATTGTCATCGTGTACACGTGTAGTTTAGATCATTGTCATCGTGTACACGTGTAGTTTAGATCATTGTCATCATGTACACGTGTAGTTTAGATCATTGTCATCGTGTACACGCGACTCAAGTTGAAAGTCTTCCCATCCAATCGATACAGAATGTCAACTCGACGGCTCAAGTTGCCAGCGGCACAGATGGCAGACGCGGCAAAAAAAAGACGAAGATAAAATTAATATTTTTGCGCGACCTCACGCGTGTCTGGGGACACTGGTGATGGTGTCCGGGGACCCGTCTGTCCGTGTCCGGGGACGCTCTTTCCGTGTCTGGGGACACTGGTGGTGGTGTCCGGGGACCCGTCTGTCCGTGTCCGGGGACGCTCTCTCCGTGTCTGGGGACACGTGTACCGGGGACATGTCAGTTTATGTGTCAGGGGACACGTTTGTCTGTGTCTGGGGACACGTCTGTCCGTGTATGGTGACACGTCTGTCCGTCTCTGAGGATACGTTTGTCCATGCTTGGGGACACGCCTGTCCGTGTCTGGGGACAAGGAAGCCATTAGCTTAGCATGATGGCCCTGGTGTGCCGAGGACTGTCGCCAGACGTCCGTCGTCACGCTCTGTCGTCAGTTCCAGTCTCGGGTCGGAGTGCCGCCTTCTACATAGTCGTTGAAAGAAATTTCAGCAACTCGTGAACCCTGGGCGAGTTCACCCACGAATAGTTATTTTCGCATAGAGCGTACATGACACGCGCGCACGCGCGCACGCGAGTAATAAACAGGGCAACAACCAAGACCGCATACAAGTTTTATAAGACAAAGCCCGCCTTCTCTCTCTCCCCACCGCTCTCCTGCGTGGAGTCGAGAGGGGTGTCACTACGTGGCGGGGGAGGTCAATGTCACATTCCCTCTTCCTTTAACACGTTCGCCCCCGAACGAGTCCCAGCGGTGATCTCAACTTCATGTTTAAAAAATAAATTGTGATGAACCACTCATTTCAGTGCTATCATCCTGATTTTCTATTTCCAACAACACCCTAGTCCCAGTTCAATAGTCCTGGTTTTCTTTTAATACTATCACAACATCTACTTCTGTTGTTACTTTCACTTCCAGCAAAATTCTTTTTCGCGGCAAAACAAATAAGAATATGTAATTATTAATAATAACGCCAGCTTGGCAGTACAAAAGTTAATCAATTATTCAATGGAAAAAGAAATCCAGTTCAGAACGTATCAGTAAAGTTACTGTCTGCACAAACAATTATTGTCCACAGCACAGATTCTTCATCGTGTTTCCCGTCAACGAAATAATTTCCACAGCGATGCTTGGTTCGTTTAAATATAGCTCACATCCAAGAACTACAATAACTTAAAATACATAATTATATAACGATACATCGATTCTGGGGTACGGTTGACCTACAGATCTAGCACAGTGGGTGGGTGACGTGTGCTTAGGCCACGCCGAGGGTGAACGACTTCATCGGTAGCCGTATCAGGGAGGCTGACCTCGTCGAAGGCACCGCACGTCGCCTTGTAGAGGGACTCGAACGTCGGAGCGAGTTAACTTTCGGGAAGCCGCTCTGGCAGCCGAGCGAATATCACCTGATGAATGGAGGCACGTACGTACGACAGCCGGGAATGAGCGTCTTGGCCCGTCGGACCAGTCGTGCTGCGGGTAGTTGAAATGGCGCGAGAAACTGTTCTTCCATTTCTGGGGCCATCTCGCTGGTTGTTGATGGGTTTCGGGAGTTGAATGATTCGAAGGATGGAGACAGTCCAGCCAGTCGGCGCTACGATAGCCTGAACGCGCCATTTGCAAAAATAGAACTCAAACGCCTGGAAAACAAGTCGATAAATGACCTATGAAACCATCAAACAAACAGTACTTCCCTGTAACGGCTAATGTGATTGCGCTGGTCACGACACCAAATGTGATATCACGGTAACGACGACGCACGCACGCACGCACGCACGCACGCACGCACGCACGCACGCACGCACGCACGCACGCACGCACGCACGCACGCACGCACACACTTGTATGCGGTGTTGGCTGACACCGCATACAAGTTTTATAACAACGCCCGCATTCTCTCTCTCTCTCTCTCTCTGAGTACGTTGTTGTACTGTAAAAACACTGGTGAGTACGTTGGTGAACTGAAAACACGCTGGTGAGTACGTTGGTGAACTGAAGACACGCTGGTGAGTACGTTGTTATACTGGAAAAACACTGGTGAGTACGTTGGTGAACTGGAGACAAGCTGGTGAGTACATTGGTGAACTGGGGACACGCTGGTGAGTACGTAAGTGAACTGCGCGAGTGAATGAAATAGTGAATGTTTTTCCACGGGTGACTAAGTTTGTTTGAACCCAGAGAACACTGAAGGTTTAGTACGTGGGACGGAGTGGGAAAATCCAGAGGATACTACGTGTATTCACAACGCGGGAACAAGGCAGATTTACGATAGCAGCATGCAATAGGATTATGACTCCTCTACGAACAGAAGCAGTGCATCTGACGTTTAACTAGGATCACTTCGTGTTACATCAGACAACATCGTCCGTCCTGTAACTCACGCAATGTCAGTTACAACAGGCCTACTCTCGGCCAGGCCGGAATATCAGCGAGTCGAACAATGTCAGAAATTATCCTCGCAGAATACAGTCCCATGAAAAATGAACAACTCGAAAACGTGTGGCATCCGATATAGGAAAATAAATGTCCTTGACAACCACGTTCGACTTGGTGACCAGAGCGAATGGATCACCCAACAATCGCCAGTCCACGGGGACGTATAACGTGACAAAAGGTGACAGAAGACGTGATGTGAAAACCAGACGAACACGTTCGATTCGAACGAAGGTAATATTGGCTAGGGCCTAATTCCCGATTGTTTATGAAGCAAGCGCATCACTAATACATTTACGGCAAGCAAGCAAACACTGTCTGTACAGCGTAGACGGATGGTCCGCGCGACAGAGACGTTTGAATTGTGATGAATGCTCATGCACGAGTGTAGCCGGGTCACTTCCATCCGATGCAATGAAACAATGCAGTTGTATGTTATCCAGAGGCGAACGATCGTATTAACACAGGTATCAGCGTATACACTACATATATGTTGTCGCTTCACCAGCGCGTGATCTGGGCAAGTGACAGCTTTGCCCGCTGTCGTTCTCTTGTTGCCGTGTAACACTTCGCGACCGTGAACAATTTCTTGTACGTGAAATGGCATTATTTGCGCTACACTGGAGCTCACGAGACGGACCAGCGGTAACAGTGTAATTACGGTACGGCATCTAAACACGTCAACACATGGAATCCTACACGGTTCACAGATAAAATAATAAACACATTTAATGAATCAGAAGGATATTTACATTCACTTCTCACTCCTGCAAGACAGTCCAGAGAGCTTCGATCATCTAGTTCTAATCTACTTTTCGTTGTCAGTGGCAGTGCTATGACAAACGTCGGTAGGGGCCTACTTGATATTTCTCACTTTCCGCACCAACACTCCCTGTTAGCGTTAAGTCGGCAGTAGATATAATAACAATTCGCCGTCACCTAAAACCCAACTGCTGTAGCTCCTCATTATACCGATCCAACTGTTCACGAGTGGAATTGCTAATCGATTAGAAACTGCCTATAAAAATAACCCCTATGTTTTGTCGTGCTGCTCAGCTTGGGTTTCCGGAAGATTTTAACGCAATAGAAATGTAGTAGTGTGTTTATTATAAGCACCGTAACAAACTAATAAATCGTAACAAACTAATACATCGTAACAAACTAATACATCCTAACAAACTAATACATCCTAACAAACTAATACATCGTAACAAACTAATACATCGTAACAAACTAATGCATCCTAACAAACTAATACATCGTAACAAACTAATGCATCGTAACAAACTAATACATCGTAACAAACTAATACATCCTAACAAACTAATACATCGTAACAAACTAATACATCCTAACAAACTAATACATCGTAACAAACTAATACATCGTAACAAACTAATACATCGTAACAAACTAATACATCGTAACAAACTAATACATCGTAACAAACTAATGCATCCTACCAAACTAATACAACGTAACAAACTAATACATCCTAACAAACTAATACATCCTAACAAACTAATACAACAAACTTGACTAGAATTTAACTATCTATTTCTAACTATCTATTTCTAACTATCTATCTATAACTATTTAGCTATCAAAAGGAGAAACGATAACACATGATCATACACACTGCACATACGTGGCAACGCCAATTCAAACGACGTCAAATTACATCATCGTCATGATGCTAATAACAATATCAAAAATCTGCGTCAGATACAATATTTTTCGAAAGCAAATAAAACAACTATTGCCGAAATGTATGTAAATCACATTACAATAAAACTAATCGTCGTAACACCCATTACAATGTTTGATTATAATTATAAACTATAAAAGACGTGTTGCATAGCACAAAATGCAAGGTAGATATACAACACGACCCTAGGATCAAGTAGTCGCGGGACGTGTGCGGAAGGCCGTTGAATTGTCACAGAAACTGTCTTGTTGTTGGTGAGAGAGCGAGGACAGAGGACACACAGTGCCACACACGGAGCAACAAAGACAGGTCATGTCACAAATGACGTTGGCTTCTGCTGGCAATTCATCGTGTATCTAATTAACATCTTAGACTCGCACTCTTGTCCACACATACTCCGTGTGTCCGTTCATTGTGGGTAGCTCCCAACGGACCAGATTACAGCGTGTTGTTGATGTGTTCTCCAGTTCCAATATCCTGTTTGTGACTGTGTATTCCGGAGAACTTGTGAAAGTCGTGAGTGGTTGAAATGACGTCGAACACACTGACTAATCACATACCACAGGGTCAACAGTTTTGTACGGATATCATGGGGGTCAACAGTTTTGTACGGATACACATGTATTTTAGGATAACATGTTCACCGACTGGATATTTGTATGAGCAACCAGTGGTTCTCGCGCGTACTCGTACTTTTATCTGTGCACCTCGCAGCAAAGCTTCAAGAAACCTCCACAGTCCAAAAGCGGTGGAAAATGTGCTTGCTTCATAAAAAATAAAAAAGGACGGAGGCTTAATTTGTTTGATTTTTCCCATATTTTTCCTTTGCGCTGCTACATAGTAGCATGGGTGATTAGGCTCCCCCTTTGGCCACCCCCTTTGCGAGATCCTAGATACGCCACTGCCCAAAATGAGCGTGTCTATACGAATACGTCCTGGTGTACATATAATCGATAAGTTTGTTAAAGCAGCACACTCTTCCTGTTTAAGCATCAACCCGAAACAAACGGTAGTTCTGTGACAACCATCGATGGTGGAACCCGGTTTTGATCAAGTATTCGTGCGTTGTAAACCACATCACCATGTTCAATTGTTTAAGTGTCTACAGGGAGTACCGAATCTGAAGAGGCAAATTTGGATATTGAATTGGAGAAGCGCATAGTCAAGGCATCGTTAATACTTGGTCGGTTGCACAAGCGTTTGTGGAAGACTCACCATGTAACATTCGGGGCAGTAATGCACTCTCTACACTGCTATGCGCAGCTGAAACATGGGAACTATACCGAAAACAAATTAGGAAGTTGTATTCATTGCATGATGACGTAACCAAGACGCGAATACTCAAATATATCCTTAGGGTCGAATTTTCGAATCTCTTTCTTCCCGATACTATGTTAACCTCGTCTAATTGACGACTATGAAACATGGTACACAGCGGAAAAATGTATATTTCACTGTATAACTGGGAGACCCGCCAGTCGATACCTACACGTCTCCAATGCGGGGACCTGCACCACCTCTGTAGAATATTATTGTCTGTATGATTTCGTCGACAGTTCTGTTTGACTCACCCGATTGGAAATTAAACCTGCTTTCAGAGCATCATATGCCAATGTATGTCAATACAAAGCGACTCGACACACTCTCTCTCTCCGTCTCTCCGTCTCTCCGTCTCCCTCTCCCTCTCCCTCTCCCTCTCCCTCTCCCTCTCCCTCTCCCTCTCTGCGTTACCCATGCTATGTCGACAGTACAGTGTACATTACCCACCGTTTCAGAGGCCCGTATTCTCGAAAGACTTATGAATTCGTAACTCATGTCTTTAGTAAATATGGCAGCAAAAGTATCATTGGGAGTACACTCTTGGAATATCTGGATAAATATTGTCAGCGTTCCAAGTATTACATAATCCATGTTGAATCTCAGCCAACACTCATAGGCTTGCGTTATAATCTTAAATTCGCCAAGTCAGTTTGGTATTATATATTCCATGAGTAACCGCCCCGAAGTCAGCTTTTCGGTCGTTTTTACGGAAAACTTGAGTTACGTATTCGTAAGTCTTTCGAGAATACGGGCCCTGCAGCTGGTGAATAGACGCTCGCCTACAGTGTAGCCATAGATAGTGTAGCACACAAACGCAGTCGCCATCTATCGACTAACTCAAACATAACATCACGTGACACTTTCTTAGGCCAACCTCCCACGTAAGTAGTTACTTATTCCTGAGTCCAACCTCCCAATTTCCAGTAATTTTTAGGACGAACCTCCCACTTCCTGACATACACACACCCGTCATAAATGTTAATAATGTGGCAAACTTAAATAAAATAAATTTACGGAACCACACATACTCTTGAAAATGCAGTAAGTGTATTAAAAGAATTAATTTACACAATCACCACGATATATTTACATTCGGGACAAACGCAAATGTGTCATTGACATTGGCATTGGCATTACAAAACTTACGTATGCCATATTTTCGCCCGCTTGAATCAATAACACCTGTCATATTTGTAGGTGACATCTAAATAGCTATTTCACATGTTTGATTTGTTCAGGGAGTTCTTGAATTTAGCATGTATTACGTAACAATCCTTGCGATTAGTTGGTGCTTGTTGTAAGGTGTGTAGGGCCTGCTGTGTCTTACATGCTTGGTTTGTTTTATAGTCTCTTTCAGTCGGTGGCTAGATACCTCAATTTCTTCTTGAAGGTGTTCAGGGTAGAAGCTGACACGACTTCTTCAGGAAGTTTGTTCCAGTAATCGATGACACGTTTTTTGAAGAAGTGTTTACGGATCTCTGTGCGGGATTACGTCTTCCTTGGCTTTAAGCTGTGGCCCCTCTTGCTCTTGGTTATTCCTGTTTAAGCCACTAAGATATTTATATATCTCACAGGGGTTCACCTCAAGTCGTCTCTGTTCCAAAGGAACTGATTCGATCGGTGTTCTGCTGAATGCGCTCTTCTGCGCTCTTTTCTGAACTTTCTCTAATTTATCTATGTCCTTTCTATATAAAGGTTCCAAGCAGGCGATGCATATTCCAGCACCGGTCGTATCATTGATTCATATAAGATCTTTATAATAGTTTCCGATCTACTTTCAAAACATCGTTTAATTAGTCCTACGCGTTGATTTGCCTTTTTGTAATATTTTATATGGGTGCTTGGTGTCAGGTTGTCGCAGTTGGTGATTCCTAAATCCTTTTGTTCGTATACAACTCCTAATATTTCTCCATTTAATATATATGCATAGTTAAGGCTTTGTCTTATTTTAAGTATTTAGTGGCACTGAAGCTTAATGGCCAAGTTTTTGACCAAACTGCAAGTTTGTTTAGATCATCTTGGAGAACTTCACAGTCAGCTAATGTAGAAATATTTGAGTAGAGTTTTGTATCATCAGCAAAACGTTTGGCCGTTGCCTTGACTGAGTCGGATAGATCGTCTACATATAACAAAAATGGTAATAATCCTAGAATTGAGCCTTGTGGAACCCCACTTCTGACTTTTTTTATGACGAATGATAATTTTTTTAGGATCACCCTCTGCCTTCTACTTGCTGGAAAGATTGAATCCATATCAGCACTTTGCCTTTAATGCCATTATTGTCTTAATTTATATATCAATCATTTATAAAAATTTATATATCAATCATTTATCAAAAGTCTTTGAAAAAACTAAGTAAATTACACGAGTTTCAGCACTGTTATCTATATTTGCAGACCAGTCATGTAGACATTCTAATAGTTGTGTAAAGCATGAAAATTTCTTTGGAAACTATGTTGGTCACAACTGATAGTATTGTTTGTGTCAGCAAATTTAAGCAAACTGTCTTGTATTAATCTTTCTAATAGTTTTACTATTTGGCTAGTGAGTGACACTGGTCAGTAATTGTTTCGTGGAGCTTTTTTTGTGGATTGACTGAGAAGCTTAAAACGACCAATTGGAATGGTGTGGAGGGAGTGTGCAACATAGCATTTCGTGTGTAATACCCATGTTTGATTTGCATGATGTCTGTTTCAGCACACATTCTATGTGTGTAGCACACACTGCTTGTTTGATGTCGTTTTCCCTCATCTAAATTGGGATTGATGCGTTCCGTGACGTTGATAGCCAGACGGACAAAATAGGTGACAAGACAGCGACGAACAAAACAAAGGGTGCATTATATATAACTCTGTGACCTTACAACATGCGGGTGGACGGCGACCAGTTCACTTAATAATTATTTAATCTTGCATTGCTATAATTTAAATCAACTGGCTACAGCCTTAACTAGTTCCGTTGACAACCCGGAATTGCACATCACATCATTGCAGAAGCATTCCAAGCAATGATAAGTGGGAAATTTGTGCCTCTTACCATCCTAGAGGAAGAAAACACCGACATAGAGACATTGACCAACAAGTTCAACAATGCAATGGCTGATACAGCCAGTGTGATCCTTGGCAAACACCGTCATAAGAAGAAACATTTGGTCACCACCGAACTACTTGACATGTGTGACAAAAGACGAGTACTGAAAAGGGGGAAGAACAGCCCCGGAGGAACTGATAAATATAGGGAAATCAACAAAGAAATCAGAAGAGGCACGAAAGAAGCCAAAGAAAAATGGATAGTAGAAGAGTGCAGCGAGATAGAAGAAGAGTGCAGCGAGATAGAAGAAGAGTGCAGCGAGATAGAAGAAGAGTGCAGCGAGATAGAAGAAGAGTGCAGCGAGATAGAAGAAGAGTGCAGCGAGATAGAAGAAGAGTGCAGCGAGATAGAAGAAGAGTGCAGCGAGATAGAAGAAGAGTGCAGCGAGATAGAAGAAGTGTGCAGCGAGATAGAAGAAGAGTGCAGCGAGATAGAAGAAGAGTGCAGCGAGATAGAAGAAGAGTGCAGCGAGATAGAAGAAGAGTGCAGCGAGATAGAAGAAGAGTGCAGCGAGATAGAAGAAGAGTGCAGCGAGATAGAAGAAGTGTGCAGCGAGATAGAAGAAGAGTGCAGCGAGATAGAAGAAGTGTGCAGCGAGATAGAAGAAGAGTGCAGCGAGATAGAAGAAGAGTGCAGCGAGATAGAAGAAGAGTGCAGCGAGATAGAAGAAGAGTGCAGCGAGATAGAAGAAGAGTGCAGCGAGATAGAAGAAGAGTGCAGCGAGATAGAAGAAGAGTGCAGCGAGATAGAAGAAGAGTGCAGCGAGATAGAAGAAGAGTGCAGCGAGATAGAAGAAGAGTGCAGCGAGATAGAAGAAGTGTGCAGCGAGATAGAAGAAGAGTGCAGCGAGATAGAAGAAGTGTGCAGCGAGATAGAAGAAGAGTGCAGCGAGATAGAAGAAGAGTGCAGCGAGATAGAAGAAGAGTGCAGCGAGATAGAAGAAGAGTGCAGCGAGATAGAAGAAGAGTGCAGCGAGATAGAAGAAGAGTGCAGCGAGATAGAAGAAGTGTGCAGCGAGATAGAAGAAGAGTGCAGCGAGATAGAAGAAGTGTGCAGCGAGATAGAAGAAGAGTGCAGCGAGATAGAAGAAGTGTGCAGCGAGATAGAAGAAGAGTGCAGCGAGATAGAAGAAGAGTGCAGCGAGATAGAAGAAGTGTGCAGCGAGATAGAAGAAGAGTGCAGCGAGATAGAAGAAGAGTGCAGCGAGATAGAAGAAGAGTGCAGCGAGATAGAAGAAGAGTGCAGCGAGATAGTAGAAGAGTGCAGCGAAAGACAACCTGGAGAAGAACAATAACAAAAGAGCCGTCCAAGTCGTATAAGATCTGACAAGTGAGAAGAAAGGAAGAATAAACAAGATCCAAGAATAGTTAAGAAAATGCCTCACAGAAGAAAGAGAGATTATCAACCGATGGACAGAGTACTGCACCGAGTTATACAACAGCCAGACCAAAGGACAAGCAGCAGTATTGGATTGTCCTATGAACACCGAAGAGGATAACTTCCCAATTCTTCACGAAGAAGTGGAGGGTGCAGTTAAATCCTTAAAGAAAGGGAAATCAGCTTGAGTTGACAACATACCAGCTGAATTAATACAAGCTGGGGGAGAAGCTGCGACTAACATCATCACAGCAATCTGCAATAAGATCTGGCAGACAGGAGATTGGTCTACTCCATGGACCCAATCAATGGTCATCACACTTCCAAAAAAGGCAACCCACAATTGTGTAAAAACTACTGGACAATCAGCCTCATCAGCCACCCAAGTAAAGTCATGTTGAAGGTCATCCTTAACAGACTCAAGCAACAAGCAGAGGACATCATCGCTGAAGAGCAGGACACAGTACTACAGAGCAAATTTTCAACCTTAGAATCCTCTTCGAAAACTACTTGCAACACCAAGAAGATCTCTACCATGTCTTTATTGACTTCAAGAAGGCATTTGACAAGATATGGCATGCAGCCTTATGGGCAACCATGAGGAAATACAACATTGGTGTCAAACTTGTTCGAGTCATAGAACATCTGTATGACAAGGCCACCAGCGCAGTCCTTATGAATGGCACCCTGGGAGAATGGTTTCGCACCACCACTGGAGTCCGCCAGGGCTGCCTTCTACCCTCCACTCTATTTAACATATTTTTAGAGAGGATCATGACTGACGCCCTTGAAAATCACATAGGAACTGTCAGCATCGGAGTCAAGACAATAAAAAATTGACACTTTGCTGATGATATTGATGGTTTAGCAGGGGATGAATAGGAGCTAGCTGACCTAGTGAACCGCCTCGACAACACATCTGTGGAATGGAAATTAGTGCTGAGAAAACCAAGCTAATGACCAACAACACAAATGGCATCAACAAGAAGATCACAGTGAATGGACACAGATTAGAAACAGTGTCCAAGTTTAAGTACCTGGCTTACAGCCGAACTACAAAGAAGAGTACAAGCCATGGAAATGAGGTGCTACCGAAAGATCCTTTGCATCTCATACAAGGACCATGTAACCAACAAAGAGGTCCACAACAGAATCAAACAAGCCGTCGGGCCTTATTAAGATCTCCTAATGTAAAGAGACGGAAACTGAAATGGTATGGGCACGTCTCACGAACATCCGGCATGACAAAGACCATCCTGCAAGGCACCGTTAGGGGAGCAAGAATACAAGGAAGACAGAGGAAGAGGTGGGAGGACAACATCAAAGAGTGGACAGGTCTGGACTTCTCAGAGACACAAAGGGCGACAGACGACAGGAAGAAGTGGAGACAGCTGGTTTCAAGGTCATCGGTGGTGCCCCAACGATACTCCGGGTTACAGGATTGATGATGATGATCATCATCATCATTGTTCTACTTATTGTTTATGTTTGTATGTATGATTTATACAATTCCAAAGCTACCTATCTATATATATGAATACTATCGAAGAAGTGTCACTGATTTATCGGGGCATAGATAAATTACTAGTGACAATTATTGTTTTTAATCTTCTTCCAACTCATAGTTAGACTGTTGTCAAGAGCTGGGGAGTACTGGTGCATGCAGAAGGTGGTGTAGCCCTGGTTAGTGTAGGCCCCGCATTGGTACGACTCTGAATAAATATATGATTTGTTCTACAACGACAGGGAGATGGGAGGCACTTTCTAAACGTGCTGAGTTGTAGTAGATGGAGAAGTTTCAAATTGGAAATCGCTTTTGAGTGGGGTACCTCAAGGATCAGTATTAGGACCTATATTATTCTTAATTTATATCAATGACTTGGACGACAGTATAACAAGTAACGTACTGAAATTTGCGGATGACACAAAACTGTTTAGAAAGGTTAATACTGATGGTGATAAACAACATTTACAAAACGATCTAGACAGATTAGTGAAATGGTCTGAGAAATGGCAGATGTTGTTCAATTTTGGGAAGTGTAAATGCCTACATACAGGACATAGGAACTTGAATGTAAACTATAAAATGGGAGATACTGTTCTGGGTACTACTGTAAAAGAAAAGGACTTAGGAGTTACAATAAGCGCTGATATGAAAGTTTCAGAGCAGTGCGGTATTGCAGCTTCAAAGGGTAATCAAATTCTTGGATTGATTAGAAGAAACATAACATACAAGGGAAAAAAGTTAATTATACCTCTTTATAAAGCAATAGTTAGACCTCATTTAGAATACTGTATACAAGCATGGAGACCATATCGTAAGAAGGATATAGATACGCTTGAACGCATACAAAGGAGAGCAACTAAAATGATTCCAGAACTGAGAGACCTTAGATATGAAGAACGCCTGAAAGAATGTGGTTTAACAACTCTAGAGACAAGGAGGTTAAGAGGAGATCAGATTGAAGTTTTTAAGATATTGAATGGGTATGAAAATATTGATAGAAATATGTTTTTCTCACTCAAGAAGGATAGCAGAACTAGAGGACATGAGGTAAAATTAGTAAAGGATCAATGTAGATTGGACATCAGGAAGCACTCGTTCTCACAGAGGACAATAAATGAATGGAACAAATTGTCTACAGATTGTGTAACTGCTAGCAGCGTGAATATGTTTAAAAACAAGGTTGACACATATCTCAGGAGGGCGGGTTATAAGTAGATGAACATTGTTGGACTCTCGATAAGCCAATGGCTTCCTTGTCCACTTGCCATCTGGGCCTTTGGCTTGGATGGCAAATCTTGTTAAATCTTGTTAAATCTTGACTGTGCTAACTAACTTTTGTGTGCATAAGCTCCACATTCTGACGGCACTGGGAAAACTAGAGGCGTATATACCAAACAGAGATACCAGATAATACAATTATTCGATAATGCAGTTGACAAGATAGTAAACCTTTGCTACTTTGTGTGTTGCATTCGTTAAATCCCATGTTATAATATGTTCATAATGTTGAAGGCGCCATCTTTAGACGAACTATTTCTGGCGCATGCGCATGATTAATTATGAATCTGCATAATTCAATATAATTAAAATAGATTAGTCATATTGTTTACTCATTTCTATCAAATATCATGCATAACAATGTAAACTATGACATCTAACAAACATGAATAAATATTGTCCTTAGATGTCATGTGAGCTAACTTTAAATTGAACATATTTGATGGAGGCCAGAAACTAACCTACAGGCATAGTAGCATAATATATAAACCAAAGTATTAATTAATTGCTATAGTTCTCGGTTGTGTATTTACAATACACATGGTCGTGTGAGTAGTTGGGTGGGAGACTACACTGGCTTAGGGGTCGACATAAACTCTCCCATTAGTGGTACATTGAGCAACCATAAGAGATCCTGTGTTGTGGAAATGGTCCTACACACCAATGCAAGGTGCTCTACTGTTTGCCGCAGAATGACAAAGCGTCACCCGCACCATTGTGATCTCTTCTTTGGTTTGTCCACTTTCTATGTGGATTTTTTGTGCAAAAGAACATTATTCATTCCTGCTCAGATCCAGGCTATTGTGTTCCATTCATTCATATGAGTACTGTATATGTCGTCATCGTAACGAACCATTGTCGACCCACAATCTATTCCATAACTGTAGGCATATCTACACACGTGTGTTTTCAGTTTAACATTTAACAGTGGACGACATTTAAAAATATACATCAACGCTAGTTGCGGTGGTGGCTTGTCCTGTTCTGTTTGGTTTTTTGGGCCTTGTAATGTATGTTATGTGTTGAAGTACTGCATGTCAGTATGCAGGCATTCAGATGTGCATGCATGCAGGTGGGCATGCAGGCGTCCACGTGGTTGCATACTAATTAAAGTTATATACATAATATCGATTTATTGTTATATATTGTATGCATATGTACATCATGTTTTAACTAATTAATGTTATTTATTAATTGTTACATTGCAGGGGCGATGGGGTGATGTACATGACAGGGTCATGTTGTTACATTGCAGGGGCGATGGGAGTGATATACCTGACAGGGTATATCATCTTATAAATACATGTAATATTTCAGCACCTATGTATTTTAGGCGCCTCTGAATGGTCCAGATTTACGACGCTATGTAAATGTACTCATTATCACTGTAGCCTGCGTATTTAAGTGTGCATTTTACATTGACACGCATCTGATGGACTTCCTGTGACTCTGCTTTATTTTCTAGTCGTGTGTCATTTTCTTTAAAATAACCTTTGTTGTTTCCTTATGTATGTATGATGCCTCTTTGTCTTCATGTCTTGTCTTGTCTTGTCTTGTCTTGTATTGTTACTGGCCAACACTCCTATGGAGTCAAACGGTCAGGGTTGGGTCTGAATGCTATTTAGTCATGTTTGTTTGGGGCTAGGTGTGTGAGTGCTTGCTTAAATTGCTGTGGTTCTGTGATGTTGACTATTGCGTCTGGTAATGAATTCCAATCTTTTATTGTTCGGGGAAAAAAAGAAAATTTGTAACAGTTTTTGCTCGCGTGTATAGTGTTGAAGGCTTTGCTATTTAGATGCCGTGAATGGCGTTTGGTGGGTTGGAGGAGGTTTGCAACAGGCAATGATAGATGACTGTGGATGGCTTTGTGGAATATGGTGAGCCGTCTGTTTATTCTTCTGGTTGTTAATAGTTCTATGTGTAATTTTTTTATCATTTCTGTCACACACCCAGTGTGCATCATCATCATCATAATCATCATCATCATCATCGTCGTAATCATCATCTTCTTCCAATACAGCTCATGGCTCTTGGGCATACAATACAATACAATACAATACAATAAAATACAATACAATACAATACAATACAGATACTTATATGTAGACAACGGCTGGTCCAATTACATAAGTGTAGTTGATTCTAAGCAATGTGCTGCATTTGTAATTATAATTGATTCTAGTTTAGAAATGATGCTGTAATTATAATTGATTCTAGTTTAGAAATGACGATGTTCTTGTAATTGATTTTCTTCTCGTAAAGTTGCAATAATTACATCAACTATGATTAATTACAGTATTTTTATATCACAAACTTGAAACATAATTCAAAAGTGCTCTCTCAAGTTGAAAATCAAGACTTAATTAGAACTTTCACTTACAATTTACTTTAAGAGTAAGGTAAATCACAAGTTTTATTGCACGGTTATTCTTGTTTCAATCAAACAACACACTGCCTATGAGTGGCCAGACCGATCTCATAGTCTGATTAGATGTTTTTTCAAAACTTTTGGTGATTGTGATTAATGTATGCTGGTATGTAAACTATGTAAACTATCAACACATGTGACTATAGTTTATTTTCTGTGTTCTTACAAATGGTGTAACTATGCACAGGGAAGAAGATTATTTTACGTCATTTCGCGCATTAATGAACAAGCCATTAAAAAACTTAATTATTAAAATGGGGCTAGTTGAGCCACCCGAAGAGAAGTGTCGCTTTACTCCAAAATACAGCATGAAATTAATCTTTCCGAGCAAATTGGGACACAAGGCCACATATTAACAGCTAGTTACACTGGCTGTGATTGGGCCTATACGTCTATATTAATCAGCTCCATACCTATGCGTACTATAGGTATATTATATTGGTCTTGGTACCTCTGCAATGTAGCAAAAATACAATCCTGTCAGGTACATCACCCCCATCGCCCCTGCAATGTAACAACATAATTATGTCCGATGTCCGCCCTCGGGCCGATGAATGCGTGCTGGCTGGGACATGATTCCTCATCCCGTTTTAAACCTAAATCGGTCATTTGCCTAGTGAATCAAACAGACAAAGTTGTGCGATCACAAATCCAGTCACTGACACTGGAAGCATGCTGTACGTTGGAAGCATGCTGTACGTTGGAAGCATGCTGTACGTTGGAAGCATGCTGTACGTTGGAAGCATGCTGTACGTTGCCGGTCAAATAAAAATTAATGTTCGTATAGTAACTTTCATCTTTAGCATAATAACCTAAATTCGAAGTCTTAACCACGTCAAACTTCGACGTTGTTACGACGAAGGTTGATCGATGTTATATTGATGTTGCGTACATGTTTTCCACTAATGTGCGTTGCGTATACCGACCTAAATTCGACGTCGCAACAACGTCAAGCTTCGACGTTGTTACGACGGAGGTTAATCGACGTTACATTGACGTTGCGTATATGTTGTCCACCTACATACATTGCGTTCCGACCAAAATTCGACGTGCTAACAACGTCAAACTTCGGCGTTGTTACGACGGTTGTTAATCGACGTTACATTGACGGTGCGTGTATGTTGTCCACCTATGTGCGTTGCGTACCGACCTACACTCGACGTCCAAACGACGTCAAACTTCGACGTCGGTACGACGGGGGTTGATCGACGTTGCATAGACGTTGTGTATATGTTGTCGACGTCGCGACTTTATTTCAACCTATTTTCGACGTCGAAACGACGTCGGTGTGCCTGCTGGGAACCCTGTCATGTACATCACCCCATCGCCCCTGCAATGTAACAACACAACCCAGTCAGGTACATCACCCCATCGTCCCTGCAATGTAGCAACACAACCCTGTCAGGTACATCACCCCATCGCCCCTGCAATGTAGCAACACAACCCTGTCATGTACATCGCCCCTGCTTATGTAGCAACACAATCATGTCAGGTAGCAACACAAGTACACAACCCTGCCAGGTACGTGCAAGCTATTTCGTTACAACGGTTAGGAAGTATAAAAAGACTAACACCAGAAACTTTTGTCTCGTTTACGAAGCGATGTCGTGTTACGCCGTCAGTTTACGTTATATACAAATAACGTAGTGCTTTATTCAATGAGGTAATATACTTGGTGAAGTACTGTATGTAAACATGTCCTCAAATTCTAGCAGCTGCTTGAGTTGTCATAAATCGACAAGCAAGTCATATCATGGAGTATATTGTAATATCGCTCACTTCTGGTGGATCACTGACACTGGAGTCTGGATGTGTTTTCTTCCTCTTACTGTCAAGTACTGGGCTCCTTAAGAGCGTTGTAAGTCCTGCGGCGTGTTTCTACATGTCGTCTACACTGCCTGTTTGGCGTCTCTCACGCCCCGGGAATCGGTGGGTTAGAGGTAGAGACCACCACGACAGGTTACACATTTACTTAGCCGAGTCATCCGCCGCACTCTTGAGCTAGCCTAGCCCTAGGGGCGGAGTTCCTGACCGGCATTTGTCAACTCGCCGATTTGGGCTTTCCGTAGCCAAATGGCGACGGAACTAATAACTTATTATTGTTATTTAAAACCAATACGCACTAACCGTTTCACATGTGTATTCTGTGACATACAGCCGACAATTGGGCGTCAAAAAACTGAAAAAAATGTGCTCCAAATAATTACTTAGTACTTTTATCGGTGACATAGAAAACATTTCACAATTAGCCGCCATACTGTGCACATGATGTTGCCTTTGGGTCACATGATCAAACGCGATTTCATGTAGAATGAGGCCAGAATGGGCCAGCAGCACAGACATAAGTAAAATAAGATAAAGTGATTTATTTACTTAAATTACATACATAAGGTAATATCTGACATAGTGGTAGTCAACGTTTTCGGTAAAAAGGAATAAACAGCAGGATTTTAGCGTAAATTAGTACACACTGACTTCGTTGTTTTGTTACACAGTGTTCTCCGTATTCGCTAGGTGGCAGGATTTTTAGCCTAAAGTGTTCTTTTGATCACAAAAACAGCCTTATTCAAGGCTAACGTAGCAAACTAATTAAAACTAAATTGTATGATGGCGCCGTGCAAACGGCAGTTAAAGGCCACAAGGCACTTAATTTGTGGCAGTTGTAGTAACTGGGTAGATTTCGTCAAGTCTGGGTGCGAGAAGTCCTGGGCTGAGGTCCAGGCAGATAGTTTTAGTTTTGAGTGTAGGGGATGCGCAAGGATGAAGGAACTAGAGGTGGAGTTGGAAGAGCTGAGGCTGCTCGTTGTGGCAATGGTGGGAAGGGAACAGGGGAGTTGTGCCGGTAGTTCCGGTGAGGGAACAGTAGACGATAAAGTGGGGAAAGACACAAGAGATGCTAGGGAGAGCTCACCTCAGCCTGGGAGGAAGCTGAGAGGAGGGAAGGTGACAGGTCATAGGGAGACGGGAAGGAAAGGAACGGGAGGGAAGACAACCGGGGTGAAGGAGAGGGGAGTAGGGGATACAGGAGGGAAGGAGATGGGAGGGAAGACAACCAGGGTGAAGGAGAGGGGAGTAGCGGAGACAGGAGGGAAGGAGAAGGGAGTGGGGGAGACGGGAGGGAAGACAACCGGAGTGAAGGAGAGGGGAGTAGCGGAGACAGGAGGGAAGGAGAAGGGAGTGGGGGAGACGGGAGGGAAAACAACCGGAGTGAAGGAGAGGGGAGTAGGGGAGACAGGAGGGAAGGAGAAGGGAGTGGGGGAGACGGAAGGGAAGGGGTCAGGACAGAATGTGATGGAGGGGATCGAAAGGAAGAGTTATTCTGCAGCAGTGATAGAGGGGGTGAGGAAGAGAGCGAGGGTGTTTGTGGGGGATTCGATAGTTAGGAAGACCGACAGAGTCTTAAACAAGGGAGATGATGTGGTGGTCTGCTTGCCTGGAGCCAAAATAGAGGCGATAACTGAGAGGGTAAAAAACATCGTAGGCTCGGGTAAGGGTGGATCTGTTTTAGTACATGTAGGGACAAATAACGTAGAGAGGGAGGGTACAACTGCCATAGTTAGGAAATATAGGCAGTTGGTCAGAACACTAAAACAGACGCGGGTTGAGCAGGTAATACTGTCAGGGATTTTACCTGTAATGGGCAGGAGGGGTCATAAATATCGAAATTGTCGGGGGATGGCAATTAACATGTTAGTCCAGAGGCTGTGTAGGGAAGAGGAAGTTGGATTTGTGGATTTATGGGGAAGTTTTGTTGGGAGGGCTGATATGTACATGAAGGATGGGCTTCATTTAAGTGGAAAGGGGGCGGCAGTATTCGCGGACAAACTTTCAGCAGCAGTAGATAGCGACTTGGGTACAATGACAAATATTTTTGGAAGTAAACATTCTTTAAACTAGAAGTGCAGGGGGGTTACCTAGAGGTGTCTCAAGCAGAACAAGAGGCCACTAGCACAGATAAACCAATATCAAATCATCCGAAAATCATCTCTGAAAAAGGTTATAGATGCGTATGTTTAAATGCAAGGAGCATAGTAAATAAGAAAAACGAATTAAACATTATGGTAGAAGATATTGACCCTCACATAATTGGTATAACTGAATCATGGGCTAACATAGATATAACAGATGCTGAATTAGGACTGACAGGATACGTAATGTTTAGGAAAGATCGAATAGGAAGAAGGGGCGGGGGAGTTATTTTATATGTTAAAGAATCTATTCAGGCTTATGAAATAAAACTAGAAAGGGAAACAGATTGCGATGAAGCTGTTTGGTGCAAAATTGTTTCAGGAAATTCAAAATTAACTATTGGATTAGTTTACCGAAGTCCAAACATAAACGAAGAGGACAACACAAAAATAAAAAAAGCTATAAAGGAAGTTAGTAAAGGGGAATGTATCATAATGGGAGATTTTAACCATGGACACATACAATGGAATTCTCTAGAGAGCACAGGGATTGAGGATCAACAATTTCTATGTTTAATCCAGGATAGCTTTCTTACTCAGCACGTACTAGAACCAACCAGGGGAGAAAATGTATTAGATATAGTTTTGTCATCACAACAAGAATTAGTGGACAATGTAAAAATATTTGAACCATTGGGTAATAGTGACCATAATCAAATACATTTTGACATCAATGTAAAATCAGAAAGTAAAAATAAGAAAACGTACAAGAGAAACTTCCACAAAGGTAACTACAAAGATATGAGAAAATACTTAGCACAGCTAGATTGGAATAACATGCTGATGGATAAGACTGCAATTGAATGTTGGAATATTCTAAAATATGAAATTGAGAGTATCATTGATAAATTTGTTCCCTTCCGAAAACAAGGAAAACGGTGTAGAAAGAAACACTTGTCAAAAGAGGCAATTAGAAAAATAATGCTAAAACAAACTATGTGGAGGGTTTATAGGCGTACCAGAAAGGAAGAAGACTATGCAAAATACAAAGAGGCACTTAATGCAGCTACAACTGAAATCAGACAATCTAAAAGAAGCTATGAGCAAAAACTGGCATGTAACATAAAAACTGACAGCAAGAGTTTTTATGCATATGTCAGGAGTAAACAAAACGTACAAGACAAGGTTGGACCTCTAGAAGACAGTGCTGGAAATATAATATCACAGGGGTTTTTAATGGCGGAAGACCTAAATGGTTACTTCAGTTCAGTGTTTACAAAAGAAGATATTAGTTCATTACCAGTTGCTGATGCTAAATTTCAGGGGGCTAAATCTGACTATTTAGGACCGTTAGTTGTAACTCCAGAATTGGTAGCTAGGAAAATAAAGGCAATGAAGGATAACAAATCACCGGGAGTGGATGGGATTCCTCCAAAATTACTAATGGAAACAGTAGATCAAATCAGTATACCACTTGCAAGAGTATTCAACTTGTCATTAAAAGAGGGAGTTGTTCCGTTTGAATGGAAAGAAGCAAACATCATACCATTATTTAAAAAGGGTTCGAGAAATAAGTCAGAGAATTACAGACCAGTGAGTTTAACGTCAGTGATTTGTAAATTATTAGAAAGGTTAATTAAAGACCATATGGTGGACTTCCTCGTTAAGCATAAATTATTAAATTCATCTCAACATGGATTCCTTAAAGCGAGGTCATGCTTAACAAATATGTTATGTTTTTTGGAAGAAATCACTAAGTGGATAGACATGGGATCGCCAGTAGATATTATCTACTTAGATTTTCAGAAAGCTTTTGACAAAGTGCCACATCAAAGATTGCTACTTAAATTAAAAGCCCATGGTATCGGGGATAGCATAACTGACTGGATAGAACAATGGCTGACTGACAGAAGACAACGAGTTGTAGTAGATGGCGAAGTTTCAAATTGGAAATCGCTTTTGAGTGGGGTACCTCAAGGATCAGTATTAGGACCTATATTATTCTTAATTTATATCAATGACTTGGACGAGAGTATAACAAGTAACGTACTGAAATTTGCGGACGACACAAAACTGTTTAGAAAGGTTAATACTGATGGTGATAAACAACATTTACAAAACGATCTAGACAGATTAGTGAAATGGTCTGAGAAATGGCAGATGCTGTTCAATTTTGGGAAATGTAAATGCCTACATACAGGACATGGGAACTTGAATGTAAACTATAAAATGGGAGCTACTGTTCTTGGTACTACTGTAAAAGAAAAGGACTTAGGAGTTACAATAAGCGCTGATATGAAAGTTTCAGAGCAGTGTGGTATTGCAGCTTCAAAGGGTAATCAAATTCTTGGATTGATTAGAAGAAACATAACATATAAGGGAAAAAAGTTAATTATACCTCTTTATAAAGCAATAGTTAGACCTCATTTAGAATACTGTATACAAGCATGGAGACCATATCGTAAGAAGGATATAGATACGCTTGAACGCATACAAAGGAGAGCAACTAAAATGATTCCAGAACTGAGAGACCTTAGTTATGAAGAACGCCTGAAAGAATGTGGTTTAACAACTCTAGAGACAAGGAGGTTAAGAGGAGATCAGATTGAAGTTTTTAAGATATTGAATGGGTATGAAAATATTGATAGAAATATGTTTTTCTCACTCAAGAAGGATAGCAGAACTAGAGGACATGAGGTAAAATTAGTAAAGGATCAATGTAGATTGGACATCAGGAAGCACTCGTTCTCACAGAGGACAATAAATGAATGGAACAAACTGTCTACAGATTGTGTAACTGCTAGCAGCGTGAATATGTTTAAAAACAAGGTTGACACATATATCAGGAGGGCGGGTTATAAGTAGGTGAACATTGTTGGACTCTCGATAAGCCAATGGCTTCCTTGTCCACTTGCCATCTGGGCCTTTGGCTTGGATGGCAAATCTTGTTAAATCTTGTTAAAAACACCCGTTAGTAAGTTAGTAGTTTATAGGGGCATGATTAATGATGTAACTCTATGGCCAGCAGACGGCAATTCTTAGCGTGACCTTATATATATCTACGGGAATCCCGTTTGGTAATCTCGCTCACAACAACATCCGGTTATATACAAATGTTGACAAGCACATGCGTTCTGATAAAAAGGTAATAATTTAACACTTTTACATGGTTATTGTCAGGTAACTTTAGTGATATACATATAAAAATGCATACAGACACGGAAGACATGTTTATTGCTCTGTTTATGGCGTTTTTGTAAGGTTTCACGTTTCATGAAAATACTTACGTTTTGGATGAACGAGATCTTCGCCCTACAACAGCAACAGCCAGATAGAAAAAAATTGTATGGCGATTGACTTTGCCTAACATTTACTAGGCACTTAAAAAAATATCATCATAGAACATTGGCAATTGATTTAAATTAAAGGTGACATGTAAAGGAACCCAGAACTGTATATTTTATTAATATATATTTATTAGATCCAAAGATATTACAATTTTAAAATTGGTAAAAATTATGAATTTTTTGTATTGTATGCAGATAAAATACTCTCATTTATGTGTTTTCTTTCAATAAATGTAAGCACATTAATTAGGGTCATAAATATACATAATCCAGTCATGTATCATTAATAGTAACTCGGCTAAAGCGATTAATACGTTAATACTGGCTAATTAGTGCATGAAATCAACAGACCGACACATTTTTATAAAAAGCCACGACTTCCATGATTATGAAAACATTTGTATAATTTGTTCATGCATGGTTTACAAACACATTAAACATGCACCACACAGTCATTTCATAACTCAATTGATGCAATCACTAAGTCAATATTGACTAATTAATGCATAAATTCAACATGGCCTTTTGATAAAAGGCCATAACATCATTATGTAGATGTATGTATAATTTCTTCAGTGTTTCAAAACACATTAAGTAAGGTCATAAATACACATCAGTCATTTATCATTAATAGTACTCAATTAATAAATCAACACTGGCTAATTAGAGAGAGGGAGACCAACACATTTCAACAAAAAGGCATAACTTCCATGATTATGATATTTGTATTTTTTTGCAGAGCCTTGGCTTTGTTTCCCTGCCAAATAATATTATATATAAAGAACACCAAAATATTCATGCATGGTGACTGGTGAAATAATTGTTGGAGAAATGTATAGAAAAAAACAGTGTCATTGCATAAATATAACACAATTTATTATACATTCTGAGATTGAGTAATTTCCTACATTTACAGTACACTGCAGGTTCAGTACAGCAATATTTATATTTCAGTCACTGCTTCATAAAATAACGTCCTGCAATTCAACATGAAGTAATGTTTCTAAAATTGTTCACAGTATTTCACTGCTGAGCCCAATATTTCTCATGTCGAATGGATGACTGCTGCAAGAGTCTCCATTATTCCCTCTGGGAGCCAAGTGCATGATGATTGTTCACTGTATGCTGAGTGTACTAATATTCACAGTTCACTGTTTCATAAATCCATGCCGATGAAGTGTGTCAATGTTCACAGTACACTGTATGCTGAGTGTAGCAATATTCACAGTTCACTGTTTCATAAATCCATGCCGATGAAGTGTGTCAATGTTCACAGTACACTGTATGCTGAGTGTAGCAATATTCACAGTTCACTGTTTCATAAATCCATGCCGATGAAGTGTGTCAGTGTTCACAGTACACTGTATGCTGAGTGTAGCAATATTCACAGTTCACTGTTTCATAAATCCATGCCGATGAAGTGTGTCAGTGTTCACAGTACACTGTATGCTGAGTTAAGCAATATTCACAGTTCACTGTTTCATAAATCCATGCCGATGAAGTGTGTCAGTGTTCACAGTACACTGTAT
The DNA here is from genome assembly GCA_963662155.1 of Lamellibrachia columna. Classification (NCBI taxonomy): domain Eukaryota; kingdom Metazoa; phylum Annelida; class Polychaeta; order Sabellida; family Siboglinidae; genus Lamellibrachia; species Lamellibrachia columna. Next base: position 54,589,898 of record OY759270.1, on the reverse strand, counting down.
GCTGAGTGTAGCAATATTCACAGTTCACTGTTTCATAAATCCATGCCGATGAAGTGTGTCAGTGTTCACAGTACACTGTATGCTGAGTGTAGCAATATTCACAGTTCACTGTTGCAGTGGACAAGTTTAACTACAGTGTAGGCTGTGTAGTGGTTATGTAACTAGGTGCCATTCAAATCATCTTTGATCTTGTGTGAGAACCTATGACACAGAGAACTTATCTCTGACTACCGGTTTCACTTGGTTCCAAATAGTTCCACATGGTTCCACGTAGTTCCACATGGTTCCACATAGAACACTATATTTACAAAACTGTTAACGTATTTGATTCATGTTGCTTGAATGTACATCTAGTTACATTTGTCCCACTGGATATAGTGACATTTGTCCCACTGGATATAGTGACATTTGTCCCACTAGATATAGTGACATTTGTCCAACTGGATATAGTGACATTTGTCCCACTGGATATAGTGACATTTGTCCCACTGGGTATAGTGACATTCAGCCCCTCAACAGTTATGTAGTAGCAGGGTGAAATTAGTTGGAATGCGTTTGGCTCAAAGCGTGGGTAATCCATGTTAAACAAATTAACATCTTGGTCTAGTCAATGGTTACTAAGATTTCACTCAGACAGATGCAAGTTGATGCACATAAGTACAAAACTAGAGCAGAGCAGGTGTATACTTATAATTTGAAAGTGGATAAGACTGCTCATGTATTAAAAAATATAGTTCAAAGAAGAACATTATAAAAATATATTGGGGTCATTATTGATTTGAAGCAAGAATTCAATAAACATATAAACCAAAAAATAAATGAAGCAAGCAGTATCACAACAGTTATTAAAAGGCCTTTCACAATCTTAAACCAAGATAATGTTGTACCATTATATATATATATATATATATATATATATATATATATATATAACACTTTAGGAGAGGAGTGGAGTAATTTAGATTATGCAACATCTGTATGGTCCCATATAAACAGAAATCTATTTTTTCTGATGTTAGTGTCTATGTCTCACAAGCATAAAAGAAGATTGATACAATCAGTATGAACTGAGTATGAACTCAATATTAACTGAATATTTGTATTCCTCTCTAGCCAGTGAGATGGCCACCCCCCCAGATCCGGACTTTGTGTTGCGAGGCAGTGATTCTCCACTCACCAGTCTCACCTACTTCTATGACAGCAAGCAGTATCAAAGTCTCGTGTCAGGTAGGTAGATAAACCTGTCATTTTTTGTCAAAGCAAATGTTACATAACACTGCTAGCTTGGTGTGTAGACATCTATACTATAAGACTGTTTGTGGCTGTGTTTGTTTGTCTGTCTATTGGTTCCTTCATATCTATGTCAGTTTTGCAGTATGGGGCTGAAGTAGTGTAGGTGTGCCGGGGTGCCCATGAGGGGCTGAAGTAGTTTAGGTGTGCCGGGGTGCCCATGAGGGGCTGAAGTAGTGTAGGTGTGCCGGGGTGCCCATGAGGGGCTGAAGTAGTGTAGGTGTGCCGGGGTGCCCATGAGGGGCTGAAGTAGTGTAGGTGTGCCGGGGTGCCCATGAGGGGCAGAAGTAGTGTAGGTGTGCCGGGGTGCCCATGAGGGGCTGAAGTAGTGTAGATGTGCCGGGGTGCCCATGAGGGGCTGAAGTAGTGTAGGTGTGCCGGGGTGCCCACGAGGGGCTGAAGTAGTGTAGGTGTGCCAGGGTGCCCACGAGGGGCTGAAGTAGTGTAGGTATGCCGGGGTGCCCACGAGGGGCTGAAGTAGTGTAGGTGTGCCGGGGTGCCCACGAGGGACTGAAGTAGTGTAGGCGTGCCGGGGTGCCCACGAGGGGCTGAAGTAGTGTAGGTGTGCCGGGGTGCCCACGAAGGGCTGAAGTAGTGTAGGTGTGCCGGGGTGCCCATGAGGGGCTGAAGTAGTGTAGGTGTGCCGGGGTGCCCATGAGGGGCTGAAGTAGTGTAGGTGTGCCGGGGTGCCCATGAGGGGCTGAAGTAGTGTAGGTGTGCCGGGGTGCCCATGAGGGGCTGAAGTAGTGTAGGTGTGCCGGGGTGCCCATGAGGGGCTGAAGTAGTGTAGGTGTGCCGGGGTGCCCATGAGGGGCTGAAGTAGTGTAGGTGGGCCGGGGTGCCCATGAGGGGCTGAAGTAGTGTAGGTGTGCCGGGGTGCCCATGAGGGGCTGAAGTAGTGTAGGCGGGCTGGGGTGCCCATGAGGGGCTGAAGTAGTGTAGGTGTGCCGGGGTGCCCATGAGGGGCTGAAGTAGTGTAGGCGTGCCGGGGTGCCCATGAGGGGCTGAAGTAGTGTAGGTGTGCCGGGGTGCCCATGAGGGGCTGAAGTAGTGTAGGTGTGCCGGGGTGCCCATGAGGGGCTGAAGTAGTGTAGGTGTGCCGGGGTGCCCATGAGGGGCTGAAGTAGTGTAGGCGGGCCGGGGTGCCCATGAGGGGCTGAAGTAGTGTAGGTGTGCCGGGGTGCCCATGAGGGGCTGAAGTAGTGTAGGCGTGCCGGGGTGCCCATGAGGACGGTTCATACATAAAAAAATTTAAATTCCCTGGGTGGGTAGAGATTTCATGAAGGAACTTATGCTACGTGTGTTTTCTACTATTGATCCAAGTGACATGATCTACGTCAAAAGTGTACATCAGTTCCTTCGTACAAATGCTTTGTGAAACCGGCAACGCTTACTTACTTACTTAATTCTCTTGGCCCCTTCAGGAGCATTGGGCGTCAACCATGTTTCTCCACCTCACTCTCTTCTGGGCTAGAGCTTTGGCCTCTTGCCAGGTGACCCCCACTTTTTCAAGATCTTGTAGTGTGGAGCGTCTCCAGTTGATTTTTGGCCTTCCTTGTCTTCTCTTTCCTTGTGGGTTATAGTCCAGTGCTTGTTTTGTTGGATTTGTTGGATCTTTTCTGAGTGTGTGGCCAATCCAGCTCCATTTTCTCCTCTTGATTGTAGTGCTTATTTCTTCCTGTTTGGTTTTCTTCCAGAGCTCTTTATTTGATATTTTGTTAGGCCACCAGAAGTGATACATGAGGGTATGACGTTGTGTCCATCATTGCCCTACCAAAACTTGACTGTGTAGTGCAACATCTCTTTAAGCCTCCTTGACAAAAACCTTCTGCCACGAGTCCCTGTGTGGAGGGAGATCTCTCACTATTTACTTATGCCCACTTGGCAGGTCTGGCTGCTTTGGTTCACCTGTGATGATCAGACTTGTGGTCAATTACATTGTAATTGGAACTCCAATTCTGGAATTGGTGTTATGTTTTTAAAAGTAATTGGAATTGATGAAAATGTAATTGGTAGTTTCATTTACTTTTCACTTACTTTAGTTACAATTACATCATACAACTTTTTCATTTCTACTTTCTCCCTTTCCATAATTTTTAATTACTGAAATATGAAATGTATATATGTTGTATATTTCTGTTTTCATTTGGAAATAAAGATTTGAATTGAATTATGCACTACAGATAATTAATAAAATATAATATTATGTACCATAATATTCAGAAATAAAATACAGCTCCTCTAAAATAGATGTTATTTTTTGGCGTTGAGTACGTCTAGGGTTGCTCTATTCATGTACTGTTATTTTGATTTGGAACTGATATTTTGTTATTGGAATTGATATTTTGTAATTGGAATTGTTGAGGAGGAATTGGTGTGTTATTGGAATTAATATAATGTAATTGGCCCAAGTCTGGTGATGATAGTTGCGTGTGTGTTTCAGGCAATGTGAGTGGCCTCGTACACACGTGGTGTATGCGGAGTCGGCGGCCACTGTGTGTCACGGAGGCCCACCCTGGCAGCTCCGTGCTCCACATAGAGCAGTGGGGGTGTGATGGGATGGTCACCCACGGCAGGGGAAGTTGCTTGCAGTTCTGGAAGAACCCGGGATCTGGCTGGATACAACAAGGTTGGTCCTTCTTGGAATGTCTTCCGAAACGTGGAAACATGAATCCAGCAAACCATTGGTATAAGATTTAAGTACAGTTCTGTGTTGGAAGTCATCAATGAATTTATGTGTATGAAGCGAAATGATGTGTAATGACACTTTAATTGGAGTTCACTGCTTACCCTGTTCACACACTAGTTGGTGCATAAGGCCATACATCAGAGTTATTTACAGTAGAGTAATTTTGTTGTATGAAAATTTGTATGAACAAATGTTATGAAAATAAATGAAAACCATAATAACATTTCTTGCATGAAAAAGAATGGCCTTATACAGAGGCCTGTCCCTGTATCAGATACTGTATTTTGTTCTCACAAATACTTATACACAGGCCTGTCCCTGTATCAGATACTGTATTTTATTCTCACAAATACTTGTACAGAGGTGAGTCCCTGTATCAGATACTGTCTGTTGTTCTCACAAATACTTGTACAGAGGTGAGTCCCTGTATCAGGTACTGTCTGTTGTTCTCACAAATACTTGTACAGAGGTGAGTCCCTGTATCAGGTACTGTCTGTTGTTCTCACATATACTTGTACAGAGGTGAGTCCATGTATCAGGTACTGTCTGTTGTTCTCACAAATACTTGTACAGAGGTGAGTCCCTGTATCAGGTACTGTCTGTTGTTCTCACAAATACTTGTACAGAGGTGAGTCCCTGTATCAGGTACTGTCTGTTGTTCTCACAAATACTTGTACAGAGGTGAGTCCCTGTATCAAGTACTGTCTGTTGTTCTCACAAATACTTGTACAGAGGTGAGTCCCTGTATCAGGTACTGTCTGTTGTTCTCACAAATACTTGTACAGAGGTGAGTCCCTGTATCAGATACTGTCTGTTGTTCTCACAAATACTTGTACAGAGGTGAGTCCCTGTATCAGATACTGTCTGTTGTTCTCACAAATACTTGTACAGAGGTGAGTCCCTGTATCAGATACTGTCTGTTGTTCTCACAAATACTTGTACAGAGGTGAGTCCCTGTATCAGGTACTGTCTGTTGTTCTCACAAATACTTGTACAGAGGTGAGTCCCTGTATCAGGTACTGTCTGTTGTTCTCACAAATACTTGTACAGAGGTGAGTCCCTGTATCAGATACTGTCTGTTGTTCTCACAAATACTTGTACAGAGGTGAGTCCCTGTATCAGGTACTGTCTGTTGTTCTCACAAATACTTGTACAGAGGTGAGTTCCTGTATCAGGTACTGTCTGTTATTCTCACAAATACTTCTACAGAGGTGAGTCCCTGTATCAGGTACTGTCTGTTGTTCTCACAAATACTTGTACAGAGGTGAGTCCCTGTATCAGATACTGTCTGTTGTTCTCACAAATACTTGTACAGGGGTGAGTCCCTGTATCAGATACTGTCTGTTGTTCTCACAAATACTTGTACAGAGGTGAGTCCCTGTATCAGATACTGTCTGTTGTTCTCACAAATACTTGTACAGAGGTGAGTCCCTGTATCAGGTACTGTCTGTTGTTCTCACAAATACTTGTACAGGGGTGAGTCCCTGTATCAGATACTGTCTGTTGTTCTCACAAATACTTGTACAGAGGTGAGTCCCTGTATCAGATACTGTCTGTTGTTCTCACAAATACTTGTACAGAGGTGAGTCCCTGTATCAGATACTGTCTGTTGTTCTCACAAATACTTGTACAGGGGTGAGTCCCTGTATCAGATACTGTCTGTTGTTCTCACAAATACTTGTACAGAGGTGAGTCCCTGTATCAGATACTGTCTGTTGTTCTCACAAATACTTGTACAGAGGTGAGTCCCTGTATCAGATACTGTCTGTTGTTCTCACAAATACTTGTACAGGGGTGAGTCCCTGTATCAGGTACTGTCTGTTGTTCTCACAAATACTTGTACAGAGGTGAGTCCCGGTATCAGGTACTGTCTGTTGTTCTCACAAATACTTGTACAGAGGTGAGTCCCTGTATCAGGTACTGTCTGTTGTTCTCACAAATACTTGTACAGAGGTGAGTCCCTGTATCAGATACTGTCTGTTGTTCTCACAAATACTTGTACAGAGGTGAGTCCCTGTATCAGGTACTGTCTGTTGTTCTCACAAATACTTGTACAGAGGTGAGTCCCTGTATCAGGTACTGTCTGTTATTCTCACAAATACTTGTACAGAGGTGAGTCCCTGTATCAGATACTATCTGTTGTTCTCACAAATACTTGTACAGAGGTGAGTCCCTGTATCAGATACTGTCTGTTATTCTCACAAACAGCAGAGTAAGGGGCTCATAAATTGTTCTTGGCAGTCTAGGCATGTACCAGACATGACAGTTGCAGCTATACATCAAAGAGTTTTTACTCAATGCACACCATGGGTGGTTTATTTCTTTCGAGGTGTCCCATAATACACATTTTCTGCACGTGTTCCATGAGTGATTCTTGTGTTCTGTAGCCAAGCTATCAAGGTTGTTTATAATGTGGCTGTTTCCGCAAATGTCAAGATGTCGGAGTGAAATGTCAAAGTAAGGTGAACGGTAGGGATAATGTCAAAATTCATATGTTAAATTAAAGCCAATAGATGAGAGTACAACGACTAACACCAGGAGGAGGAACCAGTAGGTCTAACAAAATAAATCATTTAGTTATTTAACTTAGTATCAACATAAAGGTAAATTTATCAAAGGAAATGGTGTTGTGATATTTTAAAGTAGAAAGAAGTGTGAATTTATATCTGAACAATCATTAACGGACAAAGAATGAAAGTACAACACATTCAGTTGATGTTAAATCTGGTTCAATAGACTGAGAAAATACATTAAGTTATCCCCCTGTTGTAAGGAAAAACAACAACAGTTTCTTTTAGAGAACGCTGGGCATAACAGTTTCTATATACTACAGATTGTGAATAATGTTACTTGATTTTAAAGATTAAAATTACACAGTGTAAGAATGACAAATGTAAAAAAGTAACAATTTAGCAATTATTAAGTAAAATTTATGCATTGAATAATATATTATTCACAAAGCATTGTCTGATCAAGTGTCATAAAACTCAGTAAATTGAGTTTCCTCTGTTTTGTTGCAGAATCCTTCCCATGTACTTCACTCAGTTTCTGTGCCGCAGTTACATTGCATCTAGGTGGCGCCACAGTAATTGCCATGCCAACGCACAACCAATCGCAGATCGATGTCATATCCATGGATACAAAACAAACAATATACACTTTGACTCCATTAAAAACTGCTGCAACTCAAGACATGTGTATGCACCTCAAGGTCATTGATGGCCAATTGGAACATCCAATGCTGCTGATTGGTTACGAGAGTGGGAGCATTGCACTGTGGGATATTCGTCAGGCTCGTGAACTGAGCAGATTACAGTGCCATACGGACGCAGTTATGAGCGTCGATTTTAGCGCCGAAAGAAACCTGGGCGTATCAGGCTCAGTTGACACAGTATTGAAGACCTGGCGTCTTAGTGAGCAACAGTGCATCGTAAACATGACAGACATTGATATAACCAACTCAGGAGTGAGCTGTGTAAACATACGAGGGGACGGAAAATTGTTTGTTACTGGTGGCTGGGACTCGAGACTTAGACTTTTCAGCGCCAAGAACCTCCGACCCCTTGCTGTGCTTTGTCAGCACAGAGGGAGCATTCAGTGCCTTGCATTTGCCACAGATAAGACACTGGCCGCAGGGAGCAATGATTGCACAATCAGTGTGTGGAGTCTGTACAAATAAATGTGTGTCGTTGTTTCTGTTGTGTGGTTGTACATTTGTCAATTGTGTAAGTTTAACATTAGAGCTGAAGTCAGACACTGACAGAATAAGTGAAGTTCAGTGTTGGAAGTTGTAGGTAAAGTTTAGTATTGGAATTTGTAAATAAAGTTCAGTGTTGGAGGTCATGGGTAAGTTCAGTGTTGGAAGTTGTAAGTTAAGTCCAATGTTGTAAACTGTAAGTAAAGTCCAATGTTGTAAGCTGTAAGTAAAGTCCAATGTTGTAAGCTGTAAGTATAGTTCAATGTTGTAAGCTGTAAGTAAAGTCCAATGTTGTAAGCTGTAAGTATAGTTCAGTGTTGTAAGCTGTAAGTAAAGTCCAATGTTGTAAGCTGTAAGTAAAGTCCAATGTTGTAAGCTGTAAGTATAGTTCAGTGTTGTAAGCTGTAAGTAAAGTCCAATGTTGTAAGCTGTAAGTAAAGTCCAATGTTGTAAGCTGTAAGTAAAGTCCAGTGTTGTAAGCTGTAAGTATAGTTCAGTGTTGGAAGTTGTAAGTAAAGATCAGTGTTGGCAGTTGTCAGAAAAGATCGGTGTTGGCATTTGTCAGTACAGTTCAGCGTTGTTAGTTCAGAGTTGGAAGTTGTAAGTAAAGTTCAATGCTGAAAGTGAAGCTCAGTATTGGAATTAAAATTCTGTGTTAGAAGTTGTATGTAAAGTTCAGTACTGGAATTTGTAAATAAAGTTCAGTGTTGGAGGTCATATGTGAAGTTCAGTGTTAGAAATTGTAAGTAAAGTTCATTGTTAGTGGTCATAAGTGAATTTCTGTGTTAGTGGTCATAAGTGAATTTCTGTGTTGGAGGTCATAAGTGAAGGTCAAACGAAGTTCTGTAGTGTGTATCATAAGATCTATTTTGGCTCATGACAATGGTATTGGCTTTATCCTGTAGTAAACCATAGTTTGTAGATTTTAAACAACAAAGCTATTGACCAGCTTCAGTGATTCCGAAAGGGTCATAATAAACAATGACACAGGAAACATGAAGACTGTTTTATTAGTCGAACTAACCAGCAAATAGCACGTATTTCTAAACTGATGTAATATAACCACTTTAGTTTCCAAACAATGTTTGTACATCTGCAACTGCCAATTTTTGCAATTTGATAAATCCAATCTGAACTGCAGTAATTCAATACGTAACTGAACTATTGTTTATAAACTTTTAATACATGCACTGCAAGTCCACCATCAGGAATGAGACAGAAATAGACCATCAGGTTACATCAACATCATTTTATTATCCTGTTTATTAACAATAACTAACTAAAAAGCAGTATCAGTGTTCTTGCACAGGGACGTGTTATTTACACAAAGCAGTTGCTCTCATTTTGGTGACAACTTAAAATATGACAAAAGCTTGAACGTGTTCAATCACCCTAACTGTTGACCTTTATAATAGCAAAATTAATCATGCTTCATATTTACTCTTAAATGTAAAACATTTGTGCCACCTAGTGCATGCAGCCCATTAGCATGTAACATTGTCCCACCTAGTGTATGCAGCCCATTAGCATGTAACATTGTCCCACCTAGTGCATGCAGCCCATTAGCATGTAACATTGTCCCACCTAGTGCATGCAGCCCATTAGCATGTAACATTGTCCCACCTAGTGCATGCAGCCCATTAGCATGTAACATTGTCCCACACCATGTTACAAAATTAACATTACATAATCAAATCGCTACAGTTTTATACTGTATTGTTACATGGTTTCACTGGAATAATTGTGTATATAGAAATACAAGTTTCTACCCTTCACTGCACATGCAACATTTCACCTAGACTTACACTAATGTAGCATGTTTATATCAAACATGTAAAGCTGTACATGCCCATCCTCAGGGGGATTTCAAACGAACCCCCTTTTTTCAGAGAATTTTGTTTAACCAACATTATCAGAAATCCCAGAAGAAGCTGATTATGTATGTTCGAACCCCCCTTTTCAAAACCCTGAAGACGGGCCTGCTGTACTAGAATACAAATAACATTTGTATTAATAACTTAACTTACAGTGTTATTCAGCATACACAAACACTCACTCACACGGGGCATCTAACATGGACAGTTAACTAAAATAACAATTAAATCAAGCTGTTCAAGTTAATTAACTTCACTTTCAACAATAGTTAGTTAAACCAATTTGTTTAAGATTAGGTTAATTAATTTCTTACATAAATTACCAAATTAATAATGAAAATTACCTTATGTCTGACATGCACAGAAGGCTACAACATTGGCTGTTGACAGAAACAAAGCCACATCCATTAATTAATTGCACATAATAGTTTTTCTTACAACTGTTACAAGTATATAGCATATGATTTCCCATATAGTTTCTCTTACAACTATTACAAGTATATAGCATATAATTTCCCATATAGTTTCTCTTACAACTATTACAAGTATATAGCATATAATTGCCCATATAGTTTCTCTTACAACTATTATAAGTATATAGCATATAATTTCCCATAAAGTTTCTCTTACAACTATTACAAGTATATAGCATATAATTTCCCATATAGTTTGTCATACAACTATTACAAGTATATAGCATGTCATGATTGCACTAAAAAAAAAACAAGCCACAGAAATACAGATGGTAAGTTCTTTCCTAACTGGGGCATGTTTTGGGTGTGTTTTGTAAATTCTTCCCTAACTGGGGCATGTGGGGGGTGTTTGGTAAGTTCTTTCCTAACTGGGGCGTGTTTGGCAAGTTCTTTCCTAACTGGGGCATTTGGGGCATGTTTGGCAAGTTCTTTCCTAACTGGGGCATTTGGCGCGTGTTTGGCAAGTTCTTTCCTAACTGGAGCATTTGGGGTGTGTTTGGTAAGTTCTTTCCTAACTGGGGCATTTGGGGTGTGTTTGGTAAGTTCTTTCCTAACTGGGGCATTTGGGGTGTGTTTGGTAAGTTCTTTCCTAACTGGGGCATTTGGGGCGTGTTTGGTAAGTTCTTTCCTAACTGGGGCATTTGGGGTGTGTTTCAATAGTGAATTTAAGATCATCAAGTTCCTATAATTGTCTTAGAATTGTGTTTCTCTAATGTTCTCATTAACATTAATGATGAAGAAATTCCATCATAATTTATCAGTATAATTCCTATCCTGGAGTATGTTTTGTACCACAGAGAGTGTTTCATGAAATGTGTTTTCATGACCTATCATTATTTTATGAGCAAATCAGGGTTTATGACAGAAATCATGTCATGGCTTGCAGTGAAACAGGCCCATGATCTGTAACCATTGAAATAACCACTTTCAACACACTAATATATCCTGTGTTGTTACAAAACAAAGTACGTATGATTATATTCCAAATATGAAATGAGCAGCACATGATGAGTAATCCTTCCCTTATAAATATTAATAAAATCATGTAATGTTAAAAAAATATGATAAATACAGCCTCAACGACAGTCTACATTAGCAATGTGTACAAATACTATTCTACAATTCACAGCCTACTGTTGCGAAGAACCCAATACTATGTTTACTTTTATCTAACATTCTAATGGAAAATAAAATCACACATCATGTAAATATCCAAAGTGTTTGGATGCTTGATATAAAATGTGGATGTTTGTGGCTTGGCCACCAGCAACAAAAGTCCACAAGACGGGACAGAGTAACTCCTCTCCATTGTCTGATGACAAAATTAATTCATATAAAACATAAATGTTTCTAAAAACCCTGCACAAATAATGTGCTTAGTAAAATAATTATTATGCATGTATACAGTATAAATTATAACGTAAGCAGTGCAACCTCCTTTGTATGAGAAACACAAGATAACTCAATCACGAGTGTATTGAGACGTCAACATGTTGTTACTGGACTCTGTGAAATTCATATTACAGGAAGTTTTGATACCTTTCAGAGTCACAATATTTGCTTGAAGGAGCTTTAGAGACCCTCTCGGTCCCTTCCCTGACAAATGAACTGTGAGGGAAAGGTCAATTTAATTGCTCTGAAAGTATCGAAACTTCATGTAATATTTATTGAGACAGTTGTGCGCAAATAATAATTTTTTTTAGCAAACTTACACAAAGTTACATCATCTGTCCATAAACAAACATTGTTATAAAATAAAATTGCTTATACGTCCCAACTAGACTCATCTATCCGATGCCTACCTTTATCTAGTCTTTATCACCAGCAGTAGCAGCCACATTGACTCACACAGTAACACAGTGACTTGCGTGGTGACAAACCGACTCACACGGTGACACACAGTGACATAATGACACACATAGTGACACTGACTCAAACGGTGACACACCGAATCAGTGCCACACTGACTCAAATGGTGAAATATCGACTCAAATGGTGACACATCGACTCGCACAGTGACTGACTCACATGGTAACACACTGACTCACACAGAGACACACCAACTCACACAGAGACACACCAATTCACACGGTGACACACAGACTTGAATTACAGTGCCTCACATGGAGACACACTGACACACACGGAGACACACCAATTCACACTGTGACACACTGACTTGACTTACACAGTGCCTCACATGGAGACACACTGACTCACACGGAGACACACTGACTCACACAGTGACACACTGACTCGACTCACATTGACACCGACTTACAGAGAAACACCACCTCAACTCACGTGGTGACAAATCTACAACACTGAACACACACACTGAAGCTACCTTTGGTATACAGCAGCTCAAACTGTCTTTGGTCAGTGGTGTCAAGTTGCAACAGTTACACACCAACAGTCTATGTCACCAGGCTGATGATACTGACAGTCTGTCACCTGGCTGATGACATTGACAGGCTGTCACCAGGCTGATGACACTGAGTCTATGTCACTAGGCTGATGACAGTGACACTATGTCACTAGACTGATGACACTGACACTTTGTGTCACCAGGCTGATAATACCAGTTGACAACAACAGAAGACACTAACTGATGCAGCCCGTCACATGACACAGTAATCTCGTGCTGGCAGTGAGGCATAGCCATGTGACAACTCATAGAATGTTGAGTTGTGAGCGAGGCAGAGTCATAGTTCTGCCGTTGTTCACCAGTCCAAGGTGTATGTAGGGTGGCATGGGCAGCCCTGAGGCGGCCCCATAGATGGCGCACCTTTCGTAGTGACAGGGCGACTCTCGCCAAGCATACCGCAGACCCACCATATGTTGGTCCACTGCACACGCCGCCCACGACAGCACCACCGCACTGCCGGAGTGGGACACCACCGGTGCCGCCACCCACTCCCGCCCTGGGGCGTAGCTAGTCTTCATGAAGGACGATGGACAGAAGAGATTCACGTCATCAGAGCAGCAAACCTGCAAGAAATAACAAGAAAATACTTAATTTTTAACCAATAAATGGTTGCAGTAATAAAGCAAGGCATTAAGGGATGGCATTTTTCATAATTCTTTACACATTTATATACATACATACACTCATTTAAGGTTCAAACCTCAACATCTTATGCATATATAGAACATAAAATGTTATCTGTGGTTGGCAGGATATGTGTGTACTACACTTCTAACACATCATGGAACTGGACGTTCATTGCTTTGGTTCTTCAACAATTGTGAAACATTCTTTCCTCTCACCTCAAACCCGTTGCTGTCCCGTACATCTACGTGGCTTGAGTCCAGGTGAATGACGAGGGAGTGGTTGTGTTTGAACGCTGCATACTTGGTTGGGGATGGTCCCGCAAACGTCACATTTCTCTGACGGTATGCTACAGACAGCGCCCCCTGGACCAGTCTTGAGGCAACAACTCTCTTGTAACGAGGATGGATGCTAGATGTAACATCAGGACGAAGTTTGTTTTCAACAATTTCACGACGAATGCTTCTAGCGAAGAAATTCAATTTCGAACTGAGACAGTTTAATATAAGAATGGATACTGAGAATCTGACAGTTGTCTGCTTAATATAAGAATGGACACTGAGATTCTGATGGTTGTCAGTTTAATATAAGAATGGACATTGAGATGCTAACAGTTGTCTGTTTAATATAAGAATGGACGCCAAGATTCTGATGGTTGTCAGTTTAATATAAGAATGGACACTGAGATTCTGATGGTTGTCAGTTTAATATAAGAATGGACACTAAGATTCTGACAGTTGTCTGTTTAATATAAGAATGGACACTGAGATTCTGATAGTTGCTAGAGTTGAAGTCTACCTATCGTAACTAGAGTTGAAGTCTGGCAGGTCCATTGCGACTGCCATGAAGACTTTCTTGAGCTGTGCGTTTGGCACGAAGCCGTAGTTTGCCGTTTGCCGCCATCGCACGTCTGTGTAGCCGTAGGTGAGATGATCTCCTGGTCGGTTGGCCCCCAGCTACACACAGCATGCAAACATGACCAATGTCCTTCGCCAAGGGGTAATATCACATATATCATCTAGATGTGTGTGTGTATGTGTATGCGCGTGTGTGCGCGTGTGTGTGAGAGCGTGTGTCCAAACATGTAAGTACCTTAGATGCGTGTATCGTTTAGCCGGGCAACTTACTATCACTTGCACTACAGAAAGAAACGGCTCAATTATAGTTTTACTAGTCAATAGTGATATAACCCTGTGTGTTCAATAGTGGTCTTACCCCATATGTTCACTAGTGGTTTGATCTTACGTGCTCAATGGTGGTCTGACCTCATGTGCTCAATGGTGGTCTAACCCCATGTGCTCAATTGTGGTTTGACCCCATGTGCTCAATTGTGGTCTGACCCCATGTGCTCAATGGTAGTCTGACCCCATGTATTTAATAGTGATCTGACCGCATGTGTTCAATAGTAGTCTGACCCCATGTACTCACCTGTACAAAGCCGAAGGGGAAGGTGAGGTCCGTGGCGCCGTTTGTTCCGTCGTACAGTTTCTGCCGCCAGGACGTCACCATCTTCACAAACGTACAGTTGTAATTGTGAGACAGAGCAAGAGCGTCTGATTCACCTGCAACATAAGAATTACATCAGAGCTCAATGGTACATCTCTCAGGTGAGGACTCATGTGTTATATAAACACTTCCTGGTTGTATCCAGTACTTGGAAACATTCCATTAATTGACTAGTCTGTGTATTATATAGTGATTTTAACAACTTTGTTTACGGTCCCTCGCTTGAAATCTGTGGTTCCACGCTAGGCTGATTATCAAACGTTAACCCCTCTAACCACACACCCATACCTAAAATCTATGGTTCCACGCTAGGCTCCCTATCAAACGTTAACCCCCTCTAACCACACACCCATACCCAAAATCTTTGGTCCCATCCCCAAAATCTATGGTTCCGATTCGGGATCGTAGATTGCCTTAACTAAATCACTGAACATTATATATGTGGTGGTTACTAGAATCTGATGGTCTTACTCAACCAGTCAGCCTTTTTCAGAAAGAATATTATCGCTAAACCAACATTTCTATATTGGCACTGAGGGTGGTCACTGCCAGGGTGGTCACTGCCAGGGTGCATGTTGTTCTCAGTGGTTCTTTTATCTCATGCCTAGTCCGGGTCTTGAACCCGGAATTCTGGCATGCAGAGCAGATGTGCCACCACTACCACCAGCACATCAGTCACATGAGAATTCACTTGTCAGCATTTGGGCTTGGTTCTGTGAGAGAGCCTCTGATATAGGTATGTCCTTGTATAGCGTAGTAGCCATCCCTCAGGACTGCTCAAAGTGCATTACACTTCACACCCTGGCAGACCATTCCAATGCCAACTCAACTTCTCTGGGAAGTATTCAGTCATGCTACAATTACTGCACGGAGACCACTCATTCATATATCCACCTCTGTCTAGAGCCAGGTACTCATTTATACAGCTGAGTAAACTGTGACAATATAGGCTGAATGAAATTGCCTAAGCTTCGAAACAGCAGCAAGAGAATTTGAAACCGGGTTCTCTTGCCTGAGAGTCTGATGTTTTAACCACTGCCCCACCACCACCACCGCCCCACAACCACCACTGCGCCACCACCACCACCACCGCCCCACAACCACCACTGCGCCACCACCACCACCGCCCCACAACCACCACTGCGCCACCCCACAACACCACCACCCTACCATGCCACCACCACTGCCCCATCACCCTACCATGCCACCGCCACCGCCCCACAACCACCACTGCGCCACCCCACAACACCACCACCATCACCCTACCACGCCACCACCACTGCCCCATCACCCTACCATGCCACCACCACCGCCCCACCACCACCACGCCCCATTAAAGACGTACCTTGATACCAGATGACGCCGTAGATGGACAGATGAAGCAAGGGACTGATCATGGCGTTCCACACGGCCGATGTACTGAGACACACCAAATGGACAAAGTGAGCAACATTCTGGGACCATTCTACTAACATCCTACAGGTCATAAAACATGATTTCCATAATGAAACCCATTTTGAAATGAAACAATCATGGCATGTGAAAAATAAGTTGCTATAATAATCTGCCAAGATGTCGGTTTGAACACCATAGGCACTAACATTAAAAGGATAATACCGGCTTGGACCCCCTACCCCTGCACTAAATATTTAACTTGTGACCATATTCCCCCATCAGATATAACACACTCTTTATTAAAATAAGTGTTCCGGCTCTATATACTGTGAAATAAGGCTGTTTACACTTTTGCAAGTAGGCTGATCTAATGATCAAGTTAGCTGATCTAATGATCAAGTTAGCCGATCTAATGATCAAAATCAATTCTTACGATGATCTTAATTTTTTTTATTAAACCGAGTGCGCATATTACTGAAACTAATCACACACCACAGATCTGAACATGAACGCAGATGATTCACAAGGGGCTCAATGAACTAAGGCAGGAGTTTAAAGGTATGCTCCAACATGTCAAGAGCCTCTACCTTCCTGCAGCAACATTGCAGGCCTCAAGCACATTGAGTGGTGCCCATTCGTCGATGTTGCTGGAGCTGTAGGTGGCTTCAATGAGCCCAATGGGGTAGTGCAGTCGCTGCTGCAGCTGTTTGCCGTACAGCCAGCACAGGGCAGAGAAGTGAGAGCTGAATTGTCCCTTGGGTTTGGCCCTCCCCATCAGGGTCTCTGGTGGGCAAACAACACGTCAATGCAGTACGGGGAATCCGATAAAAAAATTCAACAGTCCAAAATACCACAATAAGAAAGGTTGAAAAACACCTGGCTTTCATTATTACATAATTTATTCCCCTTGACGTAGCAAAAGATACTCCAACCAGTACAATGCATGCATTTCATAATTCCACAATATAAAAAGTGGAAATAAATCCCACAATGCTAAATACAAGTGTTTTTAACCATTTACTTGCATGCATGCATGCATGCATGCATGCATGCATGCATTCATTAATGAAGGGAAGTTCTTATACTGCACATCATCCAGTCCTTAGGACTGTTCAAGGCACTTTACATTCCACCATTACAATAATAGTACATTAGCCATTAGTAACAATGTATGGAAGGCAGACATTCCAAAGTCGTACAAAATATGTAATTTTGAATCTGATGATATGGTTCTGAGTAACTGATCCTTAGGACCAATCAAAACATTTTACCCTTTGTACTGCCATAGCTGTATGAATTAAGACAACAAAAATGAGAATAACTCAGGCATTGGACAAGAGGACAGCAGCCCTTCAAGCTTCTCACCCTCTACCACTGAGCTAACATGCCCCCAAAACAGAGGGGTAAAGCTACTTACCCTTGTTGGGTAGCGACCATGGCAGTTGTATGTTGCGCAGGTCGTAATTACTGAAGGGCGACTTGTGTGAACCAACAACGAACAGACGGATGTTGGAGAACTGCTCCAAGTTGGCCAGTTCTAGACTACTGTTGGGCAGCTGGAAGAAACACATCCTGGTCAGGAAACAACATCTGTGTTGTACACAGCATCCAGCACCAGACACTTTGATATGACAACAACAACACGTGACATACAAAGACAAATGTACAAAGTCCTTAAACCAAGTTGAATCAACAATGTACACCAACTACATTACTGACATGACTGAAATGACTGACAGAGGCCTACAACACATTTAGGCAACATTACAATTCTGCTATTGCATAACATTACGAAATCCGTACAACAAATAACTGACCATACGATACTGTGGTCCTTAATCCATAAACTGTAACCTCATCAGTTTATGATATCAAACATGAGATGTCTATGAATGCTTCCTACAGCTTTAGTTCCACAACACAACATTTTTGTTAGTGGCCCGCAATGAATCTTTTGAGTGTCTGTGTGTCTATCGGATGCAAGAATACCATTGCTTTTTCCATTGAAACAATGCTAAAAGTGAGTCAGACAATTTCCACTGCGTGCAAAGTTATGATTTGAGTTTAATAAAAACTCTACACATTGATGTTTCTCTTGTCCTTGACCTACAATTTTGTTTTTTTCTAAAAATTCAACCTTGAAGATGCTCCCGGTCACTTGTTGTCCAAACTGACCGGATTCTGTCTTCGTATATCAGGAATAAAACAGAAACTAAAACCTATCATAGCACAAACTTTGTACTCTGCAAATGTGCCATTTTCACTGTTCATAACTATTAATCAGGATGCAAAATCCTCGAAAGTGGATACAATCTCAAAATCATTGGCACTTTATACATGTCATGAATCTGGAATTCAAATAATGATCTGACCCCATCTTCACAATCGTACACTTACCATGCTGACTGGGTGCTGCATGTTACACTGTCTACACGCTTACCATGCTGACTGGGTGCTGCATTTTACACTGTCTACACGCTTACCATGCTGAGTGGGTGCTGCATGTTACACTGTCTACACGCTTACCATGCTGACTGGGTGCTGCATGTTACACTGTCTACACGCTTACCATGCTGACTGGGTGCTGCATTTTACACTGTCTACATGCTTACCATGCTGAGTGGGTGCTGCATGTTACACTGTCTACACGCTTACCATGCTGAGTGGGTGCTGCATGTTACACTGTCTACACGCTTACCATGCTGACTGGGTGCTGCATGTTACACTGTCTACACGCTTACCATGCTGAGTGGGTGCTGCATTTTACACTGTCTACATGCTTACCATGCTGACTGGGTGCTGCATGTTACACTGTCTACACGCTTACCATGCTGAGTGGGTGCTGCATGTTACACTGTCTACACGCTTACCATGCTGACTGGGTGCTGCATGTTACACTGTCTACACGCTTACCATGTTGACTGGGTGCTGCATTTTACACTGTCTACACGCTTACCATGCTGACTGGGTGCTGCATTTTACACTGTCTACACGCTTACCATGCTGACTGGGTGCTGCATTTTACACTGTCTACACGCTTACCATGCTGACTGGGTGCTGCATGTTACACTGTCTACACGCTTACCATGCTGAGTGGGTGCTGCATTTTACACTGTCTACACGCTTACCATGCTGACTGGGTGCTGCATGTTACACTGTCTACACGCTTACCATGCTGACTGGGTGCTGCATGTTACACTGTCTACATGCTTACCATGCTGACTGGGTACTGCATGTTACTCTGTCTATACGCTTACCATGCTGACTGGGTGCTGCATGTTACTGTCTACACGCTTACCATGCTGACTGGGTGCTGCGTGTTACTCTGTCTACACGCTTACCATGCTGACTGGGTGCTGCATTTTACACTGTCTACACGCTTACCATGCTGACTGGGTGCTGCATTTTACACTGTCTACATGCTTACCATGCTGACTGGGTGCTGCATTTTACACTGTCTACACGCTTACCATGCTGAGTGGGTGCTGCATTTTACACTGTCTACACGCTTAACATGCTGACTGGGTGCTGCATGTTACTGTCTACACGCTTACCATGCTGACTGGGTGCTGCGTGTTACTCTGTCTACACGCTTACCATGCTGACTGGGTGCTGCATGTTACTCTGTTTACACGCTTACCATGTTGACTGGGTGCTGCATGTTACTCTGTCTACACGCTTACCATGCTGACTGGGTGCTGCATTTTACACTGTCTACACGCTTACCATGCTGACTGGGTACTGCATTTTACACTGTCTACACGCTTACCATGCTGACTGGGTGCTGCATGTTACTCTGTCTACACGCTTACCATGCTGAGTGGGTGCTGCATGTTACACTGTCTACACGCTTACCATGCTGACTGGGTGCTGCATGTTACACTGTCTACACGCTTACCATGCTGACTGGGTGCTGCATGTTACACTGTCTACACGCTTACCATGCTGACTGGGTGCTGCATTTTACACTGTCTACACGCTTACCATGCTGACTGGGTACTGCATTTTACACTGTCTACACGCTTACCATGTTGACTGGGTGCTGCATGTTACTCTGTCTACACGCTTACCATGCTGAGTGGGTGCTGCATGTTACACTGTCTACACGCTTACCATGCTGACTGGGTGCTGCATGTTACACTGTCTACACGCTTACCATGCTGACTGGGTGCTGCATGTTACACTGTCTACACGCTTACCATGCTGACTGGGTGCTGCATTTTACACTGTCTACACGCTTACCATGCTGACTGGGTACTGCATTTTACACTGTCTACACGCTTACCATGCTGACTGGGTGCTGCATGTTACACTGTCTACACGCTTACCATGCTGAGTGGGTGCTGCATTTTACACTGTCTACACGCTTACCATGCTGACTGGGTGCTGCATGTTACACTGTCTACACGCTTACCATGCTGACTGGGTGCTGCATGTTACACTGTCTACACGCTTACCATGCTGACTGGGTGCTGCATGTTACACTGTCTACATGCTTACCATGCTGACTGGGTACTGCATGTTACTCTGTCTACACGCTTACCATGCTGACTGGGTGCTGCATGTTACACTGTCTACACGCTTACCATGCTGAGTGGGTGCTGCATTTTACACTGTCTACACGCTTACCATGCTGACTGGGTGCTGCATGTTACACTGTCTACACGCTTACCATGCTGACTGGGTGCTGCATTTTACACTGTCTACACGCTTACCATGCTGACTGGGTACTGCATTTTACACTGTCTACACGCTTACCATGCTGACTGGGTGCTGCATTTTACACTGTCTACATGCTTACCATGTTGACTGGGTGCTGCATTTTACACTGTCTACACGCTTACCATGCTGAGTGGGTGCTGCATTTTACACTGTCTACACGCTTAACATGCTGACTGGGTGCCGCATGTTACTGTCTACACTCTTACCATGCTGACTGGGTGCTGCGTGTTACTCTGTCTACACGCTTACCATGCTGACTGGGTGCTGCATTTTACACTGTCTACATGCTTACCATGCTGACTGGGTGCTGCATTTTACACTGTCTACATGCTTACCATGCTGACTGGGTGCTGCATTTTACACTGTCTACACGCTTACCATGCTGAGTGGGTGCTGCATTTTACACTGTCTACACGCTTAACATGCTGACTGGGTGCTGCATGTTACTGTCTACACGCTTACCATGCTGACTGGGTGCTGCGTGTTACTCTGTCTACACGCTTACCATGCTGACTGGGTGCTGCATGTTACTCTGTTTACATGCTTACCATGTTGACTGGGTGCTGCATGTTACTCTGTCTACACGCTTACCATGCTGACTGGGTGCTGCATGTTACACTGTCTACACGCTTACCATGCTGACTGGGTGCTGCATATTACACTGTCTACATGCTTACCATGCTGACTGGGTACTGCACGTTACACTGTCTACACGCTAACCATGTTGACTGGGTGCTGCATGTTACTGTCTACACGCTTACCATGCTGACTGGGTGCTGCATGTTACTCTGTTTACACGCTTACCATGTTGACTGGGTGCTGCATGTTACTCTGTCTACACGCTTACCATGCTGACTGGGTGCTGCATGTTACACTGTCTACACGCTTACCATGCTGACTGGGTACTGCATGTTACACTGTCTACACGCTTACCATGCTGACTGGGTACTGCATGTTGCTCTGTCCAGCACATAGCCAGATGTCACCAAACAATACGTCTGTCAATTGGAGTGTGTTGCCTGGCTGGTCATCTATGGTCACTGTGATGACAAATGGCCCAGGGTCGCTGACCGGGTCAAGCACGACCCTCCACACGGGGTTGCCATCTGCAGCATAAACCACATACATGGCAGTGGTCAGTCTACAATGGTCAGTGGCCTAATGAAACTACAGTGTACTGCCAACTTCACAGGATCAATCCACAAGTTAAATGTCTTGCCTACAACACAGGAGAGTTGAGCTCTGCCACTCTTGCAGGAAGGATCATTGATATAATCACTTTTCCAGGGCTCAACATTACCCAGAATGGCTGCAGAATGATGTGGAAAGGTAAATACCTTTCAGTGGGTGATCAGTGGACATGTTTTGGCTATTCAACCAGTGACTGTCAGTAGGTGGCAATCACTCATTGACATGGCTGTCGTTCACTGCTCCGTGCCGTTCCACGACACAAAAATATACCTTAATCTACATATAACTGTTTCCCAGTTGCATTACACCATTATATATGTACATATGGCAGTGACATGACAATGTGGAGCACCCACTGAATGCTATTTACTGCTCCACATCATTCTGTGGCCGTTCTGGGTTATATCAATCACCCAACTTTCCTAGTGTTGGTGTCTGCATGGATCGTTTGGTTTAAGTTGCAATTAGGAGAAATTTTACATAACACAGCAAAGCAAAACTTTCACGGAAATTTGATAGCATCACCTGGTGACATTTACAAACCTGTCGGGCGAACTGCAGTCTTGTACACCTGATCAATGTTGTCGCTCTTTAACTGGAGTGTAATGGTAATGTTGTCTTGTGTGATAGAACTGTACCCCCACAGCACAGCGCGACTAGGAGCCCTCTGGAGCACCATATGGTCCGTGTAGTACGACGCAAACTGCAGCTCATGATACTCCCGCGCTGAGGCACAAACAGAACATTGGACACTCAAAATTGGCTTTTTGTTTAAAATTGTAGATTTGCAGTTATGTGTTTTTCAATGCCTTAGTGGGCTTCCCTCATTATCCCTTATGTTTGTTTTTCAATGCCTTAGTGGGCTTCCCTCATTATCCCTTATGTTTGTTTTTTGTTAGTTCATGTTTTCTTTGTTTGAAGAGGGGATCATGAAAATACATCAGTCCAGCAATTCGTGGAAATGTGTGATGCTTTTAAATCTTTCCTGCAACAGCACAAAACTTTACAATAACACATAACAATAAGACATAACAATAACACATAACAATAACACATAACTGTCACCAGTGCATATGATATATTGAGTTTGAAATGTGAACATGCATAAAAACTCAGATCCTTAGCTTGTCATAGCCACACACCACAAGCAAAACATTCTTGACCAAAAACATTCTTAACATTCCTTTCATACATCTACAAATGAGATAACTATGAACATATTTTTAAGTACTTCTTAAAACAAATTAAACTATATAACGGTAAGCGTAGGGTCTCCATATTCAATATCTTCAGAAGGTGCTACAAAAAGTACACAATCTTTCATACATGGCTTCTGGTTTGCACCTTAAAATTATGACTCCATTTCAAATACAGCTTGTTTCTTGAACCTAACTTCACTATCTTTGACGTGCACAGACAACTATTCACATTCACTTTTCTGGTTAACCCTCTGACATCCAACTCTCTCATGCATCAGTGCTGAGGCAACATCTAAGTTGAAGATTCTCTGCATTTCTGATGAGTATTTGCAATCATTGCAGATGTTTGCTCATGTTACCCCCTCCCCACACCCACACCCCCCCCACACCTCAGCTGGCTGTCTTGAGACGGCTTGCGTAAGTTTTATTTTTACCTTCTGAATCACCGTTCCTGTCTGATGCATTGGCTTCAACAATATCTTATTTCAACTCATTTAAACTTCCACTACTATTTTTCTCCCTCTTTTCTTGCTTTCCTTCACATTTTTTCTGGAGCATCACCTGACACATGGCCTGGCCAATTCAGATCTGGGAGTTTGGCATTTGTGCATTTGTATCATTGCGTGCAGGCATGCGTTTATGATTTATTCATATTCCTGTCATCTTTAATGTGGCAATAAATGAGTGATTCATATCATAGAAACATCTTTGTGTTTTTGTCAGCCTATATACGTTGCTCGGATATGAAAACCTTTATACTGATGACCGGGAGAATGGAGTTTTTTTTAACTTGTGTCTATGTACGTGGTGTGGTAATATACTATTAATACAATATTTTATCTGTGGTTGCATGTAAAAATGCATTTGGCAATGTATTTAAAGGTCCCTCGTTTGGCAATGTATTTAGAGGTCCTTCATTTGGCAATGTATTTAAAGGTCCCTCGTTTGGCAATGTATTTAAAGGTCCCTCGTTTGGCAATGTATTTAGAGGTCCCTCATTTGGCAGTGTATTTAAGGCCCCTCATTTGGCAATGTATTTAGAGGTCCTTCATTTGGCAATGTATTTAAAGGTCCCTCGTTTGGCAATGTATTTAAAGGTCCCTCATTTGGCAATGTATTTACAGGTCCCTCATTTGGCAATGTATTTAGAGGTCCTTCATTTGGCAATGTATTTAAAGGTCCTTCATTTGGCAATGTATTTAAAGGTCCCTCATTTGGCAATGTATTTAGAGGTCCTTCATTTGGCAATGTATTTAAAGGTCCCTCATTTGACAGTGTATTTAAGGCCCCTCATTTGGCAATGAATTTAAAGGTCCCTCATTTGGCAATGTATTTAAGGTCCCTCATTTGGCAGTGTATTTAAGGTCCCTCATTTGGCAATGTATTTAAAGATCCCTCATCAATTAAATGTTTACCATGTCTCATTTTAAACAGAATAATTTCAAATAAAATCGAACTTCTTTAGTATTGACTATAGCAGGCTAGTTTTTTTATTACAAATTTGTTATTAAGTTTTGGACAAACCAATAGATTATTTTTGACCCGATCTGGTCAAAATTTGGCAAAAAAGAGCAGAAGTGGTCTGGCTATATACAGGCGCTGTATACTACAACACAAGGGAATTCACACTTTTGCAAGTTACCTGATCTAACGATCAAAGCTTTCAATGATTTTTTAAAACAAACGTACAAACTATTGTATTACTCGAGGTGGGAGTTTTTATGTCATACTGTTTTTAAAATTAACATATTACAAATTAACTATGATTAGGCTGCCCCTGCTTCCCACCCTCTAACTCCCTCCCCACATCCCTGCCGCCCCACCCTGTGACTCCCTCCCCCCACCGGTCCCCACCCCCTTACCTGTAAACCTGTGCATGAGGATGGCAGCAATAGCCCCACACACAATGAGAACGAGCACCACAACTCCCACCGTCATGCATCGCTTGTCCCACAACCCCTTCTTTCCTGTCCCACTCTCACTGTCCTTGCGGAACATGTCAGGGTTGTCTTCCTCTTCCTCCAAGTCCTCCACTCCTCCGTCCACCTTCGTGCCTTCCTGCAGCAGGAAACAGAATCATTCATGCCCATTTCACCTACTGTGGCTAATTACGAGACATATTCTCAATTAACACCTACTGCCCAGTTAAAGCCTACTCCCCAAATAAGGGCTACTCCCACTTTGCCTACTCCTAGAGCCCTAGTTTGACACCAACTGTTCAACAGGATCAAACGTTAATTAGATGTGGTTTCTTTTAGCAATTTAATACAAATAGTGGCTTAGCAGAAAGGTTTTTCTTGAGTAAAGTCCAAGTTCTTTTTTGGATTTAGTAAATGTTGTCTACAAATAATATTTAAGAGGACTAAGATTTAACTCAAGGATAGCTCTGATTTCTGCACAGTATATTTCATATGTATACTATTTACCAATTTTACAAGTACTGAATTTAAGTGGTTATTTTGGTGGGAGAGGAGCTGTCTTAATGCAGAGTAGGTGACGTGGGAATAATCTTAGTATAGACATACTGAGAGGGTGAATCCCTGAGTGGACCCGGCAGGTGAAATGGGAGCGCTATCCAAATGCATAGTGGGCATACCCCAAGTCCCCAACAGAACATGCATCGTTCAAATATCCCCAGGCAGCTCAGATCATCTGGATTCATAAGTTCACTTTCATGTTACTTACAAAATTATTAAGATTTTTCTTTTAATCACAACTACAAAGTTTACTGTACTGTGGTAAGTAAACTTTATAGATGTGATGAAAAGAAAATTTATATTATATTAGATTTCCAACTTGATGAAAGTGTTCATGAATTTTTCTGCAGCTGCTCTCAAAATCTGAATGATACTCCCAGTTACCTTAAACCATCTGAATGATACTCTCAGTTACCTCAAAACATCTGAAACTATAGCTACTTTCTACAAAAATCCCTACACATATTTTTTTTAATTACTTTTCACCCTAAATGCTTGCCTTGATCATGATATCATGCTTAATGATTCTGGTTAGTTGCACCTCTGGGATTTAGACACTACAGAAGTTTTATTATGATTATTATTATCTAAAATATGACTTTGATGTCAGCACCACAGCCTGTCAGACACTTCACTGCCCAGAGTATTTATAACATGGTTAACTTGGAGGGAACTGCAATAACCTTCAAGTTATTTATGTATTCAAGTTAAATATATGCCTCTTTTCAAGGCTGCAACTAGGTTAACTTAACATAGCTCAGGTCACCTTATTTCAAGGACAAACCTTCCCACAGTGCATTTCAGTTTCATTCTGTACAGTGGATAATGTAAACTATTGAAAACATTGAAAACAAGTGCACGGATGTAGTCAGTGATAACACATTAATGTTGTAGTATTGTAATAATAACAGTATAATAACAAGGAAATAACAAGATTGCCATCCCAAACAACATGTTCCAGATGGACAAGGAAGCCATTGGCTTATCGAGAGTCCAACATCTATGTGTAGCCCACCCTTATCAAATAGCTGTAATTTCTATTTTTAAACATATTCACACTACTAGCATTAACATAATCATTTGGCAGTTTGTTCCATTAATTTATCACCCTGTGTGAGAAAGAGTACTTTCTCATGTCCAACCTACACTGCTCCTTAACTAATGCTGCTTTGTGTCCTCTGGTTCTACTGCCTTCTTTAAGTTTGAAGAACATATTCCTGTCAACATCCTCAACAATTCACTATTTTAAACACTTCTATTTGGTCTCCTCTTAGTCTCCTGGTCTCTAGTGTTGTCAAACCACAATGTAATAAGCAACTTTCGTAACTAAGGTCTCTCAATTCTGGAATCATTTTAGTTGCTCTTCGTTGTATTCTTTCTAGCTTGTCTATGTCCTTTTTACGATATGGCCTCCATGCTTGAATACAATATTCCAAATGTGATCTAACTAACATAGCTATGAAACTTTCATGTCAGCACTAAATGTTACTCCTAAGTCCTTTTCTTGTGTGGTTCTACCTAGTACAGCATCCCCCATTTTATATTCTTCATCCATGTTTCCATGTCCTATGTGTATAAATTTGCACTTCCCAAAATTTAATAACATTTGCCATTTTTCTGACCATTTAACTAATTTATCTAGATCATCCTGTAAACTTTGTTTATCTGTATCATTAGTAACCTTTCTGAATACTTTAGTGTCATCTGCAAATTTGAGTACTTTGCTAGATATGTCATCTTCCAAATCATTTATATATATTAAAAACAGTATAGGGCCTAATACTGAACAGATTTCCAGTTTGAAATCTCACCATCTACTATTACTCTGTTTTCTGTGTGTAAGCCACTTTTCTATCCAGTTGATTACATCATTACCTATGCCATGGGCTTTTAGTTTAAGTAACAATCTTTGATGCGGCACCTTATCGAAAGCTTTCTGAAAATCTAGGTAGATGACATCCGCTGGTGACCCGTCATGTACCCACTTTGTAATTTCTTCCAAAAAACATAAGAGATTAGTTAGACATGACCTTGCTTTTAGGAACCCATGTTGAGATGTATTTATTAATTTATGTTTTACAAGGAATTCCACCACGTGGTCTCTAATTAATGTTTCGAGTAATTTACATACAACTGATGTTAAACTCACTGGTCTGTAATTTTCTGGCTTGTTCCTCGATCCCTTCTTAAATAGCGGCGGAATGTTTGCCTCTTTCCATTCTGAAGGAACTATTCCTTCTTCTAGTGACAAGTTAAACAATTTTGCAAGTGGTGTACTAATTTGCTCAACAATTTCCTTAAGCAGTTTTGGTGGTATCCCATCAACTCCAGGTGATTTATTATCTTTCATCTTCCTAATTATCTTTGCTATCATTTCAGGAGTTACAAATAACTTGCCTAAATGTTCTGATGTATTGCCCTCAAATTTAGTAAATGGAACTGGAAGTGAGCTGATATCTTCTGTGGTAAAAACGGAGCTGAAATACTCATTCAGGACCTCTGCCATTTGAAACCCATCTGAAATTATGTTTCCCCTGTTGTTTTCCAGTGGTCCGACCTTATCTCGAACTTTCTGTTTACTCCTTACATAAGCATAGAAACTCTTGTAATTTTTTTACATTACCTGCCAATTTTTTTTCAAAGGTTCTTTTAGATTTTCTAATTTCAGTTGTAGCTAGGTTAAGTGCCTCTTTGTAATTTGCATAGTCTTCATCCTTTCTGGTACGATTATAAACCCTCCACATAGTTTGCTTAAACACTATTTTTTTAATAGCTTCCTTTGACAAGTGTTTCTTTCTAGACTGTTTTCCTTGTTTTTTTCAAGGGAACAAATTTATTGATGATACTCTCAATTTCATATTTTAGAATATTCCAACATTCAATTGCGGTCTTATTCATCAGCATGTTATTCAAATCTAGCTTTGCAAAGTATTTTCTCATATCTTTATAGTTACCTTTGTGGAAGTTTCTCCTATACGTTTTTTTATTTTTACTTTCTGATTTTACATTGATGTCAAAACGTATTTGATTGTGGTCACTGTTACCCAATGGTTCATGCATTTTTACATTGTCCACTAATTCTTTTTGTGATGATAAAACTATATCTAATATATTTTATCCCCTGGTTGGTTCTAGCACATGCTGAGTAAGGAAGCTCTCCTGAATTAAAAATAGAAATTGTTGGTCCTCACCCCCTGTACTCTCTAGAGATTTCCATTGTATGTGTCCATGGTTAAAATCTCCCATTATGATACATTCCCCTTTACTAACTTCTTTTATAGCATTTTGTATTTTTGTGTTATCCCCTTCGTTTATATTTGGACTTCGGTAAACTAATCCAATAGTTAATTTTGAATTTCCTGAAACAATTTTGCACCAAACAGTTTCATCGTAATCTGCTTCGCTTTCTAATTTATTTCATAAGCCTGAATAGATTCTTTAACATATAAAATAACTCCCCCTCCCCTTCTTCCTATTCAATCTCTCCTAAACATTAAGTATCCTGTCAATCCTAATTCAGCATCTGTAATGTCTGTGTTGGCCCATGATTTGGTTATACCAATTATGTGAGGGTCAATATCTTCTACCATAATGTTTAATTCGTTTTTCTTATTTACTATACTCCTAGCATTTAAACAAACACATCTATAACCTGCTTCAGACATGTTTTTCGGACATTCTGTTATTGGTTTATCTGTACTAGTGGCCTCTTGTCCTGCTTGAGGCATCTCAAAGTAACCCCCCTGCGCTTCTAGTTTAAATAGTGTTTACTACCAAAAATATTTGATATGCTACCCATGCCACTGTCTACTGCTGCTGAGACTCCATCCGCAAATACTGCTGCCCCCTTTCCACTTAGTTGAAGCCCATCCTTCATGTATATATCCGCCCTTCCAACAAAACTTCCCCACAAATCCAACTTCCTCTTCCCTACATAGCTTCTGGACTAGCATGTTAATTGCCATCCCCCGGCAATTTTGATATCTATGACCCCTCCTTCCAATTACTGGTAAAATCCCTGACAGTGACAGTATTACCTGCTCAACCCGCGTCTGCTTTAGTGTTCTGACCAACTTCCTGTATTTCCTAACTATGGCAGTTGTACCTGCCCGAACCCCCACAAATACCCTCCCTCTCTTTCTCACCCCCTCTATCACTGCCTCGGAATAGCTCTTCCGATGGATCCCCTCCATCACCTTCTGGCCTGCAGTCTTGTCACCTGATGGCAGACTCTCTCACTCATCAACCTGTCACCTTTCCATCCCGTCATTCAAACTGACTGTTAAATATTACTATATCAACAACGTTAATAAGATTAACCAGTTTGTAATGTTAACAATACAATGACTGCAAAGTTATGCAACTAAAATATGTTTAAATGTCAGTGTAACATTTGATTATAAACAACAATGGTAGATATAAAACACAAAACAAATTAGGTATAAAAAGAACTTTAGATTTTATCGCATTTATGTTTGGATGACACATTTCCAAAATTAGTCGTTTTGGCATTAGATATAAATAAAATAATTACATCGATCTATAGATAAACTTATCATAACATAGTTTTAGTAGAAATTTTATTATTATTATTATTTTATTATATGTAATACATAAACAGCAATATTATTTTAAATATTTACACGATTCTTACTGTTTCGTAATAACCATTGGGGTGTAACATTTTTGTTTTAAATTTAGATCAAACGTTTAAAAACGACTAAGATATCAGAGTTGTTGGCAAGTATAATTTTAAGAGACCAAAAAACAAATCTCCCCCTGAGCACATATGTCTTGCCACAATGTTAGGCAATGCTCCAGCATGATTCTGTCTGTCCCAGGCACTACTTTCTGGGTCATAGAACCCCTTTGGCAATGTCATTAACTTCTCCCCAACACATCAATACAGATGGGAATACAATGTTAGCAGCCAGTAATGTAATACGCAAAAACATGGTACCTACCTTTAATCAATAAAGATCTGTGGACATACACGGACATGCACGTTATGTTACAAGAAATGTCACAGAACCAGGCACAGATGCAGATTGACCAGTTAGCTATTAATGTCAGGGTTCACACTAAATAAACGTGGGTTTAATAACTTTGATGACCAAGTCTTGATTATACTGCCAGCAGCCCAGCACACCAGAAATGTATTATTATGATAAGGGTGGATGCAGGATTTGGCAAGATCTTGAAGACTGCCATGTGAGGTAAAGACTGCCATGTGAGGTAAAGACTGCCATGTGAGGTAAAGCTGCAAGAATTGATTTGAAACAAAAACAAGGTTCATCAATTGTCACTCATTATTTTAGGTGAATTTGTCAGTGGTCTTAACTGGTAGTAGAGAAACAACACTGACAAAAGGTCATGTTTAAAAAGGTAATAGTATAAGCATTTATTATATTTTTGTACTGTGTATTTTGATGAATGAAACTACATGTTTATTATATTGGCTTGAAAACGTGCAGTTGTTGAAGAATGACTCATACGTGGAAAATACAACTTAACATTCTGTTAAAAACCATAGCTAAACATATTCTAAAAGGTAATCCATGAAAAAAATTTCCTATGCACTCCTAAAATAAATAATATGTAATAAAAATGTACACATTATTATATAAATAAACATATACAAATGTTCACATTAGCAGATTATAAAAGGGCTACTCTAAAAAGATATATATATATATTTTATTAGTAATACAAATGGAAATTTGGTGTATAACTATATATATATATATATATATATATATATATATATATATATATATATATATATATATATATATATATATATATGTTTAGTCAGATTAATGTCCGATAATTTAATTAAGACTTAGTGATAACAACTGTCAGTGGAAAGTTGAAATACACAATGATAATGCAATCGATGAAATGAACAAACCAAATTTCCATTTGTATGACTAATAAATAGAATTACATCCGAGTGACAACTACACAAACCTTCAGCGGCTGCCTCTCTGTGGCTGCACAATCACTGTCACTGTCGGCTCCGTCCTTCCCGTCCTCAATGGGAATGGAGGTAATGTTGTTCATTGCCAGCTCCTCTCCCTCCATTGTTCCCTCCTGTGGTCTCTCGTTCGCAGCCTCGCTGTCTATGGTTGAGCCTGAATTCCTCTTGGAACTGGCCTTATCAACCCTGGGAGACTGGTCTTGCACAGTCATTACTGAAGCTACTTACTTACTCACAGATAACAGCCGCTGCAAAATAAAATCTCAGATAGATGACTTCAAGCCAGGAACATTCCACAGGACTTTCTTGCGATGGGTAGGATTAATATCATGTTTTTTTAAAACAATATTGATATCTATGTGCAACTTGATGGTACAATCAATGCACTGCGGTTTTGTACATGTGGAAAGAAAAGGTGATATAAACCAGATTGCTAGTACACAGTCTGCTTTTATTCCAAAATATTATTGTGACATAGTAAAATATTAGTATGCTTAAAATAATAAAGCATTAGCCAGAATAATTTTGTACTTCCCCAGTAGTCTACTCTGGATGAGAATTTTTTATTGTGATAAGGAATCAGACAAATGAACAAGGACAGTCTCAGGACTGTTCCTACATAACAAACTTATTCATTGGGCCATAAAATTTTAGTGAATATAATATGCTGATACATATATATAATTTATTTAAAGTGGTAAACTAATTAACTATTAAAGGTTCCTCAATTCGATTTTTTCGCTAGTCTCATTTCAAAATCATTTTGCGAAAAATCAAACCTACCTAGTATCCACTGCAACATGCTAGCTCGTTTGTGTAACTTTTGTGTGAAATGATGAGACAAACTATAAAATTACTTAATGTTTGGTCAAACATTAAGTGACGTGAAAATGCTTGGCAAAAACTTTTTTAACTTTCTCATATAATCGGCGAGAGGATTGAAGTCACACCCATGATCACCCTTGACCCACACCATGTTTACCCTTTTTGATATCCACTATCCATATGTTAAGCATTACCGGATCTAATGACTGAAGTAAATTTTTTCGATGATTAAAAAAACAAGGCATTTTTACTAAATTGACTGTGAATTGAATGTTACATAACCTATTCACACATTACATATTTGGACAACGTTGTCATTAGGACACCATTGTCGTTAGGACACCGGTGTCATTTGGACACTGTTGTCATTTGGACACTGTTGTCATTTGGACACCGTTGTCATTTGGACACCGTTGTCATTTGGACACCGTTGTCATTTGGACACCATTGTCATTTGGACACCATTGTCATTTGGACACTGTTGTCATTTGGACACTGTTGTCATTTGGACACCGTTGTCATTTGGACACCGTTGTCATTTGGACACTGTTGTCATTTGGACACTGTTGTCATTTGGACACTGTTGTCATTTGGACACCATTGTCATTTGGACACTGTTGTGAGACAGACCTACATATTTAGCCTGTGCTACTCACTGCTACTTGCTGTCTGGGTATTCAGTGCAAGGCAATAATGGAGTGTGAAATGTACAGCTGTCAGTTATCTTACCAATTATACAGCCAGTGACTCCAGACATCTTTTGATGTTGAGTGTCAATAAACTAATTCAGTGCACCTGCTGCTGAATAATTCCCCCTTGATCCCAGCTTTAAAGTAACCCTGTCAAGTGATCTAACACTTCAAGTGGCAACTCAACAATGGTTCTTTTTATTTCGTTCTCAACTGCTCCAGCCAGACATGTGACAGTTACATTTTATTTTGTTGATTGCAGTTTTACTGCTCATATGTTCTATAGGACCAAGTGTTCCTTGGCAGTGCCATATTACTGTATGCTGCTAGTCTCTGTTGTCATCTTTGCATGTCATAGATAAACAATTTCATGCTAGTGATTCATTCATAACTTTGGAAGCTGGTGTAATTATCAGAAAAAAATCCTCATAAATTGATCTCACTCCCAGTGTGATGTGACATTCAGATGACAACATTTCCCAGCGTGATGAGGCGTTCTGCATGACACCCCCTGGTGTGATGCAACATTCTGCATGACATCCCTCCCAATGTGATTTGACATTCAGATGACACCCCTCCCAGTGTGATGTGACGTTCTGCATGTCATCCCTTCCAGTGTGATGTGACATTCAGATGACATCCCTCCCAGTGTGATGTGACATTCTGCATGACATCCCTCCCATTGTGATGTGTCATTCTGCAAGTCATCCCTTCCAGTGTGCTGTGACATTCTGCATGTCATCCCTCCCGGTGTGATGTGACATTCTGCATATCATCCCTCCCATTGTGATGTAACATTCTGCATGACATTCCTTCCGGTGTGATGTGACATTCTGCATGACATCCCTCCCTGTGTAATGTAACATTCTGCATGACATTCCTCCCTGTGTAATGTGACATTCTGTATGTCATCCCTCCGATTGTGATGTGACATTCTGCATATCATCCCTCCCATTGTGATGTAACATTCTGTATGTCATCCCTCCGATTGTGATGTGACATTCTGCATATCATCCCTCCCATTGTGATGTAACATTCTGCATGACATCCCTCCCTGTGTAATGTGACATTCTGTATGTCATCCCTCCGATTGTGATGTGACATTCTGCATATCATCCCTCCCATTGTGATGTGACATTCTGCATGACATTCCTCCCATTGTGATGTGGCATTCTGCATGACATCCCTCCCGGTGTGATGTGACATTCTGCATGACATCCCTCCCGGTGTGATGTGACATTCTGCATGACATCCCTCCCGGTGTGATGTGACATTCTGCATATCATCCCTCCCATTGTGATGTAACATTCTGCATGACATTCCTTCCGGTGTGATGTGACATTCTGCATGACATCTCTCCCTGTGTAATGTGACATTCTGTATGTCATCCCTCCGATTGTGATGTGACATTCTGCATGACACCCCGACCCCTTGGGCTCAGTTGGTAATAATATACAAATGGCAGAAATGCTTCTTTTATTTGCAATTCACAAAATGCATATACGTTTGCATTGTTGGTACATTGAAAGATACTGCCATTGAAATCGAAAATGGATGGTTGGTTAAATGTCTAGAGAAACAATCGCTTGTGTTGTGAATTGCACACAAAACAAGTCTAGTAAAGGTAGCCATGTAAATAAGGTCATATTTGTTCAAAAACTTACTTTTATTAATATGATTACTTAGGATTTTATTTTTAGATAATCATATATATTGTGATTTAAAAATTGGATAAAATCTTCTCAGTTGTCAAAGATTGAGACCTAAGTAATGGGCACTTGCAAGACTACTAATCAGCCTTTGTTAATTATCCCGTATCTTAGTTTGAGTGGTTTGTGGACATGCAGTAGGCTTGGGTGTATGTGATAATTGATCATTTAGTGCATAACTTAGTGTTGGTCAAAGTTTGATTTGGTATATGTAAATTTTCGCCGGGTTAGCGAGCCCTCACAGTCTCCATCACATCAGTCATTTCCTTGCCTTTGGTGTGTGTGTGTCACTGTTTGGTTATTTTTATCTTATTTTTATAGGTGGCTGAGTAAATCGTTGCTCTTTTTTGTTACATCATAACATCTGCTAGTGTCGCATCATTCACCAGTTAATTGGATACCTCTTTTTAACGCAGACTTGTTATTTAATCTTCTCCTTCTACGAGACTACGTCGTTAGTACGGTTAGTATCGAATCGACGATGGAAGGATTGAAGCCACATACCAGAAACATATTCCAACCGCGATGCCCGGACGGTCAGACACAATAAACCAGGTAAATGACTATCAGAACAAGTAGATCTGACGAAAATGTTAGTTTACGGGTGCGAATTATATCATAATTTCGGAGCATACAGAACACTAATCAAGTGGCGTTGATTGACAACACCAGCGGCTGAGTCAGGCCGGTGCCTAACCAAGCGTTATCATTATCAGCGAACACACGGCACCTGCTTAGAGCAAAGACGCTATGAAAGACATACAATAACTTTCACTTACTGTAAACAATAGCTGCACCGTGTGTCTGTGTTCCGCTTCTATTAGATCTACGAAATATTGTAAATATATGTCATTTTCTACTGACAAAATCCGCGAAAACACGCCTCGCAAAACAAAGCCGACAACGATTTATTACCCTCGACCATGGCGCTCATGGCGGACGATTGTTGCAACATAACTCCCCGCATCATTCGCTGTGAGGCGCCACCGCAAGTCGTTCGAGTAGCTAAGTAAGCGCACAAATTAAGGGAGTGCATGCTTACTTATTCTAATTGTACCGTTCGACACCACACTAATTAGCGTCCTTAAAATAAATTAAAGTCTCCAACATGTTGGGCTTGGGAACTGTAGCCTAAACTAAAGGCTAAAATGTTATATTGCGCAGTATACACTGTCTACATCATCATCATCATCAATCCCGGGGGGGGGGTGTGCCGCGCCAATGCCCCTGTTTTTGGCCATTTCTCTCTGTGTCCGTAGAATAAATGTAAATTTTCTCTCTTTGTGCCCCAATTAAACCTGATAATTCTCTTTCATCGAAGAGGAAATTTCCCAATGAAAACGTTCCGCCCGGGCTTACCTTACACTTATAGATATTAGATAAATTGTTCAATAATTCTCTCTTGGTGACCCTAAATTTCTGGATCTCTCTCTCTCTCTCTCTCTCTCTCTCTCTCTCGTTCCTACGTGTTATTCAAGGGCGTCAGTCATGATGATCTCCAAAAAAATATGTTAAATAGAGTGGGTGAGAGAAGACAGCCCTGGCGGACTCCAATGGTGGTGCGAAACCATTCCCACAAGTTGCCTTTCATGAGGACTGCACTGGTGGCCTTGTCATAAAGATGTTCCGACTCGAACAAGGTTGTATTTCATCGTAGTTGCCCACACACAAGTTGCCTTTCATGAGGACTGTGCTGGTGGCCTTGTCATAAAGATGTTCCGACTTGAACAAGGTTGTATTTCCTCGTGGTTGCCGACAAGGCTGCATGCTATGCCCTGTCAAATGCCTTCTTGAAGTCAATAAAGCCATGGTAGAGATTTTGTTGTTGCTTCATGTACTTTTCACGGAGGATTCTAAAGGTCGGAACATTTGCTCTGTAGTACTGTGCTTCTCGATATCCGACCTGTTCTTCAGCGATGATGTTCTCTGCTTGTGGCTTGAACCTGTTAAGGATGACCTTCAACATGACTTTGCTTGGGTGGCTGATTGTCCGGTAGTAACAGCTTGTCTAGTTAATTTCTTATTGATTTTTATAGAATTCTACAAAGCATAGCATAATTTTCTATATAAAACTATAAACTGCAAATTATATAGCTGTCTGTGCAAATCCTATAGAATTCTACAGAATATTCTAAAAAAATTATATAGATTTTTTGCTTTTTGCGAGGTAACAAGAATGGGGCGAGGCGACAGAAAGCTAGAAGCCAAAGTGAAGGTAGTATGTGTGGGCGAGATGCAGTTTGGTTTTGTCCCTGGGAAGGAAGCCACATTCATTATCTTTGTAGTTAGAACCAGAACTTCTGGAAGACTGTACTACAAGTTTGTTGAGTAAGTGGAAATGCAGAGACAGCGTAAAAAAGACGTGTCAGTGATGGGGGATAATGTATGTAAGGTGCAAAGGTACAAATGAAATGGTTAATAACAGTGAATGTGATTTGTTCATGGCATACAAGACAATAGCACAGACTAAAAAGTATGCAGATTGTTTAATAAACAGTGTATAATATATTTACAGTGGAAGCAGATAGAGAAACATACGTACTATAAAAATAAACATGTTTTTGCATGGCAGTATAGACATGTTCTATGAAGCTTATATTGCATGTGTATGTGTAATGTGTGCGTGCATACATGTGAGTTAAGATACAGATATTTAGGGTACATCAGCTGGGCATTCACTACATATCAGTGATCTTTGCCAACCATAATGCATTTTGGCAGTTCAAAAATAGCTGTTGCATTTCTACTTGGAAATTACAACATAAATGCTTGCCTGAGTTTGTGCACTAATAAAACAAACACGAGTGGTTTCGACATAAAAAGTAAGTACAAAGATTCCTGTTTAGGGTGCAATGCTAAAAGACCACAGCCCTATAATTATGAACCTCAAATGTAGAAAATAACAGATCTTTTAAATTGATAAACCTTTTCTCATGCCATCGTTTCTAAAAATTGAGCAGTTTCATTTTGTGTGTGTGTATATATATATATATATATATGTGATATGCTTTGTTGTGTTGACCATACTTCCAAGACGTAACAAACAAGCAACCAGCTCTGTACAACAACTGGTGCAGTGTCACAAGTCACATTGAGACACGTAGATACAATGGAGACAACAGGTGACTGTCAGTGGATAACTGGACTAGATGCACGTGTCACTGGGCTGAATATCCTTTTGGTCTTGTAGATCAATTAAGCCTCTAGAAGTTGAAGCCTCCCTGTGGTACATCGGAGGCCGCAGCGAACTGGAAGCTGCCCGTCTCCTCGTTGGTGGTCGGAGCAACAGCCGTGTCCTCGTCCTCCTACACAGACAACACACATTGTATAATATTATTATTATACATTTGTAACACCAGGTGTCTGGGTTAGGCACTAACGAGATAATAGTAAGTTAATATTAAATAAATAACAAGTAAACATAAGTTAAATAAAGAACTAAATTACATTAGATAAACATAAGTTAAGCAGATAAGTTAAATATATAATAAGATAAATAAGTAAACCGTTATTGTAAAAAATCTTTCCTGCAGCCTTTGGAACATTGTTGTTGGTTAAACACAACAGCTGCTCAGTGCCATGCCAAACATCATGGCATGACGCAAGTGTCAACAGAATTCAACTACAGTCGAACCCAGGTCACCCACGGGGCTGGGCCAAGGTAACCTTAATACTTAATATCGGATGGGCACTGAAGCATCATGGAAACTGGGAAAGTTGCTATACAGATGAGATGCATGTAATTTTAACAGCAATGCACATTTAGCAAGTATGTCATGTGTAATGTAGTGTCTGTATCATTGAAGGATGCAATGCCTGTATCATTGAAGGATGCAGTGTCTGTATCATAGAAGGATGTAGTGTCTGTATCATTGAATGATGCAGTGCCTGTATCATTGAAGGACGCAGTGTCAGTATCATTGAAGGATGCAGTGCCTATATCATTGAATGGTGCAGTGCCTGTATCATTGAAGGATGCAGTGTCTGTATCATTGAATGATGCAGTGCCTGTACCATTGAAGGATGCAGTCCCTGTATCATTGAATGATTAAACTGCCTGTATCATTGAAGGATGTAGTGTTTGCATTATTGAAGGATACAGTTATGTACATGCTTTTCCTAAAATATATCTAAATACAGAGTGCACAACGTATAATATGATTTTATAAACCATGTAATTTATTTATGTTGGCCTCTACCCTGGCTTTATTGATTTATGTATTAATTAATTTGGTGTCATTGTATAAACATCTGACAACAGAAAGAATTCATTGGCGATCATGTAAATTAAACAGCTTTAGCTTGCCTCGTCTTGCTAAACTGATCCTATTGTGAATGCAATATGAAATGGCTTAGACCTTTCCCAATGACATAACCATTGCCTAGTGCAAACCCGGCTTTAACGTGGGCAATATGTGCAATATTATTAAATGTTTATACCATAACAAACATACATACGACTGTCCATGGTTGTCAAGTATAAAATGACTGATAAATGTACAATTACAAAGATACACAGAAACTATATGTGACGCCACACGCCAAAACCAGGCTCTTGTCGACAATTTTACAATTTTACAGATTCAAATAGAGGAGATACACAGCTTTAAAATGACACCAACATGAACAGTGTATCTTACTCCTGGGCCAAGATATTACACTTTTAGTGTTCACGTTCTTGGAATAACAGTTTTGAGAAAATCAGCTTTAAAAACAGCATTGAAAAATTGCTTCTTCCATAGCAGCCATGCACTTATAATGCTCCAAATGGAATGAAATTTTGTATATTCCTCCAGTAGATGTGTATAAAGAAGATACAGAAGTATAAAGTGGAAAAACATAATATTTATTGAATGCCACCTCATTTACTACCAGGTTTGGTAATTTTCAATCACGGCAGCTAAACTGCTGTCCTCGAGATTGCTCCCCCTCGCACGATCCAACTCGGTAGCTAAATAAGCTTCTTTCGATGCCATAGTGCAATTTTTTAACGAATGGAAGACGAAAACAGCGGGCGAAACTGGCGAACAAAGACGAAAGTAAACAAGCCGATTGCGCATGCGCGCTTACGTTTTCGACCAATCAGCGAGCATTTCGCAACGTCCATAGCAACAACATCACTTTGTTGCTAGATAAATTATGTATAATAGGAGCTGTTCCATTGGTCTAAAGTAAGAGATTTCCAATCACACGTGTAGCTGACGTCATAAGCTTTCCAGCCATGTATAACGTGGGGTTTCCCGCTTGTAAGCGAGCGAAGACAGTCGATCAAAAACGCGTAAAAATGGCTTTGTTTCAGACTTCTCAACCGCGACGCTAATCAGGGGCTTCAATAAAGTGCTAAATATTACTAGTTTGAACAATCTTTCTGCATATATAAATGGATTTATGGAAAGATGGATAATTTCGCTGATCGATTCAGTCGTTAACCGTTTTGACAATTCGAAGGTACGGCATGCGTTTTAGGCTCCTGTGCCGAACTAAATCTAGCGACAAGCGCCTGGTTTTGGCGTGGCGTGGCGCGTCACATATAGTTTTAAAGACTTATTAAATTATACTGCACAGCCAGTTGCCATATGGACTGCAAATATTAATTTACCAAGAAAACCGTGACAGTCAGCATTGCTGGTTGGTATTTCAACAATTTGTCTTCCACAAATTGATTCCAAAGGCATAATATTGAATAGTTCTTTGTATGTGACAGGCACTCTTGCTGCCATGTCGTCATTACCCACCTCTGCTGAGAAGTATTTTTCAATGATGTTGAGGGCCGCGTGGTAGACCTGTTCGTTCTCGTGGTTCTGCAGCATCTCGATCTTGTCGAGGCCAGCCACTTCCTCCACCATCGTACACATCATCTCCAGCTGACCAAACTTCTCAGACGCCTGCAGAGACAGAAACACATCCAGTCGGCTGCACAGGACCACAACAAAGGCAAGAATCTCAAGAAAGACAGTCAAAATGTTGAGTAAGTAATCAAAATAGTTGTGGTTGAAGAAAATTTTTATTTACCCACCCGCCCACCCACCCAATGTAGTACGTCATCCTATCTTACAATGCACAACAGAATGTTCTTTTTCTATAACCTATATGAAAAGCTGTAAATTAACGCCATGCCCATTACCAAGCAATGTATATATGCAACATTGAACAACTAACTCTGTGTAATAAGTCAACAAGAGTACTTACAGCCAATATGTTTGAGATAGCATCGAGTATAACGAGGATGATCTTCGCCTCCTTTACTACCATCAGATCACACAGAGGCTTCATCACTCCGGCCTGGACCACATAGGCTATCTGCTCCA
This sequence comes from Lamellibrachia columna, assembly GCA_963662155.1. Classification (NCBI taxonomy): domain Eukaryota; kingdom Metazoa; phylum Annelida; class Polychaeta; order Sabellida; family Siboglinidae; genus Lamellibrachia; species Lamellibrachia columna. The sequence continues at coordinate 54,548,822 of OY759270.1, read as the reverse complement.
CCGAGCCACCAGAGGTCAGGTTAGTCACCACCCACACAGCCTCCTTCTGGCTTTTGAAGTCGCCCTGCCAAATGAAGAAACACACACTATGACAAAAGCAGCCACACTGGCCTAAGCAGGGTTGAAAAAAATCATGATCTAAAAAAATAAGATTTAAAAAAAATTTAAATTTGATTTTTTTTTATTTGATTTTTAAAAACTCTGGTATACACGTCATAAAATATTTTACTATCAGGCTATCTGGTGTCAATACAGCTACACAAGTGTGCGCACTTTGTGCTTTTGTATTAAAAAACACACAAAACTTTGTTGATCTCGATGCTTGCAAACAATTATTTGTGTTAAATTCATATAAATCAGCGATTAAAAAAACGGAAGTAAAAAACCCATAAATCAATGATTTTTTGGAGAAATTTAAATCATGATTTAAATCATACAACCCTGGGCCTAAGCAAGATGATGTTCTCAACCAGCATCGCACAATCCTGTCGAGGCTACAATAGTAGGGTTTCAATCCCCTTGCTGCCATTTAAAAATGTTTGCAATTTTGTTCATCCCACGTTGCCTCAATTCACTTTACAAACCAGTATTTGGCAATAGACAATGGTGGATAAAAATTAATGAGTAGTCTTCACGCAGTAATTATAGCATGGTTGAATGCTTCCCAGAGAAGTCGAGTTGGTGTTGGAATGAACAGGTCTGCCAGGGGTGTGAAGTGTACAGGTCTGATAGGGGTGTGAAGTGTACAGGTCTGCCAGGGGTGTGAAGTGTACAGGTCTGCCAGGGGGTTAAGTGTACAGGTCTGCCAGGGGGTTAAGTGTACTGCATTCAGTTACTTTATCAACAGCCTTTGTATTATTATTAAAAGGGACAGGTCCAAACATACAAGAAAAATGACATTTAATTTTTTTTATATAAATAATCTGTAGGGAGACACGACACCTACAGGTGCTAGGCCACTCACATTCATCAGAATGTTGACGATGTAGGGCAGCAGTCCAGCATTGAGCACTGCCTGGATCTGACTTGGGTTGCCAGCGGTGATGTTGGATATCGCCCAGGCTGCTTCCTTCTGGATGCTGTTTTTCGTGTGCTGCAGTAATCCAATGAATGCTGGCAGCGCGTTGTTGTCTATGATCACCTTAATAAGACAACGTAAACCATTAGGCACAATCGCAATTCAGTTTATTTACAGCCAAATGCTGAAATGAAAAGAGAAGCTGTGGCACTACGCCGGAGAGAAGTAGTGGTAGAGCATCCATCTCCCACCAAGACAGAGAGAAGTAGTGGTAGAGCATCCGTCTCCCACCAAGACAGAGAGAAGTAGTGGTACAACATCCATCCCCCACCAAGACAGAGAGAAGTAGTGGTACAACATCCATCCCCCACCAAGACAGAGAGAAGTAGTGGTAGAGCATCCATCTCCCACCAAGACAGAGAGAAGTAGTGGTACAACATCCATCTCCCACCAAGACAGAGAGAAGTAGTGGTAGAGCATCCATCTCCCACCAAGACAGAGAGAAGTAGTGGTACAACATCCATCTCCCACCAAGACAGAGAGAAGTAGTGGTACAACATCCATCCCCCACCAAGACAGAGAGAAGTAGTGGTACAACATCCATCCCCCACCAAGACAGAGAGAAGTAGTGGTACAACATCCATCCCCCACCAAGACAGAGAGAAGTAGTGGTAGAGCATCCATCTCCCACCAAGACAGAGAGAAGTAGTGGTACAACATCCATCTCCCACCAAGACAGAGAGAAGTAGTGGTAGAGCATCCATCTCCCACCAAGACAGAGAGAAGTAGTGGTACAACATCCATCTCCCACCAAGACAGAGAGAAGTAGTGGTAGAGCATCCATCTCCCACCAAGACAGAGAGAAGTAGTGGTACAACATCCATTTCCCACCAAGACAGAGAGAAGTAGTGGTAGAGCATCCATCTCCCACCAAGACAGAGAGAAGTAGTGGTACAACATCCATCTCCCACCAAGACAGAGAGAAGTAGTGGTACAACATCCATCCCCCACCAAGACAGAGAGAAGTAGTGGTAGAGCATCCATCCCCCACCAAGACAGAGAGAAGTAGTGGTAGAGCATCCATCTCCCACCAAGACAGAGAGAAGTAGTGGTAGAGCATCCATCCCCCACCAAGACAGAGAGAAGTAGTGGTACAACATCCATCCCCCACCAAGACAGAGAGAAGTAGTGGTAGAGCATCCATCTCCCACCAAGACAGAGAGAAGTAGTGGTACAACATCCATCCCCCACCAAGACAGAGAGAAGTAGTGGTAGAGCATCCATCCCCCACCAAGACAGAGAGAAGTAGTGGTACAACATCCATCCCCCACCAAGACAGAGAGAAGTAGTGGTAGAGCATCCATCTCCCACCAAGACAGAGAGAAGTAGTGGTAGAGCATCCATCTCCCACCAAGACAGAGAGAAGTAGTGGTACAACATCCATCTCCCACCAAGACAGAGAGAAGTAGTGGTACAACATCCATCCCCCACCAAGACAGAGAGAAGTAGTGGTAGAGCATCCATCCCCCACCAAGACAGAGAGAAGTAGTGGTACAACATCCATCCCCCACCAAGACAGAGAGAAGTAGTGGTAGAGCATCCATCTCCCACCAAGACAGAGAGTAGTAGTGGTACAACATCCATCTCCCACCAAGACAGAGAGAAGTAGTGGTACAACATCCATCCCCCACCAAGACAGAGAGAAGTAGTGGTAGAGCATCCATCTCCCACCAAGACAGAGAGTAGTAGTGGTACAACATCCATCTCCCACCAAGACAGAGAGAAGTAGTGGTAGAGCATCCGTCTCCCACCAAGACAGAGAGAAGTAGTGGTACAACATCCATCTCCCACCAAGACAGAGAGAAGTAGTGGTACAACATCCGTCCCCCACCAAGACAGAGAGAAGTAGTGGTAGAGCATCCATCCCCCACCAAGACAGAGAGAAGTAGTGGTACAACATCCATCCCCCACCAAGACAGAGAGTAGTAGTGGTAGAGCATCCGTCTCCCACCAAGACAGAGAGAAGTAGTGGTACAACATCCATCCCCCACCAAGACAGAGAGAAGTAGTGGTAGAGCATCCATCTCCCACCAAGACAGAGAGAAGTAGTGGTACAACATCCATCCCCCACCAAGACAGAGAGAAGTAGTGGTACAACATCCATCTCCCACCAAGACAGAGAGAAGTAGTGGTAGAGCATCCATCTCCCACCAAGACAGAGAGAAGTAGTGGTAGAGCATCCATCTCCCACCAAGACAGAGAGAAGTAGTGGTACAACATCCATCTCCCACCAAGACAGAGAGAAGTAGTGGTACAACATCCATCCCCCACCAAGACAGAGAGAAGTAGTGGTAGAGCATCCATCCCCCACCAAGACAGAGAGAAGTAGTGGTACAACATCCATCCCCCACCAAGACAGAGAGAAGTAGTGGTAGAGCATCCATCTCCCACCAAGACAGAGAGAAGTAGTGGTACAACATCCATCTCCCACCAAGACAGAGAGAAGTAGTGGTACAACATCCATCCCCCACCAAGACAGAGAGAAGTAGTGGTAGAGCATCCATCTCCCACCAAGACAGAGAGTAGTAGTGGTACAACATCCATCTCCCACCAAGACAGAGAGAAGTAGTGGTACAACATCCATCCCCCACCAAGACAGAGAGAAGTAGTGGTAGAGCATCCATCCCCCACCAAGACAGAGAGAAGTAGTGGTACAACATCCATCCCCCACCAAGACAGAGAGAAGTAGTGGTAGAGCATCCATCTCCCACCAAGACAGAGAGTAGTAGTGGTACAACATCCATCTCCCACCAAGACAGAGAGAAGTAGTGGTACAACATCCATCCCCCACCAAGACAGAGAGAAGTAGTGGTAGAGCATCCGTCTCCCACCAAGACAGAGAGAAGTAGTGGTACAACATCCATCCCCCACCAAGATAGAGAGAAGTAGTGGTACAACATCCATCTCCCACCAAGACAGAGAGAAGTAGTGGTACAACATCCATCCCCCACCAAGACAGAGAGAAGTAGTGGTAGAGCATCCATCCCCCACCAAGACAGAGAGAAGTAGTGGTACAACATCCATCCCCCACCAAGACAGAGAGTAGTAGTGGTAGAGCATCCGTCTCCCACCAAGACAGAGAGAAGCAGTGGTACAACATCCATCTCCCACCAAGACAGAGAGAAGTAGTGGTAGAGCATCCATCCCCCACCAAGACAGAGAGAAGTAGTGGTAGAGCATCCATCCCCCACCAAGACAGAGAGAAGTAGTGGTAGAGCATCCGTCTCCCACCAAGACAGAGAGAAGTAGTGGTAGAGCACCCGTCTCCCACCAAGACAGAGAGACGTAGTGGTAGAGCACCCGTCTCCCACCAAGACAGAGAGAAGTAGTGGTAGAGCATCCATCCCCCACCAAGACAGAGAGAAGTAGTGGTAGAGCATCCATCTCCCACCAAGACAGAGAGAAGTAGTGGTACAACATCCATCTCCCACCAAGACAGAGAGAAGTAGTGGTACAACATCCATCTCCCACCAAGACAGAGAGAAGTAGTGGTAGAGCATCCATCTCCCACCAAGACAGAGAGAAGTAGTGGTACAACATCCATCCCCCACCAAGACAGAGAGTAGTGGTAGAGCATCCATCTCCCACCAAGACAGAGAGAAGTAGTGGTAGAGCACCCGTCTCCCACCAAGACAGAGAGAAGTAGTGGTAGAGCGTCCGTCTCCCACCAAGACAGAGAAAAGTAGTGGTAGAGCGTCCGTCTCCCACCAAGACAGAGAGAAGTAGTGGTAGAGCATCCATCTCCCACCAAGACAGAGAGAAGTAGTGGTAGAGCATCCGTCTCCCACCAAGACAGAGAGAAGTAGTGGTAGAGCATCCATCCCCCACCAAGACAGAGAGAAGTAGTGGTACAACATCCATCCCCCACCAAGACAGAGAGAAGTAGTGGTAGAGCATCCATCTCCCACCAAGACAGAGAGAAGTAGTGGTACAACATCTATCCCCCACCAAGACAGAGAGAAGTAGTGGTAGAGCGTCAGTCTCCCACCAAGACAGAGAGAAGTAGTGGTAGAGCATCCATCTCCCACCAAGACAGAGAGAAGTAGTGGTACAACATCCATCCCCCACCAAGACAGAGAGATGTAGTGGTAGAGCATCCATCTCCCACCAAGACAGAGAGAAGTAGTGGTAGAGCATCCGTCTCCCACCAAGACAGAGAGAAGTAGTGGTAGAGCATCCGTCTCCCACCAAGACAGAGAGAAGTAGTGGTACAACATCCATCCCCCACCAAGACAGAGAAAAGTAGTGGTAGAGTGTCCGTCTCCCACCAAGACAGAGAGAAGTAGTGGTACAACATCCATCCCCCACCAAGACAGAGAGAAGTAGTGGTAGAGCATCCGTCTCCCACCAAGACAGAGAGAAGTAGTGGTAGAGCACCCGTCTCCCACCAAGACAGAGAGAAGTAGTGGTAGAGCGTCCGTCTCCCACCAAGACAGAGAGAAGTAGTGGTACAACATCCATCCCCCACCAAGACAGAGAGAAGTAGTGGTAGAGCATCCATCTCCCACCAAGACAGAGAGAAGTAGTGGTAGAGCACCCGTCTCCCACCAAGACAGACAGAAGTAGTGGTAGAGCACCCATCTCCCACCAAGACAGAGAAGTAGTGGTAGAGCACCCGTCTCCCACCAAGACAGAAAGAAGTAGTGGTAGAGCATCCATCTCCCACCTAGACAGAGAGAAGTAGTGGTAGAACATCCATCTCCCACCAAGACAGAGAGAAGTAGTGGTAGAGCATCCATCTCCCACCAAGACAGAGAGAAGTAGTGGTAGAGCATCCATCTCCCACCAAGACAGAGAGAAGTAGTGGTAGAGCATCCATCTCCCACCTAGACAAAGAGAAGTAGTGGTAGAGCACCCGCCTCCCACCTAGACAGAGAGAAGTAGTGGTAGAGCATCCATCTCCCACCAAGACAGAAAGAAGTAGTGGTAGAGCATCCATCTCCCACCAAGACAGAAAGAAGTAGTGGTAGAGCATCCATCTCCCACCAAGACAGAGAGAAGTAGTGGTAGAGCATCCATCTCCCACCTAGACAAAGAGAAGTAGTGGTAGAGCATCCGTCTCCCACCAAGACAGAGAGAAGTAGTGGTAGAGCATCCATCTCCCACCTAGACAAAGAGAAGTAGTGGTAGAGCATCCATCTCCCACCAAGACAGAGAGAAGTAGTGGTAGAGCATCCATCCCCCACCAAGACAGAGAGATGTAGTGGTAGAGCATCCATCTCCCACCTAGACAGAGAGAAGTAGTGGTAGAGCATCCATCTCCCACCAAGACAAAGAGAAGTAGTGGTAGAGCACCCGCCTCCCACCTAGACAGAGAGAAGTAGTGGTAGAGCATCCATCTCCCACCAAGACAGAGAGAAGTAGCGGTAGAGCAATTTTTTTTCAATATATGCTGCCATTAGAAACAGGGTCACTCAGGTTTAGAAAAGAATATGTGGTTATATACAGCGACTGCAATATTTATAATATGGATGGATACTCCCAGTGCAGCGCAACAGCTCAGCGGCTAGAATGCTGGGATGTCAATGGGATGTCAATCAAGAGGACCCAGTCCACCTGCTGCGAGGACCAAGTCCAATAATCCGAGAACCAAGCTGTTTCAAAACTTGGGCAATTTTTTTCATCCCCCACATTACCTGTCTTTTGGAATAGACAAAAGTGTCGCTGGTGTCTACCACAAAGTGCACAAGACAACCAGGCACAGTGCTACATAAGAGTGACCACTTGAAACAGAAGTGTTGCCAGGCACCTGTGTTTGTGAGTCATCCCCTGTGACGATGTTTCCTACAGCTCGGAGGGCGGGAGCCAGCACAGTCACCTCCGAGATGGACAACAGCTCCACCAGTCGTGGCACAATGCCTACAACACACATACTCAGTGGGATCACTCCTACCAATGCTTATTTCAGTGTGGCTCAACGATCTCATTAAAACCTGCTCAACTGATTTAGCTCATCGCGAATGAAGTTCACTGATGTTCCAATCTGTAGTGTGAAGTAATATATGAGCCGTCTGTTAAGTAAGTGTATGAACATTTGTTAAAATCATCGCAAGATGTGACTTTGATTGCTAAAGTGGGTAACATGCGAAATTCTGAATAACTTTATGCTATAGCATATACAGCCTGACCACTTTCGCCATTTTAACTGCACTGAGTAAAAAATTAGTAAGTTTGTCTGATGTTTCACCAAAAATAAATAAAAAATTTGAACAAACAAGTTAGCATGTCATAGTGGATACTAGATAGGTTAATATTTTGTGAACAAGTCTCAAAAATAATGGAAATAAAATTGAGAAGGGACCTTCAATGAATACTGCTAGAGCAGTATTTTCTAGTGTGTCAAAGTGAGGACTGACCTGTGTCTATGACCTCCTGTATCTTGTCGTTGGTGCCGTCCGTGAGGTAGGACAGAGCCCAGCAGGTGTCTGAGAGCACCTCCCTGTCGGTGTGATAGACCAGCTCCGCCAACTTGGGCAACACTTGCTTGATGGTGTCGATGGGCGGCGGCGGGTTCTTGTTGCGACACAGGTTCGATATCGTCCATGTCACATTGCGCAAGAATGCTGGCTGCAAGGAGATGTCACAGAAATGTCAATAACACTATACGACAGCTGGGCTATAATAAACGTTTATTTCGGACAAAAGTCCTCATCTACATAATAAAGTAGTTTGTCCGTCTGTTCCCTCGTATCTCCATCAGTTTCACATGTACAGGGTTGAAATTTTGTAGGTGTGCCCGGGGGGCCCATGGTGGTGTTTCGTATATTAAAAAATATTAGAAATTCCCTGGGAGTGGGGTATTACGTTTAAGGGACCAATGTAGACATTTGACGTAAATTACGTAACTCATAACAATAGTTACATGCAATTGTTAGCAACGCTATGTATGTTTCTACCATTGTAATGTGATCTAAGTCTACCGAATGCTTTGTGAAACCGGCAGTTGTACATGATTTTTGTGATGTGAAGATGCATTGCACTAACAAAACTTGACTGGGTAGTGCAACTGGGCTAGTATATACATAAAATACAAAAACCAGGGAGCTGCTCTACTGACAAGATGTGATACCTATTTATGGCATGATAAATATTTACAACACAGCATGTTATGCCACATGTTAGCAATTTATATCTTCACAAATACGGGTATGCTCAAACTCGGAAATCCATGCATATTACTTGTTTTTTTCATCAACATGTCATACATCGTAAAATGTACTGTTGAATGTTATTTTCTTATTTGACTTACTAGTCAATTAAAAATGTGACAAAACTTACTGGAACGTTGGGCTGGGCAAGGTTTAATAGTGGCACAACACAACCGTTCTTGATGACCAAATCTCGCAGTTCTGGTCCATCACCTGCAAACAAACTAACCTATTCAAGAAGAGCCAAGAAACAATAGAAGAATTCCCACTAAACATCACAGATGTGAACAAAGTGTCAGATGAGGTTGACCAAAAGCATCACTTGTTTTGAAACAAGGAATGCATGGAAGCTAGACTTGCCTGCGATGTTGCCAAGTGCCCACACAGCCTGCTCGGCCACGTTGGAGTGGGGCGAGCTGAGTAGGCCGACAAAGGCTGCGACGGCCCCTGCCTCGACCACGGCTCTCGTCTGCAAGGCTGTCCCCGACGCTACATTCGTCAGGGCCCACGCTGCCTCAAACTGGATGTCTGGTCTAAAACACGACAGTACACTGCATATCACTCGGGCCCATTAAAACATATTTCTATCACAAAGGAAGAATAAATCATAAAGTCAAACCTACATCCCAAGGACATTCACTAAAACCTCTAAAGGTTTTAAGGCGAACATAATGCAGTCTGTGATTACAGTATTATGAATGTCTGCAAAGATGGACTTACATTTGTGAACAGTAATTAGTTAAATAAGCAAAGAAAGATTAAAGACTAAATTTTTTTTTAATTTACCAAGGTCTTGTTACCAAATCCATTAGTGAATATCGACATAAAACAGTTCCACATACCAAAATAACGTAGTTTTTCAAATATGGGTTTGTTGCACAGCAGTTTAAAAATATTTAGCAAACATACAATGGATAGCCGAGGTCTAAACACCCATTTAAGAAATTTCTATCGGAAACTAATTAGATCTAATACAGACCAAGAAAGCAGCCGTGCAACGACTGTTTAACATGGACACCTGATGGCAAATCAAAAATGGGTTGTCCAAAGACCTGGCGAAAAAAAGAATGGGTGAATGTGGTGGCATGAAGAAACAGGTGGCGAATGAGCAGAGAAAGAGCACTACAGCATTATGGGTCATGAGGCCCAAAGAGGATAGCACTAGCCTGGGGCGGACACACACCTGTCAACACATGCTAAGAAGGCAACGAGCTGCGGCACTACATCTGCCTTGAGGATGTCATCAATGGGCGGCTGGCGCTCGCGGGACAACAGCTTACGGGCGGCCTGTGTCGACTGGAACTGGATCTGGGGATCGGCATTCTGGATGCCACTGATGATTTCTGCCATGTTCATGGCCGTCACCTAACAACAAACATGTTACACTTACGATCTCTGCCATGTTCGTGGCCGTCGCCTGACAACAAACATGTTACACTGATGATCTCTGCCATGTTTGTGGCCGTTGCCTGACAACAAACATGTTACACTGATGATCTCTGCCATGTTCGTGGCCGTCGCCTGACAACAAACATGTTACACTGACGATCTCTGCCATGTTCGTGGCCGTCGCCTGACAACAAACATGTTACACTGATGATCTCTGCCATGTTCGTGGCCGTCGCCTGACAACAAACATGTTACACTGACGATCTCTGCCATGTTCGTGGCCGTCGCCTGACAACAAACATGTTACACTGATGATCTCTGCCATGTTTGTGGCCGTCACCTAACAAAACAAACATGTTCATAGCCATCACCTAACAACAAACATGTTACACTGATGATCTCTGCCATGTTCGTGGCCGTCGCCTGACAACAAACATGTTACACTGATGATCTCTGCCATGTTCGTGGCCATCGCCTAACAAAACGAACATGTTCATAGCCATCACCTAACAACAAACATGTTACACTGATGATCTCTGCCATGTTCGTGGCCGTCGCCTGACAACAAACATGTTACACTGACGATCTCTGCCATGTTCGTGGCCGTCGCCTGACAACAAACATGTTACACTGATGATCTCTGCCATGTTTGTGGCCGTCACCTAACAAAACAAACATGTTCATAGCCATCACCTAACAACAAACATGTTACACTGATGATCTCTGCCATGTTCGTGGCCGTCGCCTGACAACAAACATGTTACACTGATGATCTCTGCCATGTTCGTGGCCATCGCCTAACAAAACGAACATGTTCATAGCCATCACCTAACAACAAACATGTTACACTGATGATCTCTGCCATGTTCGTGGCCGTCGCCTAACAAAACAAACATGTTCATAGCCATCACCTAACAACAAACATGTTACACTGATGATCTCTGCCATGTTCGTGGCCGTCACCTAACAACAAACATGTTACACTGAGATTTGATCTACGTTGCAATTGAAATGCCAATTCTACAATTGTAATTGATATTTCGTTTTTAAAAGTAATTGGATTTGGGTGAAAATGCATTGCAAAACCGCTAATGAAAGTAATGTGACAAACCATAATGGAATCACGACAAAAGAAATCAGTCAGTACTGCAGTTATTGTAGATTTCATGCAGCTTAGACAGCATAGATCTAGCCTGCTGGTTACACAAGGTTTTACCTTATTGTTCTGCTCCTGCAGGGGACTGACAGGCTCCTCGGTGAAGGCCATGTTCCGGCGCTTAGACAACTGATCATCTTTCTTCGCCTTTCTCAGTTCAACACTAACTTCCGTCCGTCTCCGTCTCAGCTCCTTGAGAAAACAGAAAACAGCACCTGCAGGCAAACTAATGCTTCTCATAACCACCCTGTGGGCTTTGCACCAAACAGTTGTAAAACTCATGGAATTTAAATCACCAAAATAACACACATTTTATTGACATCAAAGTATTCATGTGAGACCAGGTCCAAGAATTTATCTCCACAAAATGGAGGTGACCCAGGCTATGTTTAGCCCATAGATGACCCAGGCTATGTTTAGCCCATAGATGACCAGAATATACGTTTCCAGCCGGAATACGCACAGGTGCATAGTTGCTCTACATTCTGGAATATGCACACATGCGTATTCACCCGTTGTTGTATTCACCTGTTGCGATTTTCTGTGTTATGACATACCACTAGCTAGCTTCCTGTAATAGCGGCAGCAGGAATAGTTCGTTTGCCTTGTCATTTTAATGATATTCTTCATGTTTTAAAATGCGCCAGTAGTGTGCATTTTTAAACGGCTGATGCGTGAAATGTGTGAGTTGATCAATTAACTTCTGGAAGTTCAGTGCCAGGCAATCTACTTTGTGGTGATGACGACATTGGGAAATCTAGGCATGGAATTATCACGTGAGATCAAATTCTGGAAGATCAGTGCCAGTCATCATATTTGGTGGTGATGACGACAATGTGAACAACTTCAAATTAATGACATATTAAAGTTTTTGAACTGATATGTTTGCAGTATAAATGCTACCATTCCTTTCAAATTTGTCTAGTGTTCTAGTGTTTGCTGTAAGACGTAGATATGTCATTTGTCTTGTACTTTTGTATTTATATTTCACGTTTGTCCAACAGAAAATCATTAAAAACACGTTAAGCATGAGAGGCTGTTTTGTTTGTAAAGTCTATTCATTATTTTACTTCAAACATTCAAAATGTTTTGATTAGGCAAGTGAAGGTAATTTAAATTATACATTCAGAAAGACATGTATCTTAGCTTTGTGTTAGTATATGATACATGTACTATAACCCCTTTCATTTAGCATGAATTTTTTTTATTTACGTAGCACAGGTGCAAAATAAAAAATATGCTTCGCTTCTCAGATCGAGTCAGGAACACGACTCACGAGTAGCAAATTTGACCGACTGTTCGGGATAAAAAAGATTAATCAGCCTGTTCTGCAGCATAAGTAGTTTGACAGTGGTCCATCTGTACTGCAACTGCAAGTCTGGTAATACCTCTGTGTCTTTGCCTGTGTTCTTGTAAGCTTTTCGCCGACTCTCAGTTGCTTGTGTCTGGGCAGGCATCTTTATTTGGGAGGTCATCACCTGTACTGACGAGAAGCATACACACTGTAAGCATCACGAAAACAGACAGACAAAAAGACTACTGATACAGATTGGCTTCCTTTCTACTTATCTTCAGTTAAGTCTCAGAAAAGTGAGAATTTTATTCATACTTCTAGTACCCATGACAAATTACAACTTCTCAAAAAAGGTTGTCTCCTAAATGAGACATCTCAGTTAGTTGGCTAGTATAAGACAGTATTTAGGCAAATTATATTTTTAATCAACTAATAACACAAGAACTAGGGCCAGTGTTTTTAAGGCTGTATAAACCCCCAAAAAATGGTTCAATGGTCAAAACTAGTCATGGTCGACTTGGATGATTTTGTAATATTGATCTGAATCATGAAATTGAGAACAGCCACCTTTGCCACCAAACTTCTTACACATCTACAATACTCAGATAAAAGGTGACACAAGTCATATAGTGAGCCAATGCCAAAAGCGCCCGAAGGTCTTTATATTGGCTGATAAAACACAAGAGATACTCATGGAAATCGTGCCAGTTCACTAATAAAAACTGGATGTTGAAATAAAATGATTGCTTGATCTCGCGTTAGACATATGGGGACAGCTTGCCTTGTTACCGGAAGTGAGGCTCTGTGGGGAGAGTGCAGTTATTATTGATGTCATTTAACCCTAGGAGTAACCATTGATAAATATCCACGGTGTACACAAATTGGAGTTATTCATAAGGGTGCTTAAAAAAAAATTAACATCTGTAATAATTATTGCACAAATGTGAGAGGCATAATTTTCGAGCTAAAAAGACTCTTTATAATGAAATTACAAAACCTGCAGCACATAATCTTATCGTGGGGATATTACTATTTGAATTTCTTACCTCAAAAAACCCTGCAACATCGTTATAACTATCTGAACTAGTATAATATGATTAACTAATGCTGTCATGCAATTTGCCGAAATATCGATGAGGAAAATAATCCAGCCTAAAGTGAACTGACACAAAACAAAGTGAGAAAACAAAATGTAATAGTATTAGTAAAACCATTCAAACAATTCCAATGAGTGCAGAATTGGGTGGCCCGCCTCGTGGTTGGAGCCACGAAGTTGTGCCGCGCGACACCGCTACTGAGAAAGCTGCACTGGCTGCCGATAGCAGTGCGAGTTGAATTCAAGATACTACTCCTCGTACACAGAGCACTCAATGGGCATGCACCGGACTACGTCGCCAACTATGTCAGTCGACGTCTGCCACGTAGATTGTTGCGTTCGAGTGAACTTAATCTGCTAATCACAGCCCCGACATTATGGAACCTGTTGCCACATCTGACATTAACAGGGCTTTCAGAAGCACATTTTTTAAAGACACATTTTAAAAATAAAATATTTTGAACAGCACCATGAACGATTGTTGGAGTGGCACCTTATAAATTTGATGATTGATTGATTAATACTATTACCCCATGCCTGTGGGCTAGTGGATTATGAAATCTACTAGCCTGCAGGAATTTTCACTAGCCCGAGTACTTTAATAATTTTTTTTTAATCTTCCTCAATCCATGTCCATAACCATATTCTCACAATACAAAAACAACTGCTTTTTTAACCAGAAAAGCAGTTTAAAAATGGCTCCTGCTTTTGATTCCAAAGAGTCTCAATAATCTGAAGAAAAAAAATCCACAAAACAAGAAAAATCTAGAAAATACATGTAATACTTGGTTTTCATCATGACTAGACAAGATCATTGACTAGAGTTGAACGTAATACTTAGCCTCTCTCAGTATTATCTTGGCACTTCAATGAATTATAAAAAATTCTGGCAAAAGCTGCCAGTAGTGATAGCAATGTGGTGCCACCTTGCGGCTAAAAACACACAATATTAATTACTTCTAAGAATTCTGCAAGGTGGCGCCAGTCTTTGTTTCCGCTTCAAAACAAGAAACACAGCAGCAGTACATTGAGCATTGCAGATGACACAACACTCGGCGGTCGGGAGTGTTTGAAAAATACATCCTTTTAATGCACTCGTGGCCAGAACGCCCGAATCAACCCGACGCCTCACGGCCAGAACGCCCGAATCAACCCGACTACGCCTTGTGGCCAGAATGTCTCAAATCGTCCGGCAACAGGAGCCATTTTTAAACTGCATAGTTGTAAACAGTGTCGACCAATAAGGGCATTTCATTATGGCAGTCAGCAAATATAGTGAAGTTTCAATATTAAATTTAAAAAGTTGGAAATGTTAACGATTTCCGTGACTAAATACAAGTTTTATTGGCAAACTTGTTCTGGGTTCGACGTCAAATACTGAAAATGGAACCACTTTTTAACTACGGGTTTGGTTACGTAATTTTCAGCCAATCAAATAAAAGCTTGTCGTTTGCTGCGAGATAATATCATGGAGAATGTCTGCAGTTTCAAAACACAAAAACATTGGCGATGTCCACGATTTGTAATATATTACTATTACTTAATTTCCTTTCTATTACTACTACTATTACATGCTGAAGGCAATGTAATATATTACTATTACATTTCAAGCTATTACTATTACATTTTTCATCAGAACTATTTTCTTTTGATTAAACATTTTACATACTTAATCACTTACATCAGGGCTTCACGTTTGAAAACAACAGGCGAGCGATAAATCGTTCGCCTAAATATGCCAAATTAATTTAGGCGAGTGATTTGTTAGTTAGTTTTTTTACCGTGTGGTGGTGCCACCATTTCCCATTCGGGTTCTGTTGTTGTCGCCATGAAATTTTAATTGGTACTTGCTGGCGCTATGACTTTTGTACAATGAAATAAATGCTTGCTTTAGTAAACTCCATTCATTGCAATTGGTGAAATGGTTTTGAATTGCAACATGTCATTGATCACCATGGCGTAGCCTAGGCAAGGCCAGTGCAGTAGCAGTGTGCTGTGTCCATACCCAGTGGCAGTGACCACGATGTGGCTCTGCCATTGGCGTGCGACTTCGCTTTGGCGTTTTGAAAATTGCAATCGAGATTCACAAATACGCCACATTTAAGAATCAAATGTATAGCCATAAATGCAGCTTAGTAGGGAACACCAATATAAACTGGGGTGAAACCGAATACTTCCATTGCATCATAATGCCAAACGCACAACTCAAACTCAGTGCGCAAAAATATTAATTCGTCATCCGCACATGAAACGGTGAATCGATGTTAAGTAGTACCGGAGATGTGCGTCGTGAATTTATGTGTTCAGAGTGGTTGAAAGACGAAGTGGAACAATTAATAAAATTGTCGTTTTCAATGTTTAATCAACTTTTACACTCCTTGTCAACTCATATGCATGTTTGGTAGCTCGGATCCAGGTTATTATTTTCGATTCCCATTACAATCAGATCATAATGAAATATTGTTGATTCCTTATCTATTCCATAACTGTACATGAATATATGTATTTTATTCAGTTCGACATACAACAGTATGTGACATTTAAAGATAATACACATTGACGCTGGTCCACTCATTTGATAACTTCTTTATAAACCGCGCGGCCAGCACATCGATCGTGGCTTCGATGACGTTTTTGCAATCTTGGTGCAGTGGGCTGCGATTGCCATCCCCGGTGACGGATGATACGTGAACTCTGACTATTGGAGTCCAAACACTTTGTTATAAAGAGAGTAGACTTTCCTAGTGAATCTAATACTCCAGAAACTCCTTGTCAAGACGAACACTTGCAGGCAGCGAGCGCGATAAATCGCTCCCTAGATTATTGATTTGCGCGAGCGATAGCTCGCCTAAAAAATTATGCCCTGCTTACATAGATTCAAATTAACTGATGTATACATAATTAAATTACAATTAACTCATAAATTTCCCAATTAAATTAACCTCACAATTCCAGTCGGATGTAGAAGTTTCATATATTCACTGGAATTGAAACAGAAAAGCAATGTCACTGTCACATAACACAGTCTGATTATCCCATAGTAGACCCATAATGCTCAACTGCTGCTTGGTGGACAGTTAATTATTGGTTCAAGGATAGGATGTTTTTCACACTTTTGGTCAATAGTGTGGAAGCTAGCTACCAACTGAGAAAAACTCAGAAAGGTTAGTATATGCTCATGGGTTTGCTCAAACATTACCCAACATGGCAGGCTGGCAGCTAGGGTTGGGAGATGGCAATGACTGGTTGATTGATTCATATGTTAAAGACAGTCTGTTTAGTGCTGGAAGCCTGGAACCCTTATCCTGCTTCAGTGAATGAAGGAATAGGCTGGTGTCAAAAAGATGGCTGGTGGACCTGGCTTCAAATGACAAATTAGCCATGCAGCAGTCACACTGTCACAGTGCCTTCTGCTAACAGTGCTAAAGTTCATTGACTGTCATGATTCGGATACTAAACCATTTTATCACCACTGTTGGGAAATAAATACAACTGCATGTGAAAGACTGAACATGATGCTTGTCCAAATCCCAGTACGTCAAAATAGAGGATTTTTTGGTGTGATTATTTTCAATAAAATTGAATTTTGGTGTGATTGAAATGTTCTATTGTAATAGCAAAGTAATAGCTCAATTACTATTACTTTGCTTTCTATTACTATTACATTGTATTCTATTCCATCTATTACTAATACTTGAACAACTGTAATCGTTACTATTACTATTACATACATCCTCTTCAGCTCTTTTAGGCTAATAGCCTTTTAGCTGGTCTTTATTGTAGTTTGTGCGTATGGGTGGGAAGTTGTCCCTTTGCTCAAAAAAAAAAGTGTAAGCGCACCACAATTTGCCTAGTTTAGCTTTGAATGCATTTAGTGTGTGTGCTGAAACCACATCCTCTGTGAGAGAGTTCCACCTGTTCACTACTCTGTGTCTAAAGTAGCTCCTCCGTTGTCTAGCTGTCACACGTTCCTTCTTGAGCTTCAGGCCATGTCCCCTCGTCACTGTGTTGTGGTCCATCTGAAGTGGCATTTTGTTGACTTTGTAGATGCCATGGAGATATTTGTAGACTTCGATCATGTCTCCTCTTGCTCTTCTGTAGTATAGGCTTGGTAGCTTCAACGCCTTCAATCTGTCACAATACTCCTGGCACTTCAGTTCTGGAATTAGCTTTGTTGTACATTTTCAAGTATCCTTTGGTCTCTCTTGAGTGTTAGGGCCCAGATAACATTTCCATATTCTAGAATAGGTCTGACCAGACTTGAGTACAGCTTTTTTACTGTTGGTCCATCCAAGAATGTAAACGACCTTATTACTATTACCCCAGGCCTGTGTTTGTGCAATATACTGTTGTCCGAGTTTCATGTAACAAAGTTACCTTAAATTCACTAAATCTGGTATGGACCACCAGATTTCCATAGCTGGTGGTCCTGTGGTCCACTGCCCAGAAAAGTTAATTTCTACCTCTGATGTTGCAGTGGATACTAGTTAGGCTTGGTTTTACGCTAAAATAATTTGACATGAAATTAGCAAAAAATTTAATTGAGGATGCACCTGTCCTTCGCTTTAGTTTAGGCTTCAACAAATAAGTTGACAAAATCCACCAGAATTTTAAAACATGAATACCAATAAACTCTAAAGTCAGTGTTCACCAAGAGTTTTCTGCGAAAGGCTGACACGTTTAGCCGTTATGCAAGGAAGGGCAGAATCACTCGAAGTACCCATCCGCTACTGAAACAGCCTAAGTCCACACGTCAGCCTTGCTACCACTGTCACTGTTACTGGACACTGCCACTGGCACGCCGTTGGCGTTGCCACACAACTCATCCCGATACCCGGTTGCCAGAAAACACCGTATTTTTGAAAATTACTTCCATACTTTTACAACTGTTAGTACACATGGAACTTTCGTGAATAATAAAAATCCTGCCTTTACCATAAAAAGGAACATCAAACAAAGAACTGACAATACTTACACGCACGCCAAGAGAATGACGACTAATTTTAAAAGTGCGCTATTCTTTAAAGGAAATGGTAGCTTCGTTTTCATTGGTTTACTTCTTAAAGACCTTCATCGCTATTGGTCTAATATAAAACACCGCTCTCGCGTGATATACACGGTTTATATCATTCGTGTAAGTAAATTAATGTTTCTTTTAATTATTAAAGTACGCCATGTTGTTTCTGAATATTTGAAAATACAACACTGTAAGCTGTAACTTATTTATGAAATATAATTAGTTAGGGTAACGTCACATTAAACTCGTACCCAAATGCACTCGCACCCATAATAGAATCAAGCTCGGGTGTGTGACACAGTGTAATTAAATATGTGTGTGTGCGTGCGTGCGTGCGTGTGTGTGTGTACGCGTGCGCGCAAGCACCCACCCAAATTAATTGAATGGCTAAGATAGACTAACAAAAGAACACCAAGCACAGACTGCGATGTGTCTTCAGGAATTTTTGTTTCCCCGCTAATTTATTTTGTGAGTCAATGTACGTTGCTCTGTATATTCACAACGATTAAAAAACTCCACTTTGTCCAGTGACTCCTCATTTTCTTTCCAATTGGAGATTACTAAATAACAAATAACGTGTATTAGGTGTAATGTCTTTGGCCACTACTTCAACTGGATTTTTTAGCACGCGAGTTGCAGATTGGCCTGACAGTGACACAACATTTGCTCAAATGCGCGCATGATTCCTGGAATCACAGCAAGTGGAACGAAGTCCAGGGAGTCATCGCACATCCATACATTGAATGGGATAAATACCAGGGGTAGTGTAGTACTACGTACTACCATCCTGGCTGCATGGCGAGGATTAGACCCATCGATTATATATACACGTGTACCCTGTAGTGACATTTTGCATATCCAATACTTTACCTGACCCTCACTCCTGTACAGCAGGGAACAAGGAGGAAGAGCACATATCCACCTTCCAATAACAAACAAAACTAAACCCAGCACACACAAGTACTCGCTTTCTGGCCAGCCATTATCCATCGTATCCAGCCACTCATACCTCGGAGTAAAATTGGATTCCAAATTAACCTGGACAAATCACGTCACTGACATAACTTCAAAATCTTCGAAATGTTTAGGCATGATTAAACGAACTCTTGGCCCATGTAAACCCAAAGTTAAGCAAACAGCCTACAACATGCTAATCCGGCCAAAACTTGAGTACTCTTCACCCATATGGAATCCCCACACCTTTTCACAAGTTAAAAGCCTTGAAAGAGTGCAACACTCTGCTGCCAGATTTGTTAAAAACGATTACAGACGGAACACAAATCCAGCAGATCTAATTACTGCCCTTGGATGGCCAACCCTCGAACGAAGGCGCATTATCAAACAAGCCACTACCTTCTACAAAATTCTAAACAACATTATTGAGATCACCCCCCCTCCAGGCCTACTAACTCGCTCTCGAACCCGTGGACAATACATAGCCCCCAAGTGTCGTATAAATGCAATGGTCTTTTCATTTTATCCCAGAGCCATTCGCATATGGAATATGATTCCATCAAAAATTACCAACATAAAAAACCCAAAATCATTTCAAGAAGCTATTATGGAACTCCCTTTCACCACACCTCCTCACCTAGACTGCCTTTAAAACACAGTGCTCAGCGTAAGCTTATCCATGGTGTGGGTATGGAGAATGTCTATGTGTGCATGTGGCAAGGCAGCGACAGTATCCATACACACAACCAACCTATTAAAATTTTTCGTTAAACATCCTATACATAAAATAAATAAAACTATCAGATAAAAACCATTTCAGCAACATTAATGATACTAGTCTTTTAATCGAATGTACCACCCACAGCGCATGCGCACAGTCCACCACAAACTCCTGCGTTAGCCCAAGTTTGGGCTGTTTGGAGTAAACCACTTGAGACTTAAGAGACATATCCGAACAAGATATCTGACGTGATTGACACAAATTTGTCTTTTGCAATAAAAAATTATACAATATCTGGGTACACTCTTGGAAATAATAAGGACAATTAAAATTCTTAGGACACGAGATGAAAAATTGTCAGATTGATAAAATCACCATTGGAGGGAATACTGAAGACCCAAAAAAC
This sequence comes from Lamellibrachia columna, assembly GCA_963662155.1. Taxonomy (NCBI): domain Eukaryota; kingdom Metazoa; phylum Annelida; class Polychaeta; order Sabellida; family Siboglinidae; genus Lamellibrachia; species Lamellibrachia columna. Next base: position 54,528,563 of record OY759270.1, on the reverse strand, counting down.
AGGAGGCAAAATACAGACAAGACTATGTGGCGGTCACTGCGCCACCTAGTGAACACTGGGAGAGGCCCTTGTGGCGATCACTGCGCCACCTAGCGAGCACTGGGAGAGAGTTCGCTACGCTCTTCCATACGAACACGAATGGTTTTTATACCATTATTTAGTACTTATTAAACGCATCATTTATCGGACTATATCTTGAGTTGTCATCGATCACAACTACAACATATATTTATTTGAACTATTGTATGGTACCTGTGCAACACAATGAATGAATGAATACATTTAATTATTTTGGCTACACATACTTACAATATGATTTGAGTCACATATTATACAAATAGCAGAGCAACCAAGGAGATCCTCTAGAAACCCTGCGGGGCTTATGACGAGGACCACCCAGAAATAAATCAACATAATTATTTTGTTTCCTTAGGCTTAAGCCAAAAACATATACTAAGCAACATTATTGAAAGTGAAATACAATATAATGTAAACAAAATAATAAATTGCTTAAATATGTATATGCAAATTGTAATTAGAATTTTATGAACAAATACTACACTAATAACCTAACTAATTATTGCACATGAATACATTACAATGTGAACATGAATACATTACAATGTGAACATGAACACATTAATTAATGCAGGAACCATGAATACATTAAATACTACACGAACATCAATTCATGGTTTTTTCTGCCATGTTAAAATAACGGTAGATGTAAAGTATATGTTATACAAATATAAATTGAGTCTCAAAAATTTTGCTTAAATATCAACATATAATTTGTACTTTGAATTATATGAACAAATAATACACTATGCCAACAAATGAAGAATAAGTATATTTTTATTATAGTTTCAAATGCGTGTGTGTGTCTATGCGTAGCTACAACCCAATTTCTACTTATATAAGTTTATATTATTATAAATTTCCTGGTGACTACTTTCCGATATCTTGTAGTGAATGCTAGTTCAGTTGAATTGGGTATGAATACGATTCGGTGGTTTCTTTTTTAGTTTGTGTCGTTGCCGCCTTGTGGCTCTGTTCGGGTTGCTCTTGCGTGTTAGCATTAAATTATATAGATTTATTTATCTGATGAACCAATACAATGTTTCTTATAGCTATTGTTTTATATAAATAGTGTCATATAGGATATGTTGTAATTTTGCGATACTCTGCATTTTGTACTCTAGCATGCACAGTGAATGTCGGGCGATAATAAATGCATTTGAATAATAGCAGACGAAAATCAATTGTGAAATTGCTGAATATTTGTTTACGCCTACATCACCAATATGGCTATTCAAGCTGATTGTCACCGCATGTGAAAAGAGTCGGAATTTAAAAATTGAATCAAATTTACAATTATTATGTTGCTTAATAGAGTAAAAGTTGTCTCTGCATTCTGGCTGTGCACAGGAACATTTAAATTGACCACTAAGACTAAGACTGTTGTGCAAAATATTTATAGTCCAACACAGAAGTCTATAAACATACCATTCCAGCAACAATATTTTTATGCCACAACAAGTAACATAGATACTACAACATTCACCCAATCTGGATGTGGCATGTATATTTCAACTTGTCAAAACATCTACTACAACCTGGCACTGGAAGACTGGCTCTACAAGAATGGGAATTTTGACAACGGTGAACTGTTACTGCTGTGGAGAAACCAACCTTGCATAGTAATTGGACGACATCAGAATGTGTGGGCGGAATGCCATGTTCTGGGTGCACTTGGGCGAGGTGTCGACATAGCTAGAAGACGGAGTGGGGGAGGAACAGTCTATCATGATCTAGGAAACTTGAACTGTACATTTTTCACATCACGGAAAAATTATAACCGGAAGCAGAATTTAGAAGTTGTAGCACAAGCCCTGCATAACAGATGGAGGCTGAATGTGAGACTTTCAGAGAGAGATGACCTAGTACTGGATGATCATTTCAAGGTACTTTTTTAAGCTAAACTAGCGAACACAATTTGAAATTTGTTCATAGTTTGTAACTGGTCAAAGTAACAAAACATTGGAAAAGCCTCATCCCAAAGTGGAAAATAAAGACAATATCTGGTGGATTTAAGGCTAGTTAGCATCTAGTAGTGTTATCTGTTTTTGATTAAAGCTTCTCAGTTTTTGGAGTCATTTTGATTAAAACCTGGTTGAGTGTATTTCATATATGGAAATGAAATGGTGTTCATCAGAGATCTCAAGTAATAAAACATCGCAGTTAGATATCTATATCTAACTGTGATGATAACATCATCACAGTTAGATATCTATATCTAACTGTGATGTTGTTTTACAAATTAATCAACACTGTGCTCAATAGTTTCTGGTTTTGAATGTAACACCTGTTGTTGATCCCGCACATTAATTATGTATAGTAGTCATTAGCAGGGAGCCATAGATATAGCGTACAATTATGCGTTGGCATAATTTTTTTTAATGAAATATACATATTAATTCCTACATTTATTAATGGATCCACACATTACTACTTTGGAACAGTTAACATTTGTGAAATAATAATTAGAGGATGAGACATATGTACAATGTGTCCTTTTAACATAATTGTTTGTCAACAGATTTCAGGAACTGCAGCCAAGTTGGGCCGGAACACAGCATACCATCACTGCACTGTCCTGTTTGATGTCTGTGTCGACCAGCTACACACACTTCTCCATTCACCAATGGTGCGTAGCTGCCATATAATGTATAGCTGCATGAAATTATCCAGAGAAAGCAACTGTATTATGCTATAAAATTTAAAATTATAAATTTTATATTATGCGTAAAATTTTATTCCCTAAATATATGGTTAACTAAAATGCCAAATGTAATATTGGCCATTTTTTCTTTAAAATTATTGTTTAACATACGGATAGTCAAAACAAGGTAATTTTAATATGTTGTATCTATAATGTAATAAAACTGTTGCTGCATAAATTATATGAAATTAGAACTTTGATTGCATTCTATGTGCAGTGGAACAAATGCTAATCAATGCAAGAATTATGCGTTGTATGTGTTATTGGAATTCTATTTTAGAAAGGATTAGAAAGCCGAGCTACACAAAGTACGCGGTCTGTCGTGAAGAACCTGTGCGAAGTGGACAGAACTATCAACTATACAAGCTTAGTTGATTCTGTCATGTCAGAATACTTATCACATGACCACAAGGTAAGTGTCTGCTTGTAAAGTTGAGAAATTGAAATATTTCTTATTGCCATGCAGGATTTTTAGAATTTGCCAAAAATTTATTTTCAAAGTTAATATTGTTAAAGTTCTGTGAAAATCCCATTTTTTGTACTATGCAGTCTTGCATTATTATTTGGGTGTTCAGTATGATCAGCATCTGACTTAAATCAAAAAATTCTGATTTTCTTTTCAGTTGAATTTTTTACAAAAACAACTAGCATGCCAAGACATGTGTATTCGTCTTTGCTGTCAATGTTAATCTCTTGAACAAAGCCAAGAACCACAACCTCTATTAGTAAAACACCACTGAAAGTTGATCATCAGTTGATTATGGCTAAATGAACATCAAGCTTCAGAATAAACCTATTTTGTATCTCTAATGCTCAGAATGATATAGGTTGGAGTCGCCATTGGACTGTATTTCAGTATTTGCTCTAGCTTGGAAAAAAAAATGCTCACTCCGGTGGTGGAAACACGTTTATTAAATGATTGCATTGTACAAATAATGAACATAACCACACTGCCCCAAAATGTAAGATGCATAATTAAATATGTTGTTTTATTACAGCATGAAGTGGCATACATTAACCCAGCAGTGGAGATGCAGTTCCCGGGAATTGGCAAATTGCATGATGAACTGAAAACCTGGGATTGGACATACGCTCACTCCCCATCGTTCTCCCTCAAACATTCAGCAAGCGGTCCACTAGGTGATGGCACCGTCCACCTTTCGATGCACATGACGATTGAGAAAGGTCACATAGAGAGTGCCATCTTGCAGTTGACAGACTGTGCTGATAGTCAGAATGAATTACTGGCAGACGTGTGTCAAACACTAACTGGTTGTCGATTCTGGCCCATGCATGTCTCGATAGCACTAATATCGATGCAGTTACATCTAAAATCACCAGATTTGTGGATGCTGATAAATGCATGTTTCAGTGGATTTTTAGAGCCAGACAGTCGCTTACAGTCGCAAAGAAACAATGCTTCATCATAATGTTACTTAACATTTTGATTAGTAATAACTACAGGGCCTGGTTTAGAGGTATAACATTTCTGGCCACACAATCATGTTCACCTTCTGTTATATGTGATAATTTATAATTTAAAATAAACGTGCATAAACCTATTTGTGTTACCAATTAATTACTGGTTTTAATAACTGGGTAAGTTTGCATAGGTGATGATAATCCAGGCATTTTATTCTAATGTTTTGGCCTCCATGACTTCCGACTTATAACACAAGAACATTTAGAAATGAGTTTGTTCACCTGTCTGCCTGAATCTCTGACACCAGATGAAGTTAATGACAGGCCATATAGAGAGAGGGTGGGGTAAGACGTCACCTAGAGAAAGGGAGGGGTAAGAGGTCACACAGAGAAAAGGAGGGGTAAGAGGTCACACAGAGAAAAGGAGGGGTAAGAGGTCACACAGAGAAAAGGAGGGGTAAGAGGTCACACAGAGAAAGTGACGGGTAAGAAGTCACACAGAGACACGGGCGGGTAAGAGGTCACAGAAAGGGAGGGGTAGGAGGTCATCCAGAGAAAGGGACGGGTAGGTCACCCAGAGAAAGGGAGGGGTAGGTCACCCATAGAAAGGGAAGGGTAGGTCATCCAGAGAAAGGGAGGGGTAGGTCACCCAGAGAAAGGGAGGGGTAGGTAACCCAGAGAAAGGGAGGGGTAGGTCACCCAGAGAAAGGGAGAGGTAGAAGGTCACCTAGAGAAAGGGAGAGGTAGAAGGTCACCCAGAGAAAGGGAGAGGTAGGAGGTCACCCAGAGAAAGGGAGGAGTAGGTTACCCAGAGAAAGGGAGAGGTAGGAGGTCATCCAGAGAAAGGGAGAGGGAGGGGTAGGTCACCCAGAGAAAGGGAGAGGTAGGAGGTCACCCAGAGAAATGGAGGGGTAGGAGGTCATCCAGAGAAAGGGAGAGGTAGGAGGTCACCCAGAGAAAGGGAGAGGTAGGAGGTCACCCAGAGAAGTGGAGGGGTAGGAGGTCACCCAGAGAAAGGGAGAGGTAGGAGGTCACCCATAGAAAGGGAGAGGTAGGAGGTCACCCAGAGAAAGGGAGAGGTAGGAGGTCACCCAGAGAAAGGGAGGGGTAGGTCACCCAGAGAAAGGGAGAGGTAGGAGGTCACCCATAGAAAGGGAGAGGTAGGAGGTCACCCATAGAAAGGGAGAGGTAGGAGGTCATCCAGAGAAAGGGAGAGGTAGGAGGTCACCCAGAGAAAGGGAGAGGTAGGAGGTCACCCAGAGAAAGGGAGAGGTAGGAGGTCACCCAGAGAAAGGGAGAGGTAGGAGGTCACCCAGAGAAAGGGAGAGGTAGGAAGTCACCCAGAGAAATGGAGGGGTAGGGGGTCACCCAGAGAAAGGGAGGGGATAATTAAGAGATTACACTGAGAAAGGTGGGGTGAGAGGTCACATTGAGAAAGCATGGGTTAGAGGTCTATTTCATTAGTATAGAATAACTAATTTACAACTTGCAGGAAAATAAAACTTTAAACACTTTACGGCAACTATAAAATGTATTTCACATATCACTATACATTTAGCATATATACTCACAAAACATGTATGCCAGCTTTCTGTAATGTGAACTGAATTTCTTAAAGGCAAATAGTTAATGGAGCATTGTTATTCATCATCATCATCACTGGTCGGCCAAAGCCAGAACATTGATGAGCTGTTTCCATAAAGGTTCATCGTTCAATTGAACTTCTATAAAAGAGAACATGCAGTATGAAAATAATCAACCGGTAGTGGATTTTCAAACTTCTGGATGATATAAAAGGCTGAATATTGACAAACGCATAGAGATAGGTGCCGTGATTTGTAAATGTTAAATTTGACACCTACATTGTTGCAATACATTAACTGCATTTTCACCAACTGAAAAACGGAGAAGGGGGCCTACCAATTTACAAAGTATCACAAATAAAATAATACTTTTGTTTGTTTTGATGTGTTATCCTCGGTGATAGTCTATACATGATTATACTGTTTTATTGTCATAGCCTACATGCATAGCATTTTATTAGATAAAAATCAATCAATATATGACAGCTGGCGCCTACGAATTAAACTAACAATTAATTACCAAACTTCTAGAAAATCACTAATATGAGCCAATTTTTTTTTATAGTTCTTTCCTGGTGTAAACTACGTGCACATTAATTAGTTATCCTTGTAGCAGATAACGGCCTGACCGTGACGGTCAAAAAAGGCGTCAAGACGATCTATCACTCACGTGACGCTGTTTGTCTGCAGATTTGCCACGCAATTCCCCCAGTGAAAGATGGCCGCGGCCATGGGGCAGACGAGGAGTAGTTGTAGCGACGAAGAAGAAGAATATGAAGTAGAGAAGATAGTAGGGATGTGTGAATCGAAGGTACAACTGTGTTGATGTCCTGGTTGAACAACTCTGTATGTTGCAAAGTCGCTGTCACAGAAGAGTGTGCGTGTTGGTTTGTTGAGAGAAGAGCCTCCCGAGCCAAGGCTCCGGTCTGTGCTAGGCACCGACTGTCACTATCGCCATTATGAGTTATGGCTATGTAAACAAAGCACAGAAATGCAGTCCGATCTGTAGTGCACTTTTATGCCCTTATATGTTTAACGTAATATTTAAATCGCATTTCGAAATGCACTTCAACAACACATTAAATCATAAATGGGGGTTTAAATGATGGTTTAGGCTATTTTCAGAGCATGCTCTGAAAATAAGGGCCAGTCAGATGCTTATTTTCAGAGCATGCTCTGAAAATAAGGGCCGATCAGAGGCTTATTTTCAGAGCAGCTCTGTTATATCTGCTACTTTTATATTTGTATTTTGAAGGAAATAATTGCTTCGTAGATGAAATAACGTGGAGAAATAAATAGATAAACTCATAGCTGCACAGCTTTATTTTCACAGCATGCTCTGAAAATAAGGGCCGATCAGATGCTTATTTCAGAGCATGCTCTGAAAATAAGGGCCGATCAGAGGCTTATTTTCAGAGCATGCTTTGATTGGTTAAATCAGCTTCCGGTTTGCTCGGGAAATAACGAATTATGGGCCGTTATTTCCAGCCAGTGCGTTAAATGATCGAAGGCCTTAAATGATTAATAATAATAATTCTGGTTAACCCATTATTTTTATAGCATAGACCTAATTTAGACATAGACATAGTTTGTCACTCAGGATGTTAGAATAGATTGTTTATACAGAGACAGAGGTGCCAAACGAAACAAATGCATATACTTTGCATTTTATTACTGGCCACCTCCAATCCCTTGGCCTTGAAGCTTTCCATGAACCCTAACAAAACTATACAGATCACAATAAACTCTCCCTAACATGTAGTCATTGTAGGAGATCATTCCACTCATGAGGGGGATGTGGCAGGGGTCTCAATCTCCCACCTGTTTTGGCAGCCAATCTCCCATCTCCCACCTGTTCAAGGGACCAATCTCCCAACATTTTTGAGAGTCCAATTCCCATCTTCCATCTCCCAACTATTTTTGATACTGAAACACCCCTCTTGCTCATAGAGATTCTGATTCCACTGCTTTCACATAAACTGATTCCGTCCAAAGCAGTTTTGATTCCGCTACTTTCACAACAATCAGTCGGACTAATAAAAGTTGGTTTGGCTGAGTAACCAGTACTTAACAAGTTGTGTTGGAACAGGTGGTCAGTGATTATTATTTTGTCCTCTTGTGAAAGCGCTGATGTTGTAGTATAGAAAAAGAATAGCTTTACCTATTTCATCAAAGGTAAAATGTAAGTTCTTGTACCCCTGGCAGACCTGTTCTTTCAAACATCAACTCAACTCTCATAAGCATTCAGTTATATTTAACACTGTCTATCGCCAGATTCTCATTTATACAGCTGAGTGAACTGTCTAAAGCCAGGTACTCATTTATACAGCTGAATGAACTGTCTAAAGCCAGGTACTCATTTATACAGCTGAATGAACTGTCTAAAGCCAGGTACTCATTTATACAGCTGAGTGAACTGTCTAAAGCCAGGTACTCATTTATACAGCTGAGTGAACTGTCTATGGCCAGGTACTCATTTATACAGCTGAGTGAACTGTCTAAAGCCAGGTACTCATTTATACAGCTGAGAGAACTCTAAAGCCAGGTACTCATTTATACAGCTGAGTGAACTGTCTAAAGCCAGGTACTCATTTATACAGCTGAGTGAACTGTCTAAAGCCATGTACTCATTTATACAGCTGAGTGAACTGTCTATGGCCAGGTACTCATTTATACAGCTGAATGAACTGTCTAAAGCCAGGTACTCATTTATACAGCTGAGTGAACTGTCTATGGCCAGGTACTCATTTATACAGCTGAGTGAACTGTCTAAAGCCAGGTACTCATTTATACAGCTGAGTGAACTGTCTATGGCCAGGTACTCATTTATACAGCTGAGTGAACTGTCTAAAGCCAAGTACTCATTTATACAGCTGAGTGAACTGTCTAAAGCCAGGTACTCATTTATACAGCTGAGTGAACTGTCTATGGCCAGGTACTCATTTATACAGCTGAGTGAACTGTCTATGGCCAGGTACTCATTTATACAGCTGAGTGAACTGTCTAAATCCAGGTACTCATTTATACAGCTGAGTGAACTGTCTATGGCCAGGTACTCATTTATACAGCTGAGTGAACTGTCTAAAGCCAGGTACTCATTTATACAGCTGAGTGAACTGTCTAAAGCCAGGTACTCATTTATACAGCTGAGTGAACTGTCTATGGCCAGGTACTCATTTATACAGCTGAGTGAACTGTCTAAGGCCAGGTGCTCATTTATACAGCTGAGTGAACTGTCTATGGCCAGGTACTCATTTATACAGCTGAGTGAACTGTCTATGGCCAGGTACTCATTTATACAGCTGAGTGAACTTTCTATGGCCAGGTACTCATTTATACAGCTGAGTGAACTGTCTGTAGCCAGGCACTCATTTATACAGCTGAGTGAACTGTCTATGGCCAGGTACTCATTTATACAGCTGAGTGAACTGTCTATAGCCAGGCACTCATTTATACAGCTGAGTGAACTGTCTATGGCCAGGTACTCATTTATACAGCTGAGTGAACTGTCTAAAGCCAGGTACTCATTTATACAGCTGAGCGAACTGAGGCAACGTGGAGTGAACAAAATTGCCCAGGCTTTGAAATGGCAGCAACCCAGTACATGTACACATTTTAGGAGTTCATATGAACTGTTTCAGGGCAAAACATGATAAACACCAATTCAGGCAACATTTCTGATTGGACGAAATTTCAAATTTGCAATCTGCTATAAATTACAAGATTTCAGCTATCATTTGCTTCGATGTTGGATTTTTAGGATATTCCAACATCATGTTCAAGTTTCCATTTACACTGTGAGAATGAAATACAGAAGTGAGTTTTTCTCAGAAACAGATTGATGGGTTACTGGTGGCTGATCAAAGATGTATGGTCATCGATTGCAGGGGGAGACACTGTACAAGGTGCGTTGGTTGAACTACAGTCCATCATGGGACACTTGGGAACCTTACGGCAACCTGGAAAGCTGCAGAGAGATGATGATGGAATACCGAAAGAAGCACGAGAAACAACTCGCAAGACAGAAAGATAAAAGGGTGAAAAACACTGCATGCATGTCATTGCATGACACAACTCACACACTGTATGCATGACACAACTCACACTGCATGCGTGACACAACTAACACTGCATGCAATACACAACTCACACACTTCATTCATGCATGACGCAACTCATACACTGCATGACACAACTCGCACTGCATGCGTGACACAACTCACACTGCATGCAATACACAACTCACACACTGCATGACACAACTCGCACTGCATGCAATACACAACTCACACACTGCATGCATGACACAACTTACACACTGCATGGCACAACTCACACTGCATGCGTGACACAACTCACACTGCATGCAATACACAACTCACACACTGCATGCATGGCACAACTCACACATTGCATGCATGATACAACTCACACACTGCATGCATGACACAACTCACATACTTTATACGTGACACAACTCACACACTGCATGCGTGACACAACTCACACATTGCATGCGTGATACAACTCACACACTGCATGCATGATACAACTCACACACTGCATGACACAACTCACACACTGCATGTATGATGCAACTCACACACTGCATGCATGACACAACTCACACACTTCATGCATGACACAACTCACACACTTCATGCATGACACAACTCACACACTGCATGCATGACACAACTCACACACTGCATGCATGACACAACTCACACACATTCATCCATGACATAACTCACACACTTCATGCATGACACAACCCACACTGCATGCGTGACACAACTCACACACTGCATGCATGACACAACTCACACACTGCATGCATGACACAACTCACACACTTCATGCATGACATAACTCACACACTTCATGCATGACACAACTCACACACTTCATGCATGACATAACTCACACACTTCATGCGTGACACAACTCACACACTTCATGCATGACACAACTCACACACTGCATGTATGACACAACTCACACACTGCATGTATGACACAACTCACACACTGCATGCGTGCCACAACTCACACTGCATGCATGACATAACTCACACACTTCATGTGTGACACAACTCACACACTGCAAGCATGACACAACTCACACAAGTTGTATCTCAATAGTAGTCTTTTTTTTGTAAAACAACCAGCCAAAACTGCCATTTTGGTACAATAACAGTCCGTCCGTCCGTCCGTCCGTCCATCTTGCACTAGTAACAAACTGTGGCTGACTCTGCTGTTGCAGATATTTGAAGATGACGAAGAGCATGAATCCATGGTAGAATACAGTGGCACCACTAGAAAGCCCAAGCAGAAAAAAAATACCTTCGTCTACGTAAGCTCCGACGAAGAAGAAGCGAACACTTTAAAGGACAGATTCTGGCATGACTTGGACCAGGGCAAGATAAATATTCTTGATGGAAGTGACCTATATTCAAAGATCAAAAGTCAAGGCCGTTCAGCACGACCGCAGAGTTTTGAGAACATGTTCAAAGATCTTCGACGAGGTCCGTCTCATAATGGGGAAACAGTGAAAGTTCACTTGAAACGAAACGCATCTGTGAGCAGTGGCAAAAAAAGTGGCCGACCATTTAAGGCATTGAAAAATCATGACAAGGGAGGCAAGAAAGTTACGACACATTGTGATGTAGTGATGACGAAGATGAAAATTGACGCAGTGACATCAAAGAACAGTGACGTGGTGATGACAAAGATGAATAGTGACACTGTGACACCAAAGAACAGTGATTCACGGGGTGACAACTTGTCAACACGTACGCCTGACTCGAGTGATGAGGTGGACACCATCAAAGACAGCTTCTGGCGAGACTTAGAAGAGGGCAAGATCAACGTCTTCAGTACTGATCTCTACACAAAGGTCAAGGGGCCAGGTCGTTCTGCGAGGCCAAAGAGTTTTCAGAACATGTTTCGACGGCCACGGATAACAAAAGAGAACAAGGAAGTGGCATACTCATATGTGCCCAGCGTGAAAGTGAAGCTAGAGAACGGTGCAAGTGCTGACTTACTGCTGAATCCTTCCACAGTGACAGAGTGTGTGGATGTGGCTGCAGATGACCATCTTGTAGATGAGGAGATCAGCCCAGTGAGCTCTCGTTTGACTTCCCACTCTAATCCTGATGTCGAGGAGGCGGATTCTGTGAGCCCTCCTGTTGATAAAGTAGGACAGGGCATTGACCCTGAGGTTAGTGTTAGTGTCAGTGACTGTCAATCTGATGACTCCGACAACATGCCATTGCGGTGTCATGTCACGTCAGCGAACAGGGACAGTGGCCTAGTGCAGTCGGCAGAAAAATCTGATGAAATTACATCCAAGCAGGACTTGTACAAGTCGGAAGTAGTCATCAGTGCAGAGAACAGTCCCCTACAGATCACTTCTGAGGTGTCTCCTGTTGCCTCAAACAGCTGTATGTCTTGTGTCGAACCAGTTACATCTGAAGCCAGTCCGGTCTCTGTGTCTTTGCCGGTGTCATCCAAAACATCACCAACTGCTGGGTACAGTTGTCCGCGTGTACCTCTTGTTGAACAAACTCTAACAAATAATACACTCACCTATTCAGATGCATACACAGTCACTGCAAGTGCACATTCCAACATTGTTGATTTACCAGCATGTTCTAAACAGACTTCAGGGCACAATAACCTGGAGAGTGAGCGATTGTGTACATCATCAGGACAGATCAAACCAACAAGTGGCATGTCTGCTTCTCTCTCATCTCTCATCCATCTCAATGCTCGACCCATGGAGAATGAGCTGAACCGTGGGGCAGTATCAGGGGATACTCTTAGGTCAAGGTCATCTTCAAATACAAATTCAAGATCAGTGCTGCCTTTGATGGCTGATTCTATGTCAATGGCTCCATCAGTTGAATACGCAAAGTCAGTAACCTATACTATGGAAAACCCAATGTCAGTGATACCATTCATGGAAGATACAAGGTCAAGGACATGTTTATATGAAAACCCAAAGTCAGTGATGCCTTTGATGGATGGTCTGAAGTCCAGTACTCTGTCAGTCGAATATCCAAGGTCAACAAATAGTTTAGTAGAAATTGCAAAATCGGGGGTGCCACAAATGAAATACCCTCTTCCGAATATATCATCAATAAATCCAAGGTCAAATGCATCAGTTGAACGCTCAAAGCTGCAGATGTCATTTGAGGAGTGTGTGGGGTCAAGGACGTCTCTTGTGGACTGGGACGGGCATGTGAGCAGCTCAGTGTTTCACATAAACGGTGCAGTTAATGTTGCACCAAGTTGTCAACTGTCATCCATGTCTGGCACTCAAGGCTTCCCCGAGCATGAGATGTCGTTTACACCGACTTTGGACTTTACTCATGATGTTAGTATGGGCCATTCAACGTGTATGTTAACTGATGCTGCAGTGTTTCCCCTTGGGAATCATGTATGTGTAGACTCTGTGATACCGTTTGTCGACTATAACCATCGAAAAGCGAGCAAATTCCGTGTGGAAAATTGTGGCCAGACACTTCAGAATTCTGGTGCACCTGTTGGACTTGACTGTAATCGGGGGGCAGCCTTCAGAAGTGTCCCAGGGAACCCCCAGTTTGTGGAATACACAAGGGAAACAGTGGGACACTCGAACTCAAAGCCACCAACAACTGGCTATAGTCAGGAGACACATCCAAACCCCGGGGAAATGATGTCATCAGCAGATCGAAACACGGGTGTAGATAATCTGCAGCATCACATTGATGGCGGGACATACGCCTCAAATGACAGGTTACAAGACATTGACGAGAGGTTTCCAATGAGTATTCAAGCTGGCATGAGACAGGAATACGTACCACCCAAAAAATCAGCCAAAACAGGTAATATGTAATTTCTTATGGAAAGGTGAAAGCATTGAAATTTTTCACCTTTATTGGTAAACAAATTTATACTGGGTCAATCCTTGTGAAATCGATCAGCAATGTTCTTGAACCCACTGATTTTGATGAAATTTGGCACATGTGTTGGGCCTTTTGTGAAGTTTACTTGTGCCAGATTTCACAGGTCTGGGAGTCAAGTAGTTTTAGAGATATCGCATATTGTAAAAATTCAGGGTATACAAGACAAACTGACAAAGGATAAAAATTGTTGTTTGATGATTACTTTCGCGCATCCCTGTTCATAATATAATGATTTTGGTTTGTTACACCTCTGGTTGCCAAGGATTTAGGTGCTCGAGAAGTTATTATTACATATCTTGTGTTTTATGTTGTAGAGAAACAAGAGGAAGATGACATGTTGGAGTTAGACTTTGACATCGAGCCTATGAAAGCAACAGTGAAAGTATACCACAATGTTCTAGTATTTTATACCATGTACAGCGCATTGATCCATATAGTGGGAATTAGCGCTTTTAAAAATGCTGTATTATTATTATTATTATGTTTCATCGATTAATTTACTCAGAAAAGTTAATAGTTGATGACATAATATTATCTTCCTTGTTGCAATTTGAATGGGTAGTGCGTATTATTAGTAAAATATTGTTTGGGAAATATATTTGATCATTCCATGAGTGACAAGTCTGCAGACCTAAATATATTCAGATACGATTATGAATCTGTCATACACATATTTGTTTTCTTGAATGCTGATACACTTATTTAAAAAACTTAATTTTAATAAGGTTATTTGTACACACATTTAGACATTGCTAGAATGTAATTATTTCAAGATTGGATCACTAATATCACATGTACATTGGTGTATCAGATTGGATCACTAATATCACATTTACATTGAAGTGTATCAGATTGGATCACTAATGTCACACTTTGAAGTTTTAGATTGGATCACTAATATCCCACTTACATTGAAGTATCAGATTGGATCACTAATATCCCACTTTCATTGAAGTGTTAGGTTGGATCACTAATATCACACTTACATTGAAATATTAGGTTGGATCACTAATATCCCACTTACATTGAAGTGTTAGATTGGATCACTAATATCCCACTTACATTGAAGTGTTAGATTGGATCACTAATATCCCACTTTCATTTAAGTGTTAGGTTGGATCACTAATATCACACTTACATTGAAGTATTAGGTTGGATCACTAATATCCCACTTACATTGAAGTGTTAGATTGGATCACTAATATCCCACTTTCATTGAAGTGTTAGGTTGGATCACTAATATCACACTTACATTGAAGTATTAGGTTGGATCACTAATATCCCACTTACATTGAAGTGTTAGATTGGATCACTAATATCCCACTTACATTGAAGTATTAGGTTGGATCACTAATATCCCACTTTCATCGAAGTATTAGATTGGATCACTAATATCACACTTACATTGAAGTATTAGGTTGGATCACTAATATCACACTTACATTGAAGTGTTAGATTGGATCACTAATATCCCACTTTCACTGAAGTGTTAGGTTGGATCACTAATATCACACTTACATTGAAGTATTAGGTGCAATGTTTGACTGTTGAGAAACAACCAATGTTTGAGTATTGAGATACAACCAACGTTTAACTATTGAGATACAACCAATGTTTGACTATTGAGATAAAACCAATGTTTGACTATTGAGATACAACCAATGTTTGACTATTGAGATACAACCAATGTTTGAGTATTGAGATACAACCAATGTTTGAGTATTGAGATACAACCAATGTTTGAGTATTGAGATATAACCAATGTTTGACTATTGAGATAAAACCAATGTTTGACTATTGAGATAAAACCAATGTTTGAGTATTGAGATACAACCAATGTTTGACTATTGAGATACAACCAATGTTTGACTATTGAGATACAACCAATGTTTGACTATTGAGATAAAACCAATGTTTGACTATTGAGATAAAACCAATGTTTGACTATTGAGATAAAACCAATGTTTGAATATTGAGATACAACCAATGTTTGACTATTGAGATATAACCAATCTTTGACTATTGAGATACAACCAATCTTTGACTATTGAGATACAACCAATGCTAGATTATTACTAAAGAAGGAATACCATTTCTAATTATTGAAGTTACCTTTCTAGTTTAATGCATCTATCAGTGTATCAGTATAATGTGTTGGTTTGAAAACATTGAAGATCTTGTGATGTTTGTAGGCAAGTAAGATGAAATGTGTCAAGACGATCGCAGAGTTGACAAATGGTAGGTGTGACATTAGTGCACTAGACAGATTGGTTGTCAACTTTACCAAAGATAGGGCACTTGGCATTGACACATTTTAATGATATGGGTGTTTTGTAACAGCTGAGAGAAGAGGTAGGATACATGGCCCTTTGTTGATACGGTAGGAGAGACATCAGAAATAGATGTTAATGACAGTTATGTGTTAATTGCTATAACCAGCAATGATAATGTGTAGTTCAATTAAAAAAATTGGGTATACAATAACAAAAGTTTACACTAATTAATATGGATAATGACTTTATGAGCGATTAAGAATCACTGTAGCAGTTGTGGCGCAATCTGTTGAGACTATAACCATGGCAAGGAAAGTGTTCTGTTGATGGTGTGGTCACTTTTGTAGTGGACATACTTCATGCAGTCCAGACCAATGACTGCGACACTGCGGAGTGGGCGTTGGAAAGTGGAGTATTTGACCTTGACCAGCGTGATGTGGCAGGCTTGACCTTGACAATGATTGCAGCCAGGCAGGGTAAGTATCCCCCAATGATTGGTTTTGTCTTGTAAATGTTATAAAAATAAAAAATTATGCAAAATTCATATAGTGTGTGTATTAGATTAAAGATTGACACAGCATTCATATGATGTCTCTATAAGATTGACACAACATTGAAAGTGTAAAAAACCTTACACAAGCTGCAAATTTATACTATGGTATGTATGGTTTGTATGGTTTATTATTATTATGAAAAAGTATTGCATTTTATGTGTGATTACACATAAATAGATTACATGTTTTTCTGAAAACATTGTTACCATGTGCCTGATACACACATTGACAAACATGACATGTTGTCACTGTTAAGTATTGTCACTGTTCAGGGTACGATGACATATTGGAGGTGTTGGTCCTACATGGAGCCAATGTAAACGCAGCCACCAAGACCGGTGTCACAGCTCTCTTCCTGGCAACTGAAATGGTAGGTGCAAGTCAAACACATGCTTACTTTGTTGTTGTGTAATATCATTAAAATTGTATTTTAAAAAACAATTTACAATTAACAACAGCCTGGCAATAAGGCATGAATCAACTGGCTGGCATAGAGGCAAAGTCACATGGTAGCATCTGTGGATTTTGGGTGCTTCAATGCACTGTTGAGCTGCTGTTGCTGTGTATTTCAGGGTCTACGATGTAGGCTTGGGCAAGGATTTTTCACAGAAAATGTCACAACTTATGCGTGGACTGCAACCACTATCATTTGTCATATTCCAATAAAAATAAATATACAGCTGAAAAGATCATGACGTAGTTTGATTTTGTGCCGATTTTCAGTTCCATAACTTCGTTATTATTAATTTTACAGGCTTTTATAAAAGGCTGTCTAACGAGTGTTGGCAGCCTGTGCCACACGCTCGTTGTGTGAACCGCAACACCTCGCTGGCCCGCGAAAAACAACTCGCTATCGCTATGGCAGTGCGAAAAAATCTCTTGTAACCATGCCTCCTTGACAACGTTGACAGGCGAGCGTTCAACTTAAATTCTCATGACTGCCATCATTCCGGTATAACGGTAAATAATGATGTTTACTATAATTAATCCACTGATGATCAACACTAATAGCAAGAAATCTTGTATTTGTGTAGGTCCTTCACACTCCTCCCATGACATGATGGACTGAACCACCCGTGATTGCGACATGTCATGTTTATATGTAGTATCTGCCATGACGTGTGGAATAACCTATTATTATCTAGAGGGATGCTAATGCAATTCTATTTTTTTAAATTGTAATACTAATAGTTCAATTCTTTTTAGTCTGTTTGTTGATTGTTCAAAATGATATTCTGAATTGGATTTGAAACCAGAGTGCCTTCTGGTTGGATTGCATGGTGTAAATACAATGTCACTAAAAATCAAACAAAATCAACAAATTTCAATTCAACTCAATAAAACTGGTTTTTAATATCCATAAGTAACAGGAATCTTTCATCTGTCCATATTTATATTTTTCTAATGCCATTTTTAAAAATTATCTATGTCCCTTGCATATTTAAACATTTTTAAAATTACACATTTTGCAGTTTTTCAAAGCAATATATCTGAAAATCTATTCAACCTACCCAATGATATTCTTTGTACATATTACCTGTATCCCAGAGATATTACCTGTATCCCAGAGATATTACCTGTATCCCAGAGATATTACCAGTATCCCAGAGATATTACCAGTATCCCAGATATATTACCTGTATCCCAGAGATATTACCTGTGTCTATGTGTGAATATTGTATGTGATGCTGATTGACGCATCAATTATTACATTGTTTTTTTGGGGGCTGAAAATCCTTGCCCGAGCCTGTTCGATGCACTGTTGAGCTGTCTGTGTATTTCAGGGTCTAAGGTGCAATTTTAAACTGTTGTTACTGTGTATTTCAGGGTCTACGATGCATTGACGACCTGTTGTTACTGTGTATTTCAGGGTCTACAATGCACTGTCGAGCTGTTGTTACTGTGTATTTCAGGGTCTACGATGCATTGTCGACTTGTTGTTACTGTGTATTTCAGGGTCTACGATGCACTGTTGAGCTGTTGTTACTGTGTATTTCAGGGTCTACGATGCACTGTCGACCTGTTGTTACTGTGTATTTCAGGGTCTACGATGCGCTGTCGAGCTGTTGTTACTGTGTATTTCAGGGTCTACGATGCACTGTTGAGCTGTTGTTACTGTGTATTTCAGGGTCTACGACGTACTGTCGACCTGTTGTTACTGTGTATTTCAGGGTCTACGATGCACTGTTGAGCTGTTGTTACTGTGTATTTCAGGGTCTACGATGCACTGTCGACCTGTTGTTACTGTGTATTTCAGGGTCTACGATGCGCTGTCGACTTGTTGTTACTGTGTATTTCAGGGTCTACGATGAACTGTCGACCTATTGTTACTGTGTATTTTAGGGTCTACGATGCACTGTTGAGCTGTTGTTGCTGTGTATTTCAGGGTCTACGATGCACTGTTGAGCTGTTGTTACTGCTGGGAGCACACATGAATGTTCGCATTCAGACACTAGAAACGGCGCTCATCAAGGTACGCCCTCTAGTGCCAGTAGCTAATGATGTTGTTGCGGGTCATTGCTTGCATGTTTAATCATGTAATATAAAAGATTGCCTGAAATACCTGCAGTATTCACTGTCATGTTATTTTACTTTTTTTAAATAAAATCTTGAAAATATACTGAATGTTATTTTTTTACATGATTACCTCCTCTCAAGAAATGTCAACCCATTCGAGGATTCACAGTGTTGTTTTGTTATAATTGTTCTGTGAATAATTATTAATACAAGAAAATATCTTGTTTTTCTGTACTTTTTTGTCCCAGAAATGCAACCAGAGGTGAATTCCTCACAGTACTATTCAAACTTGTTTTGTCAATTACATGTGCCATTGATAATATATCCTGTTTTTATTTGATATGAAATGACAAAGTAAATTTGTTGCACACATCCGTGGGCATACCAGTTAGTTCAGACAACACCTTCATTCTTTGGTAATATTCAGCCACAATGAGCAAATTAATCACGTACAACAAACAGTATACATTTTGATAAACATATTATTGATGTAATCTTTCAGTGATACTTAGATATATTTAGTAGACGTCCATAATAATACAGTGAAACACTGTTGAACTTAGAGTGGACCTGTTGACCTTATGATTGACCGGTTGACCTTACTGTTATTTCTGCACCTGCTGTAGGCCATCAAACTTGGACACAGGAATATTGTCAAATTGCTCCTCGACCACGGGGCAAACTTTGGCTGCCCACAAAATGACAACAGGATGGCACTTGAGTATGCCAGCACCTGCAAGTCACCAGACTGTCATGATCTAATCAGTCGACACATTGCACGGTAAAGAAAACATTCTAGTCACACTTGAGGTCAATTATATTATACTGGTTCCGATTACCGTAAATTCTCTATTTGTAGCCGCGGCTTCAATTACAATAGTGTGTAGCCGAATTGATGAAGATAACCGCAAAGTTGGGGTGCGGCTTTAAATACAGTAATTTCCCGAAAAAAAAAGTTGGCTCATTGGGTTCTCAATAGTAATGGTTATTAGTGCGATAAATAACGGTTTATAATCAGTGAAAAAACGAAGTCAGATGGATCAATAAAACATTGGATTACAATTGTCACTGGTGCATGACAAATAATTACATAAACCGTAAAAAAAACATATCCATAGTGTTCAAAAACTAAGATCAAACATGTCAAATCATGTCATAGTTAGTATCCTTCAAAATCACTTTCGTCATCGCTGCCGAAGAACTCTGCTGGTACCGGCGCAGTGGCGGTATCCCACTTATCCGTGTCTGATTACGAGTCATCGGCATCGCTGACCATGGCCACGTGCACCGGCAAACATCTTCGAACATGATGTCGTCGTCCGTTCCATCGAGATTGTTGGAGATGCCGCACTTCGTGAAGCTGTATTCAATCATGGCAGATGGAATCACAACCCACACCTTCGAGAGCCATTGTACAAGAATCTCCTTGGCTGGCACACGACGGGCAGTCTTTTTAATCTGCTGCAATACATGCAACATTATACATGGTTCTACATAAAACGTCATACAAACAAAACTTCTCAACATATTTGAATAATTTTAGCTTTATTGTATAGCCTACATGTATGGCTACATTTCTCCCACTGGGTGTATGGACATTCAGCCACCCAGTTATTATCTGGTAGCACAATGGTATTTGTTTATCTTTGTTTTCCGTTTTGACGAAATTCACATAGTAATATTCCCATGATTATATAATGTGATGTGTTTATTATCATTGTGTTACATTAAAGACTCTTTTAACAAAAAAATTATACCTCATTCATTCATTTATAATAATTATTAGCAAAGTTATAATTTTTTGTAGAACCCATTTAAATTGTTCCTAATTGTGTGCGCTACGGAAATTCGTCACACGAAGCATTAGAACGGTCTTGGCTCAAAGTCTGGGTGTGGCTTATATAAGGTTTTTGCCTGCAACAAACGGTGCGGAGGAAAGTCCAGGTTTATTTCAAAAGTCGGGGTGTGGCTTTAATTAAGGATGCAGCAACAAATAGAGAATGTACGGTACATATCAAATACAGCACACTACTTCCAATTCCACTTCAAAAATTCAAATTCCAAAATACCAGTTTCAATTTTCAATTCCATAGCAGAATAACAGTTTGTGAACAGAGCAACTGTAGACATACTGAACTCTAAAAAAAACTAACATCTATTTTTAGAGCATCTTTATTTAATTTTTGCATATTCTGGCACACAGTGACAAACAAATGTGATATCTGCAACATTTATTATGTTTTACTAATTATTTGTAGCAAATAATTTGAGTTAAAAACAGGCCCATAGCCAGGGTGGGTTCAGGGGGTTCACATGAAGCCCCCTTTTTGTGAACCCCCCTTTTCCAAATATATGAACCCCCCTTTGAACCCGCCTTTTTCAAAAAATGTGAACCCCCTCCCTCAAAAGCTCCAATAATATGAAAATAATAATATTATTTTCATAATAATATGAAAATAATAATATTATTTTCATAGTATTGGTGGGTTCATGCATTTTAGGAGGAGAGGGTTCAGACTTTAGAGAGGAGGTTTCACATTTTTGAAAATAATATCTTCATGTTATTGTGGTGTTCACGCTTTTGAGAAGGGGGTTCATATTTTTGGAAAATGGGGTTCACTTTTATGAAAATAATATTATCTTCACGTTATTGGGGGGTTCATGCTTTTGAGAAGGGGGTTAACTTTTTTGAAAAGAGGGGTTCATGCTTATGAAAAATACTAAATAATATTGGGGGAGGGGTTCACGCTTTTGAGAAGCAGTTTAAACAATTTTTTAAAAGGGGTTCACATTTATTAAAACATAATATTATCTTAATATTATTGGGGGGTTCTCACTTTTCAGAGGGGGAGGGTTCAAATCTTATAATATATTATATATTATGCAACTCTCTGATTTGTTTGAAACAGAATACTAGTCTAACTATAAATGTGTTACAAAGTCACCTTACTTATGGTCAGTAGGTAATGGCCAGGGAGCAGTAGACAATGTACAGACAGTTGCTAATGTGATTGCGTGTGTATTCATATGTTTATATATGCGTATATATCTTTATCTTTCAATTTCAATGCATATTTAAAGAAATTAATCACTGTTTTACTTTTGTCTTATTTTATGAAATAATTGAATATGTAGACAATGTTTTGTGCACAGTACTTGTGGCACCCGCTGTGTTGGGAAAGTATGACTCCCCGTGTCAACTTGTAATGCCCCTGGAGTTTGTTTTGGAAAATATGACACTCGTGTAAACATGTGGCGTCCTCCAGGAGTCGATTAAGAAATATGTCCCTGCATGAACTTGTGATGTCCCCTGTAGTCTGTATTGGGGAAAAAATGAACCCTCCTTGTGAAAAGCTGACTACGAGCCTGAAAAAGCTACATGATGTAATCGAAAAGTAACTGAAAATACCAATTACTTTTTCACAAATTTTAAACCCAATTACTTTAAAAACAAAACATGACATGTTGAGCTATCACAGTGACACTGTATCACCAGATATTGACAATCTGTACACATATATTGACAACCTGTACACAGATATTGACAACCTGTGCACATATATTGACAACCTGTACATAGATACTGACAACATATACATATATAGTATTAGATACTGACAACCTGTACACATATATTGACAACCTGTACATAGATATTGACAACCTGTACACATATATTGACAACCTGTACATAGATATTGACAACCTGTACATAGATATTGACAACCTGTGCACATATATTGACAACCTGTACATAGATACTGACAACATATACATATATAGTATTAGATACTGACAACCTGTACACATATATTGACCACCTGTACATAGATATTGACAACCTGTACATATATATTGACAACCTGTATACAGGTACTGACAACCTGTACACAGATACTGACAACCTGTACACATATTGACAACGTGTACACATATATTGATAACTTGTACACATATATTGACAACTTGTACACATATATTGACAACCTGTACACATATACTGACAACCTGTACACAGGTACTGACAACCTGTACACATATACTGACAACCTGTACACAGATACTGACAACCTGTGCACAGATACTGACAACCTGTACACAGATACTGACAACCTGTACACATATACTGACAACCTGTTCACAGATATTGACAACCTGTAGACAGATACTACTTGGGTAATATACTTTAAATCAGTGTAGCAGGAGAATGCAGAAGTTTTTAATTCATATTCCTGACACAGTCTGGGAAGCGAGGCATATTTTCAAAATTCTGCACCTATGTTCTGTAAATTGATAAAGATAGCTAAGATTCATCCCTTTCTGAATGTATAATTCAAAACACCTTAGCTTTCCTAATAAAACTATTTTTAATGTTTGAATTTTTTTATTGCACTGACTCACTCTTCAACATGTTTTAAATAATTTTCTGTTGGGTAAGTATGTGAAATGTGAGTACAGAAGTTCAAGACAATAAAATATCTACATCTTGCGACAACAATAGATATCTAAGACAGTTATGAATGGAACTGTGGCATTTATAATACAAACACATCAGTTCAAAAACTTTAATACATCATCAATTTGAAGTTGTTCACATCGTCGTCATCACCATCAAATAGGATGACTGCACTGATCTTCCAGAATTTGATCTCACACGTGGTAATTCCATGCCTTGATTGCCAATACAGTCCATTTTTATACATTAAGAGAGTGTATTTATGACCAGATCTAGTGCTGTCAGCCATTTTGCAATTTTGCAATCACCACGAAATAGGTTGCCTGGCACTGAACTTCCAGAGGTTTATCTGACACATGGCAGATTTGAACAACTGTCACACATTTCACCATCTAAATTGTCAATAAACTCCACTTTTCATGCCGGACATTTTAAAATACGCACTAGTGGAGCGTTTGAAAACTTAAAAAGAATATGCATTGAAATTTCATTAAAATGACAATATAAACGAACTTGCTGCTGCCATTATAGCCACACCTCATGGCTATCATGTGGTACATCACGTGATCGTCATAAAATGGAAAGTAGAGCAACTAACGCACTGGTGTGTATTCCGGATAAAAAGGGGTTAATAGAAACAGCATTGTTTTTTTATTACTGCAGATAAAATTGGACCATAAGAATGTTCTTGTTTGCAGACTTACAGCAGAGTTTGAGAATCAGATGCTTGTGACGTTAAACAAGACAGCAAAGATCGTGTCTCTCATCTTCCCTATGCAGTGTTTCACTCTGTGTGAAGGTCACAAGTTCAAGGTGATGTTCCATCATGAGTTGCAGCCAACCAGAGTGGGTAAGGGAATGGAGACTATATTAAACAGACTTTGTTTGGTGCACATAGAATAAAAAAAATAAAATAA
This sequence comes from Lamellibrachia columna, assembly GCA_963662155.1. Lineage (NCBI taxonomy): Eukaryota > Metazoa > Annelida > Polychaeta > Sabellida > Siboglinidae > Lamellibrachia > Lamellibrachia columna. The sequence continues at coordinate 54,504,108 of OY759270.1, read as the reverse complement.
TTTTTTTGGTCAGTGAGATGGAAAAAAGGAAGATTAAAAACTGATAAAGGATGCCCTCCAGCTGTAAGGATGCCCTCCAGTTGTAAAGATGCCCTCCAGTTGTAAGGATGCCCTCCAGCTGTAAGGATGCCCTCCAGCTGTAAGGATGCCCTCCAGCTGTAAGGGTGCCCTCCAGTTGTAAGGATGCCCTCCAGCTGTAAGGATGCCCTCCAGCTATAAGGATGCCCTCCAGCTGTAAGGATGCCCTCCAGCTGTGCCAACCATGATGTGATGACTTTCCAATTATGCGACTGATGCAAATAATCCGAACATGTGATCTAACCAAAGATATGAACATGTGATCTAACCAAAGATATGAACATGTGATCTAACCAAAGATATGAACATGTGATCTAACCAAAGATATGAACACTCCAAACACTCCAGTGATGCAAACTATACTGATGATTTGTGGTAATATGAACCATCCAAGTACGTAGTTTCTAGTGACATGGACTCACCAGTGACTACTACAACTACTGCATCTTACACAAGTAATTCTTCAAAAAGTGGTACTTGATTACTAGCAAGTATGAGTAACAAATACTTTAACTCCATCCCCGCTCACTGGTGATAGTAAATCTGCAGGTATATTTGACTGATTTATTCGCACAGTGCATTGTATGTCAAAATCACTTCAATTGAGTTAAGACTAGTTTTATACTGCCATCAAGTTGATATTAGTGGAGGTAAAAGTTTTTTGTGGCAAAACTCATTATACGCCACACTATTGACTGATGAAATAATGGTTTTCCTATATATTGCTTAATAAAGTGCAACAGAAAAATCAATTTATCGTGAAATGCACAACTTGGATGTAGCACGTTTTGTGAATAAACGTTTCATATACAACTACCTGCAGAGACAATGTGTCCATTGTAACTGTCCTGACATCTGTGTGGTGACAGACAGAAGTATTACGTGTGACATCGTTCTGTCCAGGCGCTGGCATGCTGCTCTTTATAGCCCACACGCTGGTGACACCGTCTAAAGTACAGTGTCGGTTCTATGGAGCCAGCGCAGTCACTGCAGTGACACTGAATGGCGTGGCTCTCCACGCTGTCACCAAGGTGTGTATGACAAGTCTTGTCTACAGGTAGAATTACATGATGACAATTCAGTCGGATGTTTTGTCATGCTTGTTGGTTGCAAAAATCTGTTCACCTGCTGACATCACTAGGTCGTGTGACATCACTAGGTCGTGTGACATCATCTATGTCTTGCACAGTGTTGTTTTCAGTTGTAGTTGTCTAATTTGTAATTAAGTGTAATTACAGTGTAATTTGTTCCTGAAGTCTGGAATGAGGCTGGCATTGAGGCCCAGTATGGAGACCCAGTATTGATGCCAGCGCCGCCCCAGACTTTACGGACAAAGACGAAAGCAATAGTGTAATTGTAATAGATTATTTTTAGAACAGCATAATTGTAATTTAGTGTTTTTTGAAGCTGTGTAATTGTAATTGACCAATGTAATAGACCGTTATATTTGAGTCCATCCCTGGCAGCAAGACTGCAGGAATTCTCCAAAAATCCTGTCTAAAAATGAGGAGTAAATTTCTTTTATACAACAGTGTTGAACCTATGAGCTATTGCATTTAACCCATGGTGAAGAATTATAATTGTGTCATAACTGTAATTGATTTTTTGAAGTGCTGTATTTGTAGTTATAATTTCATCTTTTACAGTGTGTAAGAAACAGAATGATAATTGTTGTTTATTAGCTGCCAGGGAATAGTGCTTCAGAGCTGAATCACTGGATTATGTGTTTATGGAAGTTGTTTTAGACATCAATTGCATACTTGTTAATAAAGTATGCAGTTTACAATTTAAATGTTTGCAGCATAATGATGTGCTTTATTGTAAATTGTGTACCAATTAGCTTGATTCTGTTGACCCAGTGACAGTGACAGTGACAGTCCTAGGATACAACTTGTAATGTTTGTCACGGAGATTGTAGCATTGCTGCTTTTTTCAGGAGAGCAACTTTGTGATGTCATTCAGTCCGGTACAGGACAGAGTCAATGAACTAGTCATTCATGCGGTCCACGCACCCACATCTAAGGTAAGCACTGAACTAGTCATTCATATGGTCCATGCACCCACATCTAAGGTAAGCACTGAACTAGTCATTCATATGGTTCATTCACCCACCTCTAAGGTAAACACTGAACTTGTCAATCATGCAGTCCACGCACCCACCTCTAAGGTAAACACTGAACTAGTCATTTATATGGTCCACGCACCCACATCTAAGGTAAGCACTGAACTAGTCATTCATATGGTCCATTTACCCACCTCTAAGGTAAACACTGAACTAGTCATTCATATGGTCCACGCACCCACCTCTAAGGTAAACACTGAACTTGTCAATCATGCAGTCCATGCACCCACCTCTAAGGTAAACACTGAACTAGTCATTCATATGGTCCATTTACCCACCTCTAAGGTAAACACTGAACTAGTCATTCATATGGTCCATTCACCCACCTCTAAAGTAAACACTGAACTAGTCATTCATATGGTCCATGCACCCACCTCTAAGGTAAACACTGAACTAGTCATTCATATGGTCCATGCACCCACCTCTAAGGTAAACACTGAACTAGTCATTCATATGGTCCATTCACCCACCTCTAAGGTAAACACTGAACTAGTCATTCATATGGTCCATTCACCCACCTCTAAGGTAAGCACTGAACTAGTCATTCATATGGTCCATTCACCCACCTCTAAGGTAAACACTGAACTTGTCAATCATGCAGTCCATGCACCCACCTCTAAGGTAAACACTGAACTAGTCATTCATATGGTCCATTCACCCACCTGTAAGGTAAACATCACTGATTTTCACTTATCTACAAAAATATTTTGTTTTGTATACACTGTATTTAGATCCCTTTAATTTCTACATCCATTCATGGTTTACTTATTTAATGTTCTCTTGTTTTATTAAGGGAAAAAACATGCTTAAGGCATACATATTAAGTTTCAGAAATGCAAATGCAGGAGATTTATATATAAATCGGAGGGGCTCGGGATATTGGAGAATTGTGTGTAAATTGGAGGGGCTTGGGTTATCAGAGAGTTGTACATAAATTGGAGGGGCTCGGGATATCAGAGAATTGTACGTAAACTGGAGGGGCTCAGAGAATGGTACGTTAATAATCAGTCATGACACTGGTAGTACATTAATAATCAGTCATAATACTGGTAGTATGTTAATAATCAGTCATGACACTGGTAGTACGTTAATAATCAGTCATAACACTGGTAGTATGTTAATAATCAGTCATAACACTGGTAGTACGTTAATAATCAGTCATAAAACTGGTAGTATGTTAATAATCAGTCACGACACTGGTACTACATTAACAATCAGCCATGACACTGTTAGTACGTTAACAATCAGTCATGACACTGGTAGTACGTTAATAATCAGTCATGACATTGGTAGTACGTTAATAATCAGAGTCATGACACTGGTAGTACATTAATAATCAGTCATAACACTGGTAGTACATTAATAATCAGTCATAACACTGGTAGTATGTTAATAATCAGCCATGACACTGGTAGTACGTTAACAATCAGCCATGACACTGGTAGTACGTTAACAATCAGTCATGACACTGGTAGTACGTTAATAATCAGTCATGACACTGGTAGTACATTAATAATCAGTCATAACACTGGTAGTACGTTAATAATCAGTCAACACTGGTAGTACGTTAACAATCAGTCAAGACACTGGTAGTACGTTAATAATCAGTCATGACACTGGTAGTACGTTAATAATCAGTCAACACTGGTAGTACGTTAACAATCAGTCATGACACTGGTAGTACGTTAATAATCAGTCATGACACTGGTAGTATGTTAATAATCAGTCATAACACTTGTAGTACGTTAATAATCAGTCATAACACTGGTAGTACATTAATAATCAGTCATAACACTGGTAGTATGTTAATAATCAGCCATGACACTGGTAGTACGTTAACAATCAGTCACGACACTGGTAGTACGTTAACAATCATTCATGACACTGGTAGTACGTTAACAATCAGTCATGACACTGGTAGTACGTTAACAATCAGTCACGACACTGGTAGTATGTTAATAATCAGTCATGACACTGGTAGTACGTTAATAATCAGTCATGACACTGGTAGTACGTTAACAATCAGTCATGACACTGGTAGTACGTTAACAATCAGTCATGACACTGGTAGTACGTTAATAATCAGTCATGACACTGGTAGTACATTAGTAATCAGTCATGACACTGGTAGTACATTAATAATCAGTCATAACACTGGTAGTATGTTAATAATCAGCCATGACACTGGTAGTACGTTAACAATCAGCCATGACACTGGTAGTACGTTAACAATCAGTCATGACACTGGTAGTACGTTAATAATCAGTCATAACACTGGTAGTACGTTAATAATCAGTCAACACTGGTAGTACGTTTACAATCAGTCATGACACTGGTAGTACGTTAATAATCAGTCAACACTGGTAGTACGTTTACAATCAGTCACGACACTGGTAGTACGTTAATAATCAGTCATGACACTGGTAGTACGTTAATAATCAGTCATAACACTGGTAGTACGTTAATAATCAGTCATAACACTGGTAGTACATTAATAATCAGTCATAACACTTGTAGTATGTTAATAATCAGCCATGACACTGGTAGTACGTTAACAATCAGTCATGACACTGGTAGTACGTTAATAATCAGTCATGACACTGGTAGTACGTTAACAATCAGTCATAACACTGGTAGTACGTTAATAATCAGTCATAACACTGGTAGTACGTTAATAATCAGTCAACACTGGTAGTACGTTAACAATCAGTCATGACACTGGTAGTACATTAATAATCAGTCATAACACTGGTAGTACGTTAAATTTATACTGTTTTCATTTCATATTAATGTTCTTTACAAGCATATATCATTTGTGTTTATTATTGACATAAGGACGTAGTTTCAATTGACAGTATAACTTTTTTGTTGATTTCATGTTTCATTCTTTCAAGTTGTAAATTAGTTCTGAATGCAAAAGGTGTTCTGCCAGTTGTGTAGATAAGAATAAACTGAATGCAACTCTCAAAAATACTTAGTTGGCGAGCACGATTACTGCCAGAGACTTCTTCCAAATGTGAACAAACATGGTTTCGAGATAACAACTTTCAAAGATTTAAAAATAGGATTTATTAATTGAAAGAGGCATGATTTATCCATGAACAGAAGTGATTAAAAGGTATGTAATTGTTATAAAATGAACTTTACAGATAGTAAATATTCAAAAGCTATGAGAATACAGTGGACACACATGTTGAGTAATTGTTTAAAGTGAGCTGTGTTGTGTTTGCAGATGAAGCTGGTGGTGTGTGCATATAAAGTACAGCTGATGTGATACTGTACAGGAAGATGGCATTTCACTGAGGGTTCGCCACTTCACACAGTTACATCAGAAGGTGTCTATATAAAAATGTTTTAATAATTTATTCATAAGCATAAAATACAAATGTCATAATTTCCATCATAGTTATTTTAAATATGCTGTGACATTTGTTTTGTGACATAGAAGTTGGTCATCATTTATGAGACAAATTATGGGAATTGTGAAATTGTGTTTGGTGAGTTTATCTTGGTCAAGTGTGATTCAATAATTGACAAAATGCATTAATAGGTTGCAAGAAAGATGCACAAATGAATGTTTATGGTGTTGTAAATGATAATGCCACTGTTGATGTGGAGCCAATGATTTAAACTTTGGTGGATGCTATGTTTGGGAAATTACATGGATGTGAATGTTACTGTTTAACTTAATATGTTTAGTTATGGGTTGTGGTCAGTATTTGAGCTTGTTAACCTGCAAATTGTGTATATTTTGCCAGTATTATGATTAATTGGGCCTGGTTACAGATTGTTGTTGGCTAGTAGAGTTTGCCGGAGCTGTCTCAGAGTTGGTGGTCATCAGTCAGTGGTGTACTTCATAGTTTGAGGCACATTTGAGGCGCATCCTTACACAACATGTGGTTAATTGCTTCTCCTTGGTATGGTTTCTTAAACATGATTTGCAATGGGATATGTTTTTTTCTCAAATTTTGTGTAAGTGGGGTATTGGTGTTTCATTTTAGCACTTCTGGGGTGTGTGGTCATGACCTTTTGGAGAAAAAACGTGAATTAAGGGACCATTCACAATTGTCCACATTTACCTATTTGTATAAAGCATACTCATTCTCAGACCTCCCCTGGATTAGTAGTTTTAAATGTTAATAATCTTCTTGAGTGAAAAACATTGATATATTGGAGAGTTACGTGGTGACCTGTTATGCAGTTTAAAACAATAGTAGTTCTGTAACAGTTCACTGCGCCGCGCTGCATGACGCAACAATGGACGTTTCACATGCGACCGACATCTAATCTAACATAGTATGTGGGCTTTGAGCTCCCTCCCCCTTAGTACGGTTTGTACATATAGATAAACGTTGACATTTGTGAATGACCTCTAACAGATTAGTGTCTTGATTTGTGAAGGTCATAATGGAACTTGTTGTTTGTATGACATCGGGGTATCATATTTATGGTATACACCCCAAGGTCAGGGTTGCTGTCTTTTATCGAACTCACCAGTTCTGTTACTGTAAAAGAACTCTGCTTTACCATTGGTCCAGGCTTTTGCTTTATTTTTAATAAACATGTAACATATAGTATTACACACAAGAAAGTATTATAAAGTTATACAATAGCTTTCAGCTAGTGTACATAGAGTTCACATTGATTATGATAAAAATAATGGTCATTACCCTCAAGCACTGTAATGACACATAATAAGGAACAAATAGAAATGTATAAGAGTATTGGATAGTTATAGTTATTATTGATGGGGTGCAATAGAGGGTTAGTATCATTCTGATGTCTGCTGGGTTCTAGTGGATTGTTTTGGTAATTTGTATTGTTTCTGATTAATTAAATTGGCCCTAATTCTGGCGAATTGAGTCAATGGGAGGGTGAAGGGTGGAGGGGTCACTATGATGGTCACATGACTGGAGTGGTCTGTTTTTTTCTGGTCATCTACCTTTGGTGCGGGTCGTTTTCTGTAGTCAGCTAAGCAGAGTTCTCCTCTCTCTTGAAGCTTCCTCCTCAGTATGATTTTTTCACTTGTCTCGTTTCAGATTCATTTCACGAAAAAGTGAACCTATCTAGTATCAATGCCAGCTCTAGTATCAAATACAACATGCCAGCTCTAGTATCAAATACAACATGCCAGCTTATTGTGCAAATTTTTTATGTAGTTTTCTTGAAATCATTGGACAAACTATTAAATTATTTTGACTGAGTCTGGACAAAATTATGCAAAAAAGGCAAAACTGTATATACTATGACATAAGGCTATTCACACTTTTGTAATTTACCCGATCTAACGATCAAAGTAAATTCTTTCAATCGATGATTTTATCAAAAGTACGCACCCGTGCATTAAGCTGACGGCACGTACAATTCCAACACTACACATTTAAACATCAACAGGCCTGATTCATGATGGGCTAAAACATCAGTTGAGGAGGAAGTTTCAGGTCATTACAACTGCTTGCAAGGGGTAAACAACTGCTATATTGGTGCGTGCGTGCGTGCGTGCGTGCGTGCGTGCGTGCGTGCGTGCGTGCGTGCGTGCGTGCGTGCGTGCGTGCGTGCGTGCGTGCGTGCGATGAATGAGGGGGCGTGGAGCAGCAAGGGTTACCTGAGGGGTGATATCTATGCTGTTGCTGTAGCCATGTTGAGTTTATTGTTGATTGGTTTATGCCATGTTGTATTTTGTAACAGGTTGATAGTTGTTGATTTATGAGTAAATTGATGTTTATCCCCGACTATGTGTGTCGTTGCTGGTTTTGCAATATTTCTGTGGGTACAAATGGACAGAATTACATCTTCTCCACTAATGTTTCATTGCCTTTGTCCAATGGAATGTTTTAAGGTCTAGTAAATTGAATTTGTCTCTATCAGTAATAATTAATAATGGCCTTCTTTGATGTACAATGACAGTAAGAAAGAACAATGGCTCAATTTAACAAGTTTGATGTAGTGCAGACTATATTTAAACAGTGAAACATTTGATGAAACTGAGGAAAACAAAATTACAACTTAATGAAATCACAAACTGAAAAACACTGCAGTTTTGGGAACAAGCATGAATAGTTAACCACAACACAAGTTTAATAAACTGCTTCTTAAATGAGACCTCATCAGAACAAAGGTAATCAGAAGTACTGGACCCTAATGGTTTGGTTAGAAGAAGCTTTTTGGTTGCTGAGGATTTAGGGGCTATAGAAGTATATTATAATTACATCCAGTAACCTAAAAGTTAAATAAAAATACTACTATAAACAGTTGCCAGTTTGTTTTTTTTCTGGATGTTTTGATAGGTTTATATTACATTTGGAACTGCACCATCTAGACATAGTAGTGAAGCTACGTGGCAGTATATATTGTATATTTATTTGCAACAGTTTTGCAGCAACATTTTTGATTGACTAACTCGTTTTGGAAACCCTAACAAGAATCACAATTAAATTAAACCTGTGTTGTGTTCCTGGCCACAAGTGATTATAGTTGAAACACCATTTATAAATGTTGGCAGATCTTTGTTGTAGATATCTATCTGCATTAGCTGTTGTTGTTATCATTTAGATATCAAACCTAGGCATGTCCCACTCTTGCTGATATTTGGCCCCATTTGTAATAATTAGTCTATCAAAAACAAAGTATGCATGGCCTGTATTTATTTAGAGGCTGGATAAATTCCTTGTAACAATGATGGTAACAAAAGTATTTATATATAGCGCCCGATCAATCGAGATTGTTCTGAGGCACTTTACATACATTTGATCATAATTTACAGTTATATTAAAAACAATTATAAATAATAATTATTCTGAAATAATAATTTATGGTCAATGTATAAAAAAAGTTACAAATCATAATATAATAACATTACAAAGATGTATATATAGAAAAAATACTAAATAATACTAAATGCATATACAAATGTTGCTTGAAATACTGTTGCACGTGTGGACCTTTGATTGTTACGACATCGGTTTTTATTGTATTTCTGCTAAACAGGCCAGTTCCTTTTACAAAAACTTCAATACAATATTATTTTTAAATCCTTTATCGTGATTGTTTTAGCTGCACAAGTTGCATGTTTGTCATTTACCATCACTCTGTATACAGAATTATCTATACAAACAGATTGTGTCATTACATTTACAGTACTAATTTAGCCAACATTGGTGTTTGCAGTATACATAATTATATAAGGAATCACGTCGATCTCGGCCCACATCGATCTCTGCCCATGTCAATCTCTGCCCATCGATCTCTGCCCATGTCAATCTCTGCCCGTCGATCTCTGCCCATGTCAATCTCTGCCCGTCGATCTCTGCCCATGTCAATCTCTGCCCGTCGATCTCTGCCCATGTCAATCTCTGCCCGTCGATCTCTGCCCATGTCAATCTCGGCCCGTCGACCTTTATTTGTTAATAGCTAGTTGTGTAAAACGTTATATATATATATATATATATATATATATATATATATATATATATATATATATATATATATATATATATATATATATATATATATATATGTAATGCCCGAATTACCATACTTGTTGTAAATATTGTCCACTCGTTGCCAGTTCTGAAATAATTCCATTGTTTCCCTATTCCTTATCGTATTACTTGTTTGTACTATTACCTATCTGGCACATTGACATTAAACAATTTCGCCATTATTTAAAGACTTCTCTGTTTCCATAGTCATTACTCTCCTCATTTCTGTAGCGTCCATCCATCTGCTGACAACTGTAATGTTTATCGCACGCACTGAAATATTGGTTAACCATTTCCCCGATTTCACCATGTACATATTCGCCAGTCCACCACCAGGAGATTGTTCGGTCGCGTCCACACCAATGGATATTGGCGATGACAATTATCGTCCGCCACCGAGACCCGACGATCTATGCGAGTCGTCCATCGCCGACCCTGCTTCACGGGATATAAATGCTGTGGCACACGTTGACACGTATAAGATCGTTAAAGAAACTTCAGTTAGAGGGATGAACAAGTTAGTCGACTCCGTTGGCTACTCGTACACCGTAAAGCGGCACAACGGACACTGCACCACCTGGCGATGTTCCCTGAGATCCAAAACTATGAACTGATTGTTGACGCCATATTCGTTCCCGACAACGACCCGTGCCCTGCCCTGCCCAACGTCACCCGACTGGCTGTCAACGCCAACTACCACCGTCGTCGGAATCGTCCGCAGCACCCTCAGGACCTGGACTTTCAACTCAATATGGACCATATTCCCGACAACTTTCTTCGCTGGGATACTCACGTTGAAGGGGCTCGCCACATTCTCTTTGTCTCCGACGTCCAGCTCGATCTGCTGTCAAATGCCAAGACTAGGTACGTCGACGCCACGTTTCACGCCATGCGACAGCCGTTCTACCAGTTGTTTACAGTTAACGCATTTTTTCGGCACGAAGGCTGCACGAAACAACTGCCACTGGCAATGTGCATGATGTCTCGACGCAGAAAGACCGACTACATAGATGTCTTTCGTCAAATGTGCACCATGCTTCCCCGTCGCCGGGTCGAGTGCATCGTGCTTGATTTTGAAGCACGCATCGTCTTCCCAGATGTGGAATAAAAGGACTGTGCCTTCCACTTCACACAGGCCATCTGGCAACATATATACAAGAGTGCGGCCTCCAAGCCGCATACACCACAGATGACGGCGCCTTCGGGTATCTTTGCGAGATTATGGCACTCTTCTTCATCCCAGCACAACACATATCACTCTCATCTTCAGACCATTGCAACGAGAAGCCACCACAGAGGTATTGACACCACTTGTGCAATATATCAACCCGCACGTGGATCACGAGCGACATCTGCTGGCCACCAGCTGCTGGGGAGTGTCTACTACCAGTCCGTGCGCACGAACAACGACTTTGGTGGTTGGCACAACCGATTAAACGCCAGGGGTCGTGCCCAGATGAATTTATACATGTTGGTGTCGCTGCTGCACGACGAATCCGGCATGATGCCGATACAAGTACATCTCGTGTCTGAGGGAATCCTGCAGCGGTATCAGAAGACATTAGCGAATCTTCAACGCAAGATCTTTGAATACTGGGAGGAATACGAGAAAGGCGACCGCTCGATCTGCTCTGCAACTCCTGCGAGCATGTTCGCGACTGCACGGGCCAACAGTTAAGGCACATGTCACCCCCAGACTGAACTGTCGGAAAGTGAACCGAACTTTTTTACATGGGATCTATTTTATTGAACGTTAATTGCAGTTGTAACGTAGTCCCTTGCTACGTAGTAACGTTGTAGTATCCAATAGCAATGAAGGCAATACCCCAAACACAGTTGTACTAGTTCACACGGCTACTTTGTTTCGGCGACTGTTTACTCACTACAGTACAGGGGTCATGCCTCAGTTACACACGAAGGTAGGGCTTAGTAAATTTGGACAGCACGTTTTAAAAAATTCATACTATCTGACATAAGTGCATTTGTGCACGGATATTACCAGATTTGCTGGCGGAAGCTGTTGAGAGTGAAATGGTGGATTTTTAGAAGATTTTAATAGGCGGAAGGATATTTGTGTTTTTTTGGCGATTAGACACGTGTGTGTCGTAATTCATGCCAATATTGGTAAACATTGAGGGGTATCGCACATACAGACATATTACAAGAGTTAGAAATGTCTAATTTTGACAAAACTCGACCAGCATGTCAGTGGGATGATGACAGCGGCTGGTGAAGACTTTTAGAATGTTTGATGGTCACGTTTTCTTATAATTTTGCAAAACGTTAACATGACCACCAATGGGAAATGTAACTGTAGGCTGAACCCTACAACAGCCTACGGCCTATAAGGCAGTGTCCAGTGTTCCTCCATGACACATCATTAATGTGGCTACTGCCAGCATATAATATTGTGTCTACTAAGTACGTTGCAGTCTCTAAAGGACACTGTCTCCTAGCAACCAGTCCAAGGTGTGACATACACACTACGCGACATAACACCAGTGATGTAATGCTAGTTTGGCAACGATTGACAGCAGTTTAATAATTTGCTCCACGCCTTTAAATTTATTGTAGCGGTCTTTTTACATTAATACCAGTTATACATGGCATGCATAACTTTAATAATGCTGCTAAACTATTGAAAGCATTGCATGTAGCGGTTTTTTCATAGGGTGCTGGTAATGTAGTCTTTTTAATTACTGTGAGCATCAGATTAGCCTTTTTGCAGCAGTTCTGATAAAAGAACATATTAAATTGGTCAGCATTTTATAATTTGTAATATGTTGAATTGATGTCCAACTGAGATTTTGTGATGTTTTTATGTATAATAATGTTTTATGTATAATATTATTAATAAACCACTTGGTATTATTACATTGTGATTATTGCATTCTCCGCATTTCATATAACCAGCTATTAACAAATAAATGAGTGGGCCGAGATCGACGGGTTTCTTATATTAAAACACTAGAAAGTGGAAATTAAATCCGAAAGTAACCCGAGACAAGCATATGATTAAAAATTGTTTGCACACTCAACATAATTATTTTGTTTGTACTACAAGGATACATAAAAGTTATGACCCTGACGTGATTTGAACACGCAACCTTCTGATCTGGAGTCAGACGCGCTACCGTTGCGCCACAGAGTCCTCTAGTTCTTTCGGTCCTCAGATATGGTATCCATTGTTACTAAACATTTACAGTGCTCTTGTTTATAACTGATATTAGAATGTGTATCATTAAATTATATGTTTATGTAACATTCACTGCATGGCAAAAACTTTTCTTTCTTAATTAATCTTAACACGTTCCGTTTGCAAGAAATTAATTGCAGATTATTATCAGGCGTATGGCATGCGTCGAGTCGTTGACTTAGCATTTGTTTTCCTGGTGCGCCAATGGCCGTGGCTGCAGAATAGCCTGATATAAAAAGCGTCCAATTTCGCTCAGGCTGGAAACGTTTTAGACGCGTGAATTGAATTAACTATCACTGAAGATGGAGACATTACTTGAACAGCAAAGGCGGTATCATGAAGAAAGGGAGCGCCTTATGGACAACATGGCAAAAGAAATGTTGCACCCAAAGAAAACGGTAGGTCGGTTGGTTTGAAGACTTACGCACCTGAAATTAAGCCAAAAGCAAAGATTAAATTTCTAAAACCTGGGGCCTCGGCAGAGCGACCAACTCGAGGACCAATTAACTGTAGGCACTTCAAATAAATGTAATGTTATGCTAGAACAATGGCAAATGATGTAGATTAAAGGTGACATCTAAAGGAACCCGGAACTGTTTGTTTTATTAGTAAATCTTTATTAGATCCTATAGCTCCTACCAAAGCCAGGCTAAGCAATATTGCAATTTTAATACGGATAAACTTTGTATCTCGTGTACAGAGAAAATACTCTAATTTTTGTGTTTTCGTTCAATAAATGTGTGCTTAAAATGCAATAACGTTTTTATTTGTATATATATTTAAATAATTTGTTCAGGGTTTGCAAGCACGTTAATTAAGGTCATAAATCTACATCACCCGGTCATTTATTGTTAACAGTAACTCAATTATCTTATCTATATAAATGACCTACCTAATAACCTCAAATCAACTGTCCAACTCTTTGCTGATGACACTATTATCTACATGACAATATCCAATGGTACTGACATGACAGCCCTTCAACAAAATTGGCCAAGTGGGAAGAAACATGGCAAATGGAGTTCCATCCCCAGAAATGTAGTATACTCCACATAACCAGATCCCGTAACCTGAAATACAAACAATACACTCTTCATGGCCACATACTCGTAAAGGAGGACAACGCGAAATATCTTGGCGTGGTCATAAATAAAACACTATCCTGGAATAACCACATAAATGAGGTCACAAAAAAAGCAAATGCATCCTTAGGTTTCCTACAAAGAAATCTAAAAATTGGCCAGGAAAATTTAAAAACCAGTGCTTATTTCACTTTTGTTAGGCCCCAGTTAGAATATGCCGCTGCCATATGGGACCCCTACAAACAAACGTACAAAAACGGGCAGCACGGTATGTTTGTAACAACTACAACCATGAAGCAAGTGTCACCACCATGATCAAACACTTGCACTGGCACAACCTCCAACAAAGGAGAACTGACATCCGCCTTGTCATGTTATATAAGACATTACATGGCATAGTCGCCCTGGACCTCTTCCCCCAACTTATACCACTGGTGAGACCCTCCTGACACACACATTCTGAAGCTTTTCAACTCCCCGTAATCACTAAGCAATTCATCCAGTATAGCTTTTTACCCCGTACAACAGCCAATTGGAATAACCTACCAGCCAATGCAGCTACAGCGCCAAGGTTGGAGGTTTTTAGACAGAAGATCTCCAGCTTGCAACATTAATTGATATTGCATTTTTCATGCTATCAACTTTTCCTCTCCTCAAATTGTAGTTCTACACGCACACTATCGTCTTTTCTCTTTCTTCCAAATATTTTATTACTTTCTCTTACAGCACTTTAGCACGTGTGCACACACACCGAGTCTATAAGCCTCGAAGAGAGGGTTGGCTCATACCCGGAAGAAGAAGAATTAATTCAATTGAAAAGTCAACACTGACTAATTAGCGCACAGAATCAACATACTGACACATTTCAATAAAATGCCATATGTTTCATGATTATGAAGATGTTCGTGTAAGTTGTTCAGGGTTTACCAACACATTTATTAAGGTAATAAGTGTACATACATTTATTAAGGTAATAAGTGTACATACATTTATTAAGCTAATAATTGTACATACATTTATTAAGGTAATAAGTGTACATACATTTATTAAGGTAATAAGTGTACATACATTTATTAAGGTAATAAGTGTACATACATTTATTAAGGTAATAAGTGTACATTTAGACATTCATTTAATAACTCAATTGAGTTAATTAGCGCACAAGCTCAACAGACCAACACATTTCATGGGGTTGGGTTTCTGACAGTCAGAAAGGTAATTCTGACATGATATTGTCAGAAACTAGTATATGTAGGGTTTCTGACGTAAAAAATTGTCAGAATCTAATACATGCTATATAAATTTATGATTTTGCTAATTATATAATCTATGAAATGGAAGAGTGATAGTTAAAGGTCTATTGACTTCATTTGACTGTTTGGAGAAATTATATACAGTGGACTCTCACTATATTCAGAAGGAAGTTCAAGGAACACATTGGGACTTGGTCAAACTGTTCCTTATATTTGTTGTTCCTTTTATCCATGGTTATATAAGTATAACAGAGTACTGTAACAGGGCTACACAGGGATTTCAAAGTTGTTCATATTAAATAGATGTTCCTTATCACCAGGAGTCCTTATATAACGACAGTCCTGTGTACAATTGTTCTTGCATAAAAAGAACAACAAATTCAAGAGTAATTGTACATATATAATTAATATCAATTTTAACCAACATGTAAAGGTACATTACATTCATTAACAGTGTAGCTCAGAGACAAAATGAGAGAAAAAAAAAAAACTACATGCATTCACAATTTATAATTTTATGTCAATCTGGCAATATCTACTCAGTAATGTTGCACAAGCTCACACAATACTCTTACAAAATTTAGTTGTAGCTCACTTGATAGTTCAGCTCTAGAAATTGGGACTTCAAATGATTGACTGGACCTGCCTTGAATCTTTCTTTGATATGAATTTGTCTAATCTTACACAATGAAGCTGTCCATAGCTCAGTATCAGCTCACAGCAGTGAGCAGTACAACAGTACAGTTCTGTCTCAATTACTTAAGTTTAACTCTTTTGTTGGCCTCCAATTGGCTTATTGACACAGCCACACAGGTCTGTGCACAGTCCTAACCCAGTCCCTTGAAGTCTTCTCCAATGTTATTACTGGTATGCACCTACACCCACCCAACCTCTGTCATTCTTTCCTAATTGTGATTGACACCTGTCCTGCTCTTTTTAAAGCTAGCTGCCATGTGAAACCATGCTGCAACAATTACATATATATGTTATCATTGATTGTGATGATCAACAGTCCATTTCACTAAGAAGCATTATGCTGTGTGCTGGTGATCATGCCAAAACACTTATTACAGCAGTTAGTATTAATAAAACATACACTTTTGAGTTATATATCCAAAGTAAGTGTTTATATTTGACTGACTATAATAACACATTTTTTAATTGAGTAAATTTGCTGATGTCAAGCACTGCCAGCGGAAGCCAATATGAGCTCATTACCTTGATGAATGGCAGTTATGGGACCATTATCGTCCATGTTGTGTTAAGAAGTATATGTTTTTCTTTGTAGAATCGGGAACAGATCAACTCTGACACAAGGCTTCGCCAGCTGCTTGATGTAAATATGAAGCATTATCAATAAATTTTGCGCTATTTTCATGGATATGTTGGCTTAAAAATAATTATTGTTGTACTAGAACCAGTGACAGTGTTAATGTTAAATCATAATTTAACAACTTTGCCTTATGTTAAAAAACACATGGTTTTATTTATTTTAAAAGTGTTGTGTAGATAATCATTTATTGCTAAATAAGTAAAGGTTGTAAGTAGAACATTGTCAGTTTGAATGTCATACTTCTGTTAAAGTTATTTTTAGCTTTAGAAGACATACATGTAATAGTTATGACCTGACTTACCCAATACTTCTCATGTAATTAATGAAATCTGTTGGGGTAACATTAATAATATTATTAGTTAAGAATAAAAAAAATTTTGTGAGGTAGAACAAAATGATTGTTCAATAGTTGATTTGTGACTTGCTGCCTCCAGAGGTCGATGGATACGGGCGGAGAGTTGAGGGATCTCTATGAAGACAAAGACGGGTCAGTATCTTTATCAATGTCAGTTACTTATATATAACATATGTTATAATTATGTTGCCATAGATTTTAAAATCTGCTGTAGAAATGACAGTTGATATATTATATCGTGTAAGTGACATTTACATGACTAGAATAAATTCTTTTGGTGGTGCAAATCCATGCAATATGAAGTAAACCCTAACATGGAAAGGACTTTATGTTCATGCAAGTGTAGAGCCTCTGAACTTTCAAAGATTTCCTCAGAGTCAGGATAACAAGCATGGTGTCTTGTTTTAAAATGAGTTAACTTATACAAGTGTGTAAATTAAGTTTTTGGCATAACAATCTAGAACTTTACCCTGACATCACTGGGCTGTGCCACGGTTGTGTTCCATTGTAATTAGACCAATATTCAATTATGTTACCATAATTGATTGTACAATATTGTAAGTGGTTATACTAATTATACTGGCCCATAACTATTGGCTCATGCACTTCTTTGGCCTTTATTGAAACACATTCATTTATATGAAAGTTAATAAAAGAACAAATTATAATATTTATGATGTAACAAATTATGTGTCATTTTATTTTAGCCAACGGAAAGAAGAGATTGCTGCACTTTCAGGACCCAATGAGTTTGCAGAGTTCTACTCACGACTGAAAATCATAAAAGATTTTCATCGGAAGCACCCAAACGAGGTACAAAAACAGAATCTGGCAGGTTGCAATTGGTGAAGTCCTGCTGTGGGACGTAGCACATGTCTTACACCAGCAGGTTTAGTCATTTCGTACACACCGACTACACAGTGAACATTCAGAAGGGCACGTGCATCACCTGCCTTTGGCCATTAGGAATATCAATTGTAAAATAGTATGTATGGTGGTCGCCTTATTAACTATCATATTGGGCAGATATAAGGAATAAAGAAGAGTGTAGAACTCTGGTTGCAACTGACACTGCACACATTTACAGTTATGCAGTGCTACGGATATTGTACTGTTGTTACAACTAGTGCTACGGATATTGTACTGTTACAACTAGTGCTACGGATATTGTACTGTTACAACTAGTGCTACGGATATTGTACTGTTGTTACAACTAGTGCTACGGATATTGTATTGTTGTTACAACTAGTGCTACGGATATTGTACTGTTGTTACAACTAGTGCTATGGATATTGTACTGTTACAACTAGTGCTACGGATATTGTACTGTTGTTACAACTAGTGCTATGGATATTGTACTGTTGTTACAACTAGTGCTACGGATATTGTACTGTTGTTACAACTAGTGCTACGGATATTGTATTGTTGTTACAACTAGTGCTACGGATATTGTACTGTTGTTACAACTAGTGCTACGGATATTGTACTGTTGTTACAACTAGTGCTACGGATATTGTACTGTTACAACTAGTGCTACGGATATTGTACTGTTGTTACAACTAGTGCTATGGATATTGTACTGTTGTTACAACTAGTGCTACGGATATTGTACTGTTGTTACAACTAGTGCTATGGATATTGTACTGTTACAACTAGTGCTACGGATATTGTACTGTTGTTACAACTAGTGCTATGGATATTGTACTGTTGTTACAACTAGTGCTACGGATATTGTACTGTTGTTACAACTAGTGCTACGGATATTGTATTGTTGTTACAACTAGTGCTACGGATATTGTACTGTTGTTACAACTAGTGCTACGGATATTGTACTGTTGTTACAACTAGTGCTACGGATATTGTACTGTTACAACTAGTGCTACGGATATTGTACTGTTGTTACAACTAGTGCTATGGATATTGTACTGTTGTTACAACTAGTGCTACGGATATTGTACTGTTGTTACAACTAGTGCTATGGATATTGTACTGTTGTTACAACTAGTGCTATGGATATTGTACTGTTGTTACAACTAGTGCTACGGATATTGTACTGTTGTTACAACTAGTGCTATGGATATTGTACTGTTGTTACAACTAGTGCTACGGATATTGTACTGTTGTTACAACTAGTGCTATGGATATTGTACTGTTGTTACAACTAGTGCTATGGATATTGTACTGTTGTTACAACTAGTGCTACGGATATTGTACTGTTGTAACAACTAGTGCTACGGATATTGTACTGTTGCTTCAACTAGTGCTTCAGATATTGTACTGTTGCTTCAACTAGTGCTTAAGATATTGTACTGTTGCTTCAACTAGTGCTTCAGATACTGTACTGTTGTTTAAAGTAGTGCTTAAGATATTGTACTGTTGCTTCAATTAGCACTTAAGATATTGTACTGTTGCTTCAACTAGCGCTTAAGATATTGTACTCTTCCTGCAACTAGTGCTTAAGATATTGTACTGTTGCTTCAACTAGCACTTAAGATATTGTACTGTTGCTTCAACTAGTGCTTAAGATATTGTACTCTTCCTGCAACTAGTGCTTAAGATATTGTACTGTTGCTTCAACTAGTGCTTAAGATATTGTACTGTTGCTTCAACTAGCACTTAAGATATTGTACTGTTGCTTCAACTAGTGCTTAAGATATTTTACTGTTCCTTCAACTAGTGCTTAAGATATTGTACTGTTCCTTCAACTAGTGCTTAAGATATTGTACTGTTCCTTCAACTAACACTTAAGATATTGTACTGTTGCTTCAACTAGTGCTTCAGATACTGTACTGTTGCTTCAACTAGTGCTTAAGATACTGTACTGTTGCTTCAACTAGTGCTTAAGATATTGTACTGTTGCTTCAACTAGTGCTTCAGATATTGTACTGTTGCTTCAACTAGTTGCTTCAACTAACACTTAAGATATTGTACTGTTGCTTCAACTAGTGCTAAGAATATTGTACTGTTGCTTCAACTAGTGCTAAGAATGTTGTACCGTTGCTTCAACTAGTGCTTAAGATATTGTACTGTTGCTTCAACTAATAATCATATTCTTATTACTTCAGTTTAGAAATGCAAAGTATTGTATTTGTAGGTGAGCATTCCCATGTCCATGGAGTTTGATGAACTAACCAAGGCCCGTGAAAATCCAAATGAAGACATGCAAAGTAGGTCATGTGTAGTTACAACATTCTGGCTGCGTTGGAAAGATGCATCCAAAAATGTGTTCTACTAGACTTAAACGAGTCTGGATCTTGTAGTTCTAATGTGTATCAAGTTTCATTTGCACTACAAAGATAACAGGTTTGACAGACTTAATAATTCATTGTACAGTTACTGTAGTAGTTTCTAAGCTACAGCATATGAGCATAATTGTTATAATACTTTGTTATTTGTCTAGGCCAAAGAGAGAACTTTTTAACTTTCATGTTCCACCATTGTATTATGAGCAAAACAGTGTTTATGATGAAAGCTTGAACTAGCTCACCGTATGTACTTGCTTGAACCCGCTCACCATATGTACTTGCTTGAACCAGCTCACCATATGTACTTGCTTGAACCAGCTCACCATATGTACTTGCTTGAACCAGCTCACCATATGTACTTGCTTGAACCAGCTCACCATATATACTTGCTTGAACCAACTCACCGTATGTACTTGCTTGAACCAGCTCACCATATGTACTTGCTTGAACCAGCTCACCATATGTACTTGCTTGAACCAACTCACCATATGTACTTGCTTGAACCAGCTCACCATATGTACTTGCTTGAACCAGCTCACCATATGTACTTGCTTGAACCAGCTCACCATATGTACTTGCTTGAACCAACTCACCATATGTACTTGCTTGAACCAGCTCACCATATGTACTTACTTGAACCAGCTCACTGTATGTACTTGCTTGAACCAGCTCACCATATGTACTTGCTTGAACCAATTCACTGTATGTGCTTGCTTGAACCAGCTCACCATATGTACTTGCTTGAACCAGCTCACCATATGTACTTGCTTGAACCAACTCACCATATGTACTTGCTTATTTGCAGACCTGGTCGAGTTCAGTGATGAGGAAGGCTATGGAAAATACCTCGACTTACATGAATGCTATGTCAGATACGTCAATCTGAAGGGCATAGAGGTAGGTAATGTTTACGCACTGGTTTAGTATGACTTGTCTAATATGGCAAACAGATACTACAGTACGGGTTAACAAAGAATGTTATTCGATGGTGCACAAAGTATTGTCATTGTTTTTATCTAATATTGCCAGTTTTATTGTTTAGAAATACAAAGTAGAAATATAATGTAGAATCAATTCTTTCATAAGATTTGCAGTTGAAGTGTTAGAGATGGTGTCACATCTGTACTGCTGGCAGTAAAGATGGTGTCACATCTGTACTGCTGGTACTAGTCATGAATAATTAAACATGTATTTTTGTACTTAATTGTTTATCAGAAAATTGACTACATCACCTACCTGTCCGTGTTTGACCAACTGTTTGACATCAGCAAGGAGAAGAAGAATGCGGCATACAGAGAGTAAGTGCAGTTCAAAGCTGTCTTTATACTCATATGACGATGTGTCTTGGTGTTGACTGTGCCAGATTGTGAAATCACCCTTTCGTTTTGACGCCCCTGTTGAGCTCAGGTTGTGACGCCCCTGTTGAGCTCAGGTTTTGACACCCCTCTTGAGCTCAGGTTTTGACGACCCTCTTGAGATCAGGTTTTGACGCCCCTCTTGAGCTCAGGTTTTGGCGCCCCTCTTGAGCTCAGGTTTTGACGACCCTCTTGAGCTCAGGTTTTGACGCCCCTCTTGAGCTCAGGTTTTGACGCCCCTCTTGAGCTCAGGTTTTGACGCCCCTGTTGAGGTCAGGTTTTGATGCCCCTCTTGAGCTCAGGTTTTGACGCCCCTCTTGAGATCAGGTTTTGACGCCCCTCTTGAGCTCAGGTTTTGACGACCCTCTTGAGATCAGGTTTTGACGCCCCTCTTGAGCTCAGGTTTTGACGCCCCTCTTGAGCTCAGGTTTTGACGCCCCTCTTGAGCTCAGGTTTTGACGCCCCTCTTGAGCTCAGGTTTTGACGCCCCTCTTGAGCTCAGGTTTTGACGACCCTCTTGAGATCAGGTTTTGACGCCCCTCTTGAGCTCAGGTTTTGACGCCCCTCTTGAGTTCAGGTTTTGACGCCCCTCTTGAGCTCAGGTTTTGGCACCCCTCTTGAGCTCAGGTTTTGACGATCTTCTTGAGATCAGGTTTTGATGCCCCTCTTGAGATCAGGTTTTGGCGCCCCTCTTGAGCTCAGGTTTTGATGCCCCTCTTGAGCTCAGATTTTGACGCCCCTCTTGAGCTCAGGTTTTGACGACCCTCTTGAGATCAGGTTTCCATGGATTTCGGCACGATAGAAGTTCTCTTTTTAAAGGAAGCATGGATACTTTTCAGTGCTCAGTGGAACTTTTAGAACCCTCTTGGTCCCTTTGTCTATTGTGGTGGTCACATGATACCAGTGTTTTAATATTGTTATACCTTTGTTGCCAGAGTTTTCTCATGATCAACTAAGTTTCGATAATATTATTAAAAAAACAAGTTTAAATGTGTTTCTGGGAATGACTTTGTGACCCATGAAGAACTGTACGTAAGAAACTTTGGCAGTGAAATACTGCAGGCAGGATTGTGATTGAGGTGTTTAAATATGCGCGCGTGAACGTCTGTTGTGTTGTTTCAGCTACCTGTTGGAACTGTTAAATTACCTGGAATGTTACTGCAACCGAGTAAAGCCGCTCCTTGATCTCAACGAGGTAATGCGTCTGTCGAACTCACTCCTTGTTAGCGATTAGTCAGCAGGTAATATAATAACATTTCGACGTCACCTAAAAACCCACCTGTTTGAAATTGGTTATCTGCCATAGCTCCTCATCATGTCAATCCAACTGTTCACGACTGGAATTGCTAATCAATTAGACACTGCCTGACCCTGTTGTTTTGATGTGCTGCTAAGCTTGAGTTTCCTGAGGATTTTAGCGAAATAGAAGTGCCTTCATTGTACTGTGCTCCAGTAACAAGCTTGTGTTGTGTTGTAGGAGATGGAGAGTGTACTAGCAGAGTTTGATACTCAGTGGCAGGAAGGAACCTTTCCCGGCTGGCCTGTAAGTCTCACATTGACTACTAGGTTCTTAGGTACTTAGGTAATCAATTAATAAGACATTCTACAAAATAGGTAACCATGAATGTTTATTTTGTTCATGGATCAAATTTATGGTTAAGTTAATAAAAACGTTATAGTTAATTTGAAGCTAACAAAAATAAACCAAGCCTTTGAGAAATAATGGTGCAGGGTGTGAAGCAGTTTAATTTATTTAGCAACATCAATTATGCTGACATTATTGTTAAAACTCTTAATCAAACATTGCTACATTTACTTTATGTTTGTGCTGTTCAACAATTTGTTGATGTCCGGGGTTGTGTTTTCAGAAAGAGGCGACTGGGGCACTCACCCACGGAGGGGCGCATCTTGACCTGTCGGCATTCTCATCATGGGAGGTACACAACAAATCTTATTTTCCAAGAGACAATAATCATGTCTTGATATGACTGCAAATTATTGAAAATAACTAGCTGCTTAATGTGCACTGTTTTGAAGTTATGGTATGTCATGCTATAATGTGTCCATACATTTGTGATTGTGCTACCTTCATGAGGTGTAGTTAACATGTAAAACAGTGACAAAATAAATCTGGTGTAGATGCATTGATGGAGTATCAGAACATCACCCACTCATGTCTAGTTTACACTTTACACATTGGTCGTCTTTGTAGCTTCTCGAACAGCTGTACCTGTTCTCGAACAGCTGTTCCTGTTCTCGAACAGCTGTACCTGTTCTCGAACAGCTGTACCTGTTCTCGAACAGCTGTACCTGTTCTCGAACAGCTGTACCTGTTCTCGAACAGCTGTACCTGTTCTCGAACAGCTGTACCTGTTCTCGAACAGCTGTTCCTGTTCATCATATTTCCAGTTTTAATCTGCATTGCAGTTGAACATAGTTCAAGAGTCACAATCTTCAGCCAGGTACACCTATGGTTAAGAGGCACCTTAAAATAAGTTACTTTAAATACTCTGTAATAGATGATGATGATTTGTGTTTGTTGTAGGAATTGGCTTCACTAGGGTTGGATCGACTCAAGTCTGCCCTAATGGCCTTGGGCCTCAAGTGTGGCGGGTAGGTTAGCACTCTTACTTTCACATGGATGACGTGTATTAAATCTGATTTTAGAATACTCTCTATATTTCAACTGTTTACTTTTAAATTTAAAAAGCCTTTTTGTGGGGCTGGGTAGCTAGCTTCTAGCTGATTAGCTAGATGTGTTTAACAAAAATAACCTGTTTCCCTCTCTATCCTGCACACCCCTATCGGTAAGACGCTTAGTTAAGCTGGCCCAATTACACCAACCAATCATGTGACTTTTTTTGAAAATAATACTGGCCAGCGGTGCACGCTGGGAAAATTTTTAGATAGCGAGCGGGACCATGTTTTCGAATCACTTTTTTTCGCTGCGCCATACGAACAACATCAATTGAGCTTCTGAATTTATTCCCACCTACTCTCCCAATGTATTTGTACTTCTGTGTCGATATGCTTTCTAAACTTGCATATTACGTGACAACATGTCTAGACATCTAATTGATCTGAATGTTGTATCGGGGGGGGTTATTCCCCTAAATTTTTTTGCTATATCATTGGGGTTTTACTCCCCCACTCTTTTGTGTATATCATTGTAAATAATCTAGCTAGCATTGTATACATATAATTATGTATGCTTATTTGTCTGCACGTAGGTATCTTTTCCATTTTTATAAGCTGGTCACTTTGTATAAGAGCAGCAAAGGTTCTTTGTAAAGACTGTCTGACAGTTTGCTAGCTACAGTAGAAAATATCACTAATGTTAAATCTTATCTGGTACTTTTTACTAATTGGTCATACATACCAGCTTAATCAGTAATGTACCAGGGTGTGCACAATTTGTGGCAGACTTTGTCACTATTATTGTGTGTACAGCAGCAATCCTTGTTGGATATGAATAAAATTGGATTGCCCATTACCAACCTACCAAGTAGTTGGTGTATATAGACAAACAGAGAAAGGTCTGAATGAGCGTGTCCCCATTTCATTATAACCACAAATACACCAGGAGTCAATGGGGTATCAAGCTGCGAAAAACACACGAAATGTCTGTTTCATGATCAATCAGTCAAAACATTTTATAAGATGTTTATGTTTTTACACACCACAGCACCCTGGAAGAGAGGGCTCGACGCCTCTTTGCCACAAAGGGTAAAAACCTGGAGGATTTGGAGCCTTCAATGTTTGCCAAATCTAAACCTGGCAAATCTGGCAAGACAAAGTAAGTAGGAGCTTCTCTGTGGAACTGCAAAGGCAGGTAGGAAGTTTCAAGCATGACACAAATGAAAGAAAAGGATTTGTGAGTGTTTACAGTCATGGATGAACCTGAATGCAGTGTGTAAGTGAAATGTAATTTATTTTGATGAAAAAGTAGCCATTAATTATTTATTGATAGTAAACAAATGACTTAAAATGTCTTTATTGTTCATTGATGATAAACTTGTACTGCCAACAATGACATTGCCCTTGTTCCGTCAGTGAAAGACAGAGGGAAGTGTCGGCATTGGAGGCCCAGGTCTATCGTCTGGCTGAGTTGTTGGGTGAGCAGAGAGCTGCGACACGTGACAACGTACAGCGCAAACAGGCACGCACGGAAGGCGAGCGCGAGGAGTCCGATGATGAACACGTCAGTGACAATGACTCTGACGACGATGAGAATGACATTCCTTACAACCCAAAGAACCTGCCACTTGGCTGGGATGGCAAGGTAGGCCGGATGTCATTCTGTAACATTCCTTCATATAGTCTTCCTACACACAATGTGTTGTAGCTTGGTTGCAGCAAACGGAGAATTTCTTCACCTTTCGTGCAGTCATTCTAAGTAAGCCACTCACAACAATGAACTTGCCATTCCTGTGTTACTGTCACTGTTGTCTGGTCTATTTTTTGCTGATAATTGTAAGATCATTTGTATTATAATAGCATATTTTTATTCAGTTAAGACGGGCCAATGCTTATTACGTTCTTCTATCAATGAACAATCCATATGGGTAAGTATTCACAATGCCAGAATTGGGCTTGTTGCCAGTAATAGTCCATGATGTGAAAAAGTTGCATCATACCCTGTACACCCTGTACACCCTGTACACCCTGTACACCCATGCAAGGATGTTAACATTGTGTCATAAATAATGCCATTGATGTGTGTCAGAGATGCCAACCATTACGATTTGTGCATAATCATTCTGATATTTGGTCCTCCATTACGCTATTACGACGTGTCAATCAATATTGACCCTCCCGTCCCTTCCCATACAAAATATCTTAAGTCAAATGTTTCCAGTGACGATATTGTGAACAGCCGTTGTTTTCCGATTCCGCCGACCTCTCCCAGACAACTGCTAATCAATCAGCGATCACACACTTTCCAATTATGTTGGGTTTACTACACATTCATTCATGCCAGTGCGGGAAATGATCAGCACGTTTCCAAAATGGCTGATAAAGCTAAAGCTGATACACACATCAGAGGTATACCAAATTGATATTATTACACGATCAATACATGTAGTATCATTTATTATAGATAACACTTTGGAAATACTAAGAACAAACTTTGAATCAAAATGTGATATGCGCGACTATTGTATTGGCCAATTATCACTCATCGAGCATACCGGCGATAGCAGTGGGGGAAACTGGACTCTGGGCGAGTGTTCTCACATGTAGCACAAATGTGTGATGTGGTTGACCGTGATGTGTTAAAATGTTTGCCTGAGCAACATTAATGATGTAGTTATGACATTTATATACTCCTCGTTAAATTGATAACATGCCTATGGCTACGTCGCTAGGATGTTTGTCTGAACTACATATGGTCATTGATGATAGGTGCTCTTGTGTTCTTCACAATCATCATTCTTATTTATATGTTAAAATGTGTTTAAAGTACATGTATGGCATGTGCAATGTACATTCTTTGTATAAATCTACATCAGTTCTGTACTCCACATTCAGTTCTTCATAATGATGATTTTTATACACATTTTGCTATTGGAATGAAAACCTGTAATCTAATAATGAATCATTTGATGAGGCATTATGAAATATTTGTTTAGTGAAAATTATTAATATTTTTCTTTAAAAACTTAATTTTGGACTACCCAAATTAGTGCTCAGATGGCAAATGCATCACAGAGCATCATTTCCCCACTCCCCCCAATGGGAGAGGGGATACCCCCATACTCTCCTCCCAATAGGAGAGGGGTTACCCCCATATGGGCCTCCGCAAACACCTTCAAAGTATGCAGCAACTGCATTCATCTGTCGTCATTGGGGCTTTGCCGCAACGTCATTACTCCGGCTTATAGTTGGAAGTTGGCATCTCTGGTGTATTTGTACGTTGTGATGGAGGAAGCGTTGCTTGCAGCCCATACCGTACTGGCTCTACAAGTTGCATGGCCTCAACATCAGCTACACCTGTGAGATATGTGGCAACTACACATACCGTGGCCCCAAGGCCTTCCAGAGACACTTCGCTGTGAGTAGTCATGGCGTAGACACGTAGCACTGCTGCGTTCCTCAATAACCTTAAAACATGCCATTTTCAAGTAGGTTGAATAAGTAGTTCCATTTACTCAGTAACATTGTTCTATTTTTGGACAATGATGCATTCGAATTATAAAGTGAAAATAATATCAATACACAACATTGATTGCTACGTTGTACTGTGTTGTACAATGCCTATAAAGCAGAGATCGAAAAGATTTTGGTGTAAATTATGGTAAATATTTTTATTCACTGTGTGTTGAGATGTAAGTTTAGAGATTGATCTTATTTTTAGACATTTGTGTCCTACTGTTTGTTGCAGTAATGCCTCCCTCCTGTCAGTAGTCTCACTCAGAATCTAAATGTAAAGATTTTGAAACAAATAAACAAGATAGCATGATGGCTTTTCAGATTAAATATTCTGTTTATATGCTTGTTGTAGGAATGGCGACATGCCCACGGAATGAGATGTCTCGGCATCCCAAACACTGCACATTTTGCCAATGTCACACTCATTGAAGACGCCATTGCACGTAGGTGTTTTGACTGCCTTCATGACAAATACATAATTTTTACATAAATAATCCTATTAATTGCAGATGTATTTTGTTCTTTTCAGAATATTTTTTAAAGTTTGACCATAATAAATATATAATAAATATGCATGTACATTTTACTAATCCACATACTAGAAATCTAGCTTTTACAGCCAGTAGTCTGTAAAAGCTAAAAGTGAAAACTTGATAAAACTTGTATTTTTACATTTTCATTTTTGTTTTGGCAAGACCGAAACAAAAATATTGTTCCAGCAACATAATGATGCAGATATTATAAATAGTTTATAATTATATATATTAAATATAAATAGATAATTCAGTTTTGTTTTTACTTTATTAATTAACATTAACATTTTTATGCATGGTTTAATACACGTAACAGCCCATCACAGCTCTCGTGCAAAAACAGGTAATTGAAGAGTAGATTATGTTACTCATGCTCGTCCTGGGGGAGGGATTCGAAAGAAATCCACTTTTTGGGAGAATTTTTTTTAAATGTAAAAAACAATCAGAAATCGTACAAAAAACGCTGTCCGATTGTGTGAGCTCGGACCCTCATTATTTTAGTACAAGTGTAAGCATCACAGTACCAACACAAGCAGTATTTGACCTTATGTCATATGATCTCTTAGATATGATCCAATCCTGATTTCTAATTCTTTCCATTGCAAGTCAGATTGGCATTTGAAACACTTGTGACATTATCTTGGATGTTATCTATTTCTACCATATTTGCCGATTTGTGAAGAGAAAAGATGTTATTATAAAAAACATCAGTAGTTTGCCTGGTTATAAGACACACAGAGAGTCCGAGACATACATTTTATAGTTAAATATCTACTTGATGTGCTGGCATGTGGAGTTCCCTTAGCAAAAAACTGTAGAAATAGAATTCTACAGAGCATAGTAGAATACTGTATAGAACTTTTGGAATACTTCAAATTATATAGCTATGTCCACAAAAATATTTTCTGAATTCTACAGTTGAGTCCGCGAAAAAGTATATAGAATATTCTATAGATTTTTAGCTAAGGGTTGTAGGCCATCGTCTGACAGACTGCGTCTCTCTGTTGCAGTGTGGCAGAAGATCAAGTCGACCAAGGAGGGAGAAAGATGGAGAGCAGAAATGGAGGTACATAAGTCCTATTCGAGACTACTCATACTTCCTTTGATGAATACCTTAATAAGACATGGAAATGTAGTCCTGTTCATTCCTTGATGTGTCTGTCCAGTTTTTTCTCTGATGGCCTCTCACTGTGCCTGATTTGCTAAGCCAGTGGACCTCATGCCATGGCCATACCATTAGCAGTTTAATTGCCGGATAATCGTGTAGCCACATCATGTTCCCAATCCAGTCCCTATTTAAATTTATTTTGTATCAGTATTATTTCCAACATACCGTCATCTATAGGTCAACGAAGGGCGTACAGTGTGGATGATCACACAGTTAAGGGTAATATCAAAACACAGTTTAGCTAACCCAGCAGGGAATATCCTCCAATGGTTTGCATTACAGTAAAGTGATCCAATACATAAACAAATTTCAGATGGCTTCGTTTACCAGATTAGGTATTATGATATTGACATTAATAGTAATTGAAAAAAAATTAATGTCATGATAATTAGGATAAGCTCTTTTCAGTGTTGTCTTGTTTTTTCATAAGCTTTAATTTTTTAGTTCTAATTATTTGCAAAATTTTATACTGGTTTCAAGCTTAATTGGGGTAATCTCAAGTCCAAAAACCGTATCCAGTTCAAACCACCCGTGTAATGTTTCACTCATTAGGTGGCGCCACTATTTTTTTCGAACATGTGGTATCGACCAAACCACCGTTTTATTTGGCTTATGCAACCACGCCTTAGATGTACGCTTACAACCTTTTGCTGTGCAATGACATCCATTCAAGCATGCATTATGTCTTAAAATGCAACTAATCATCAAATGTCTTACATTGGCTAACGTTTAGTGGATATCCCACATTGGAAACAGAATCATGTGGTTTTGTGCACATATTTTCACAGGAAGAGTTTGAAGATTCAACTGGAAATGTGGTCAACAAAAGAATATACGATGACCTCAAGAGACAGGGTCTGCTGTGAGCTCACCACAGTCAGTGGATGAATGACTTACTTCAGTCCGTGCAACTGGTCAATGGATGGGAACACCAGTGTTCATACGCCACTTTGCTGCCATTGTCAGAAATAACTAGCTAGTCCTAGTGACGTTTTACAATCGCTGTTTATTGTGATTAGCATCATGACTTAAGGGGACTGGACTAAGCTACATTGGTTATCTGAATTTTTTTGTGTAACACGAATTAAGTGAACCATCAACATTGTTTTCAAATAAATTATGTCACTTTTGTCCTTGTGTTGTATGTTGTGTATTGTGGTATGTTATGATCAAGGGACAATGTATATGTAGTCATGAACAAACCCCAAAAAACAACTTGTACAGCAATTTATTAGGACATGCAAAATACACATAAACAAAGTAGTATTTTCTTATGAACACTAGCTATGTTACTTACCTGAACGATGTTGCAATCGTGCAATTTATAACCTAAAAAGATGTTAACTGTGTGTAGAGATTGAGCTAAGTTATTGCTCACAACAAAATAATCTTAGCAAGTTGTTTTTGAACCTACTTTTTCAAAATGTAATTAGTAAACATCTCGTAAGAGTATACAATTACTGTTGACATTTTTAGGGTGAACACCATGAAAAGAGGTATGAATTAGCCAGCTAAATTTTGCCCAACAATTTTCTGTCGGCAGAAACGCGACTAATTCTTTTTTTGTCTTGGTTCCAATGATGGTTTGCAGGCATATATATAGTGAATTGCCAGTATTTCTGACCAGTTCACAAAAGCCAGTTGAAATAAGTGGCATTCTTTTACCATGACTGTTTCAGTAACTCTTTCCATCAAGCTAGATTTGCCTCAAACGTGGGTGACCAAGAGATAGAGGAAAACGTTTTTGAAAGATAAACTACCAGTAATGTCTCTCTGTTCCTAGTCCGGAGGTAAAAAAACTTTCATTTCTATAGGCAGCCGTCGACAACATACCTGCACAATACGATATTTGCTACATGGTGACAACAGTAGCTTGGTGTATAACCATGTTACTAACGTCTGCCATCTCCGTTTCCACCAAATCGTCCCTTCATTTTTCTTTGGTTCTTCCTATAGCCAATGTCTTCTCCGTCATTTCAGTGCTTCATAATGCAATCTCCTTTCTTTGAGATTGATTGAAGTCGGACTAAATCGTGTTCTTGTGCAGAACGCTCCTCGGTGTACGCAGGCGCTCTGAAACTTAGCACCATGCGACGATACATTCCATAGTGAACTCCCAAACAGTTAATACTACCAGCACATCGATAAGGTACAGTACTTGAAATGTTAGGTGTGTTATACATATGTTGTAATATCAATTAAACTTCTTTTTAATATTTGTAACGTTCACAAAATAACCAATGGTTATCAATGGCAACTGACAAGTACACATATTTGTGGTGTGCAATTTTGATTAAAACTAACTGTATGAAGTTCCCCGTGCAAAGTGTTCATTGTTGGGTTTTCCAGGGTGATTTATATATAATTTGGTATCGACCTCATTCCGTTATAAGCGATCGTCTGCGGCCGTATAATTATGCTAAATTGTCAGGAACTTAACGCAAACGGAATTTCCTGAGCCTGCTTCCTGCTGTCTTGGTACGAAAGCGACGCAGTTTTGCGAGCAAATGGAAACTAAGACTACAGGCGGGGGTTGGGAGTGCCGTGAAACCCCCAAACAATTGATTTTGTTTTCACATTTATATTACTCTTAGGTGATTAAGGCATCGATTGTTAGTAGGTAATAACGATCAAAAAACATTACTTAAAATGCTATGAATAATACTGGCGCGGAGATTTAATAATATATTTGTTTTACCGTTTGCACGTTTTGATGTGCCCAAGAGTTCACTGTGAACTGGTATTCAATTGCGCATGCAAACAGGGAAACCCAAGTCATTGGGTATTTTGTAATATTATTTTACGCAGAACTTATCACGTCACCCGGTATCAGTCTACTTCACCCTGATTGGTGCAAAATGGCACGCTCTATGCATGTCCAACATTCCATCGACGAGTGGAAACTCCGGGAGGAAATATGGCCATGTGCAGCGGTCCTGATTAAATTTTATTTATATTGGAGCGATAACGTACGCTGTCAGTTTATTTAAAAACATAGATAATTGTGCCTATTACAAAATAGCATAAGCCCTTTTATTAATAGTACTCGTCCACCTTTTACATATAACGCAGATTGACAACCCTCTACCAATGTGAAGTGAACTCCCCCCCCCCAACACCTTACCATCGTTCGCAGCCCCATCTAGCGGACTCACCTATAGGTAGTACCTATAGATTAGGTACACCGTACTCTGGGGTGGGGGGTACTGCCATACCAAAGCGGTGGGGATGTGCCATAAGAGTCCCATGTAGCACATGGAGAGAGAAATCAAGAAATTTAGGGTCACCAAGAGATAATTATTGAACAATTTATCTAATATCTGTAAGTGTAAGGTAAACCCCCGGGACCGTATTAGGCGAATTCCCGACAGGAAATGTGTATTCAAATTCACCAAACCGTTTAGAAAGTCACATTGTTCTTTTTAAAGGACTCATATGCATAGGAAGGGGGAGCTCGAAAATAGTGTGGCACCCAATATATTTGCTAGAATGCAGGGGTAAATTTTGGATGGGGGCACGTGAACTTCACATCTTGGCTAGAAGCCATCGACTTCACCCCGCTCCCTCAATATTCAACAGCTTCCGATGAACTACGAATCAGTTTTACATAAAAACGTGTGTTTAAGATTAGTCAAATTATGTTAAAACAACCTTACCCGATGTTTTCTACAGACTTCGAAACGGTCGACGTTTTAGACTCATCCCCACAAACTAGGGGCCCATTATTAATTCTACCCTTCCGTGTAATCCAGTTTCTTTTCCTAACACTATCTCCTACAGTATTGCTAATAGTATGCCAAAATGTTTTCAAAAGACAATCACAACTCGCGATATAAAAACATTGCTACATACTGATTTGTCTAGTATAAAGGAGGTGCTCGCTAATTACCATTAGCCAGCATTTTTTATCAAGAAGGTAATTTTCTGACGTTGCAAATCTTTACTTTTTTGTAGAGCTCTCTTTGGTGAAAGTTCACTAGTTGTGATTGTGTACCGCTTCTGTGGTTAATTACCAAACATGGTGAATGACGTGTTTTAAAATCATCAAATTTTTTAGATGGCGTAATTGTCTTCCTTTTGTTCTCCTTGACATGCTAGACCAATACAAACAATGGCTTCACAACGCATTACAAAACTTGTGCTCGCCAGCCTTTTGAATGAAAATGCTGTAAGACACAGCAGGTGCAGCAGTATATCACAATGTACCGACCATTTCGTGCTCAGATAACTAAGAAATGATCTAGTCATAAAACAGTGCATACATTTGTTCAGCTTAAGAAGTGGTAAACCCGGTAAATTGATGTTATAGACTAGACTTATCAATAGGCAACACAGAAGCTGCAGATACAGGAGTATATCCTATACATGATACAAACAAGTAACAGAAAAAGTATTGAACGGATTATTTTTTGACGTGTGTTGCATTGGTGAATCAACAGTCCGGGTGCTAAGTCTTCCTTCTCCAAAATATCCTTGAAACTCGGTTAGTGTGGAAATTTTACATTTTCAATCAGTTAAGTAATTTCAAAGAAACTTGCGATATAATCAATGCTGAACACATGTCAGTCTTGCAATAGGCGCACTTTTAGCCAACGTTTCGGTCAAGTTAGAAAACAAGCCAAAGTAAAAGAGCGGAACGGGTTCAACTCCAGTATTGATTGTACTTGGGATCCTTCAGCGTTGTAAACGTAGATCTTTGGACTTCCAACTTCTGTGGATACCTTTAACCCAGTATTTTCAGTTTACACAATGTTACCTGCACGCCTCCGTCCACCCTCCACGCACCGACCTCTCCAGTCTAGCATTGCCGACGTAGCCTGCCATCCAAGGCGAGCAGAAACGTCCACGGTACCTAGGCTTTCACGACTAGCTCGCCAACACGTTTCAGAATACCAAATCAACAGCCAACTCGGCCTTTCACGGAAACGCAACAAACTACACATTCTATCGATAATGCTTCCGAACTTCCTTCGATACTTTTATAAAGTACAGCATGACTTTGACTACAAGCAAAACTACTGGATGACGAGAAATCAATGTCTGAACAATGATGGGTATGAATGACCATTAGACGCAAAACTGCATCAAATTTGGAAATTTCCCGTTTTGCACGGAACATGTTTTCTCAGTTGTACGGTTTTGGAAATTTCCAAGTTTGGGTGTTGGCGGTTTGTGGAGGAAGAGAAAAAGAAAAACGAATTAGTCCCATGTCACAACAAAATGAACACGTTTAACCAGAGCTGCATGAAACATCAATATTTCCGATGACTGTTACAAGAATGTTCAATTCTAACATACATCTCTGGAAAACGGGTGCAAGTATAAAATATGAAACGTCAATCAATTGCCTATATATACTTAAAACGACCCCATAAATGATAGACACTTCCCGAATGAACCGACCGTTTAGAAAATACTTGGCAAAATAGCGGTCATCATTTAGTACCATAGCGAAGGAGTGTTGAATGAACTAGGTGTTCTGAAAGAAACAAAAGCTAGCATTGCTAATGCAATGAACACTGCTGCCGTTTTTGTGCTTTGTAGTCTGTTGGAAATTGCGAAGATTTGGATACACATTTTGAAGTTCCAATAGGAAACACGTCAAATACAACTATAAAACCGTATTTATTTTCATTACTACACCAATCTCAAGCCAAATAAAAATCGGCACATTTCAGATTTCACCAAAGTGACCTGACGAAAACTATCACAACATTGGTGCACATGTACTAATATTAGTATTCACTAGGTGATAACTAATTCCGATATTTCACAATAACATACACATATTTTTTATTGCATTTTGCCATTTTAAAGATAAATCCTTTTCAATCGTCCATGCCAGAAGTTAAAACCAACCAAATGTGTCATGTCCAAATTTCAATAGCTGGCCTGACTGTGTGGCCAGAAAGCCGGAATATTCCTCCAAATGATGTTGTTAAAAACATACTTTGTCGAGTAGTCAATACTCGACACAAGCTGGTCACTGAGAAACAGCAACAGTGACTGCTCGCTGAATTGTAGCTTCTCAGCTTTTTCGTTGATCACTTATCGTGTCAACCACTTCCACTGCATATCTGCCTCTGCTAGCAAAAGCCTTCACACCCTCTGCCCTTGGTCAGCTCAACAGATCCTTGACAACCGGCATATTTCACTACCGCTTCCTACACAAGCACACTTTCTGAAATTGGTCGAATGAGCAAGCATTCATTTCCGGTGACCAAATTCAAAAATAAATCCGGATTTTGTCATATTTAGCACATTGGATATGTTGTATTCCACTACAAACCATTGTTTATATAAACAAACACGTCCTTGGCATGGCGAAATCCAACGATATACGACTACATCTTACGAATTTAGAACACAATTTATCTACGAGAATTAGGCACAAGGTACATGTCCAAATATAAATGCCAAGTAAAATGTAAAAATTTCCAGGTTTTCCTTAGAACTATTGGCGGGCAAATTGTCAGCTCTCATGAGGCTGGCAGCAGAGAAATACAAGTGAAGCTTTATCCCCACTGTTGACTGTAGCTATCCTGGTACCACTGCGATGAATCTCCCAGGGGCTGCTGTGCAATCGGCTGCGCGCCCCAATTCCCGTCAGTGTTTCGCTTCTTCATCTGGCCCTGGTTCATGTCACCAGGGGCTTTCCTTTTGCCGCCTCGCGGCACAAAAGCCGCTCCTCTGCCACCAGGCCCACCACGGGCCAGACCACGCCCGCCCATGCCGCCACGGGGACCTCCCCTAGTGCCACGGGGACCACGCATACCGCGATCCCCGGCTCCACGGCTTCCCCTGACGGGCATTCCCCCACGACCACGACCCTGAAGAAAACAAAAACAGTGTCACAATCAGTCTGCTACAGGGCAGTGAATCCAGCCAGGGAGATTATGGAAGCTAAGCAGGTTAGTATAGCATTAAGTAGCAGCACTGGTTTGGCTCATACATGTCAGGTGGCTGGACGTTTTAAAAATGTACAAAGTGCTGCAGCAACAGTTAGTTTTTAGAGACATGTATGGACCCACCATGCAACCCAAGCAGTGAGAGGAGACATGGTAGGCAAACACGTGCTTAATGAACCATTGAGCCTAGACACACATTGAAAGCGGTTCCCTCCAAACCAGGTATTTACTTCTCTTCGTTTCTGTGAAAGGAGTTTACTGGATAAGTTTTTTCATGTTAAATTTTTTTTTAAACTTCAAATAACCATCCACCCCACCCTAAAAACAACTGATGTGAAGCTTTTCCAGATCTCACGTTTGCCTGCTATGTCTTACTGGCCATAAGCATCGAATTTGTAGCTAAGCACAGCAAGTACAATACTAACCATTGGCAGAACAATGCATGCTCTTCATAGTTGCAAAATTTCAATCTTGAAACTGGGCTGATAAGAACGAGCCAGTTCTATAAAATACACCTGACCACACCAAGAGTCTAAGTCAACTCCCAGAGCAACAGTGGCAATCTCTCACCTTGTTTTACATTGTCACAAGGAAACATAAAATGGCAAACAATGACGATTTTGGTATGAATAAACAATGGACTTTTTTTTAATCAGAAAATATTGATTATGCAAATATCAGAAATTAGAAATCTTGAGAAACCCGCTACAAATCTGCCCAGGGAACAAACATGAGTGGCAATACAAACGCTGACACCAACACCTCCAACATAGCAGACGACAGGCTGTTAGTGAACGTAAAGAACAGCAAAAGATAGTTGTTACGAGCAAACAGCGAAAAACAGCCTAGACCAGCAACCCTGATCGCCAGTCGAGCGCCTGTTGTACCTACGACGCAACGATGGCCCTGGTGATCAATGACGGCACCAACGACGATGCAGAAAGCAAGCGAGTGCATTTACCTTCTACACTGTTCAAAAGAACTGGAAAAGAGAGTCACCTACAGGTGGGGGAAGGGGTGGTCCACCACGTCCACGCCCACGGGGTCCAGGTCCGTAACCTCCTCCGTAGCCATAGTAGTCGTCATCATACCCATAATAGTCATAGTAGTCATCACCGTAGCCACCACGGTAATCGCTGAAGCCGTAGTAGTCAAAATCATAGTCTGCAAAAAGCCAGTACCAATGTGGTTAGAACAAATCAGCACAATCACATTTGTGTTGGCGAAATTTCTGAGCTTTTTACAGATTTCTTTCTGGCAGAGTTTGCTTAAGCTGCACACGAATTTCGGAAAAGTCTACGGCAACAGGATTTTTTTTAAATTAGACAATGCGTTTTTGAAGTCTTGCCACTGCGGAGGTGGTGAATCTCATGCAGACAAAACAGACTGTGGTGCCAAGTGTGTACAACCATGCTACTTACCATGGGCGTGAATGACGGGGAGGAGAACAGAGGCAATGTGAGAGGATCAGAAGGCATGCAAAGCAACAGAATGCAAACACAGAGGAAAGTCGTGCTTCGAAAGAACAAACCAAGAAGACTTGCACAGCAATTTTACAGCCACAAGAAATGTTTTACTAGTTACACAACCTAAAAAAATCACAGAAACAGCTTTGGAGAAATAAGAAAAGCAGGTTCAGAAACAACCTAAAAGTTATCTTTTCTGAACACCTATGGAAAGACATTGCCACTAGGCTCAATGAAACAGATCCAACTAATTTATACAAAACTATACATACAAGAATGATTATGCAGTTAACGAGTAGTTTAAATCAAGTTAATGGGCGGACTGCTTGCACAGGGGCAAATGTTCTACAAAGCAAAGTACGCAGAAAGCACAGCACAGACCAAACACTGAAATGCAACACAAACCAAACGTTATTCTGGTTTACGAAATTATACCTTGCCTAAATTAAAAGAACTGTTGTGTCACTCACTAAGCATAACAATGCAAGTAAAGGCTGGTTAACATAGATGACTGTTGTCCATTGTTCTATATGACCAAGTAGTTGACCCTGATTTTGAAACAATGGCTTATCAGTGACTGAAAGCAGGTAAAAAGTTTTACTTTTTATCAAGCACTACAGTGCGAGTGTAGTACGATATATATTGTCACAATTGGGGCTAAATCACTATGTAAACCAGTCTTTATTCCCCATACACCCTAGGCAGATACAATCAGTTCATGAATTTTTTTTTACTTCACTTCCCATATATGCACAAATATTCTACGAAAACAACTGCGCCGAACGTAGCAAAACAGAAAAAGTTAAGTTACTCTTAAGCACTTTACTACTACTACTACTACTACAAGGGATGCTACAGGAAAACAAACCTCGCATGAACCCTCCTCTTCCTGCACCAGGGGGTCTCATCATGCGGCCACCGCGACCACGGGGTGGGCCCATCGGGGGCATGGGTGGTCCCCAGAAGTCATCAAAACTACGAATACATCATCACGAGACAGTGTACAAGGCTGCTCCCCAAACACATGCAACATTTTACCACAATAACAACATTCAGGAAAACTAAAAAAAGTGTACATCGTATGTTTAGATTGTGAATTTTTTAATTACTAACATGTTTAGAGGAGCGAGAATGATTTAATCATG
The DNA here is from genome assembly GCA_963662155.1 of Lamellibrachia columna. Taxonomy (NCBI): domain Eukaryota; kingdom Metazoa; phylum Annelida; class Polychaeta; order Sabellida; family Siboglinidae; genus Lamellibrachia; species Lamellibrachia columna. The sequence continues at coordinate 54,465,235 of OY759270.1, read as the reverse complement.
ATTTAATCAACTGCCTATTATTATGGTTACCAACACCATACAGCTTGTTTACCAAGATCTATATTTAGACACATGAACTCTCTTCCAGTCAACATATTAAAATTAGTGCAAGGAAATCGAGAACTGACAAGTCAATATTCCAACTAATACTAAACATTAGAACTGTTTTGCATAAACACAGCTTTGCATGTCCAGTTAATGCAACCAATCAAATACAGCTAGGATGAGCATTGTCACAGGAATACAATAACTTCTGGTGAGGATTCGTTAGTGTCACTGGAACATTACGAGTGTCAATACCGAAACAAATGCATCTGCCTAACAAGTGGACCCTTTTAAAGTACACATAGGATCCTGCCAAAACTTACCCAAATCCACGGCCCATACGCCCCTGCTGGTCCCTTCTTCTCCTCTCTTTCTGTTTGTTGTCTGACGGAGGTTTAGCGAGTGAGATTTGCATTTCTGTCTCCCCAATTTTCTACAACACATTAGGTAAATTAATCACTACATTACACCCAGTGCAAGGGGTCAGAGGTGTGGAGAAATGAGAACAAAAGAAAAATTACAACCATGAAACTCATGTCAATAGTTCAATAAACATTTCAATCACACACAAAAAGTCATACATAAATTGATCATAAAATAATGTGGAAAGAGGACAAGAAACAGTTCAGCAAACAATACAGACAAGTTCACTCAGATATTTTCATAATAATGAAAAAACACCTATAATAAAGAAATTTGAGGTAAATGATAGACAGTTCCCCAAATGGCCTGGTGCAATTACATTATGTTTATCCTATTTTTAAGAATGCAATTATTTACAGAAAAAAATTAAGGACAAGGGAGAAGAGGAGCATTATTACTACTTGATATAATTATGGATCGCAGGAAACGCACTGACCTTTCCATTAAGTTCATCCAGGGCCTTGATAGCTGCCTCACGTTCTTCAAAATGTACAAATCCGTAGTCCTTGATCTTCTTGACTCGTTCGATCTTCCCATAGGGCTCGAAGCATTCCTTGAGTTCTTCTTCTGTGACCTCTGCTTTGAGGTTCCTCACATACAGCACCTTAACCTGAACACAGCAACGGCAACAGTTACTTCAATAAAGTTGTCTTTGCTGCAGCAAAACTGAGCTTTTATTACAGTGAAATCTTGCCAGTCTGTTTTTGATCTATCATATTTAACTAAGTAATCTGCATGTTCTGCTGTGAATAATTCTCAACACACGACAGTGAGTTTCCACTTTACATTAGTCAAACATGATGTAGCCATATTATAAGAGACCCTAGGTAGATATCAAGACAAACCTTTGACATGGTGTCTATGTCAGGCTCCTCTTGCGGGTCAGCCCAGTCGACGATTATGTCACAACCCCACACCTTCGTTCGGCCGTTTCCAATCCGTCGCTTTGCTATAGATGCTGACTTGTGTGTGTCGTACTCGAGGAAGGCAAACCCACGGTTCTTCTTCTTGGGATCATCTGGCGAGCTGTAGATGATGACGTCTGTGAGACCCTCTGCAAACAAAGCAATACCCCTGTGACTACGCCATCATAACAACTTCCACTAATTAACCCCAATACACTTAAAAAGAAAATATTTTTTACATTTTCATTGTTATCATATTTCACTTTTTGTAGGATTTTAAATGACAATTTTGCACAGCAGATTGGTCAACAAACGTGTGATGGCTCTCCTTTACTGTCCCTGGCATAGACACCAGCCAACGGACTTTTGTGTAGTTTCCGAAAGACATAGGCGAAATGTGGTGAACGAACTTGCCTAAGTTTTGAAACAGCTGTAGATGGACTCAAACCATCAGCAGTCTAGCGCTCTCACCAACATTTAAGAAATACAAACAAAAGAATGTGTAAAAAACATCACAAACCAGTGAGCTTCTTGAACTCCTCAATAATTTCATCTTTTGACTTGCTCTTTGGAATGTTTCCAACAAAGAGACGGAGGTTTGCGACAGATACATTTACTTTCAGCTTCTTTCCGGGCTTCAGTTCATAATTATCGAGCTGTACAAAACAAGCACAAAGTCATGAATCACACGATATACTTACCTACATTTCACCCATCTATGTACATCTACAGCTAACACACGTATACGAATCCAGCAGAAAATAGATTTTGCAATACTTATGAAATAACCAGTTGGCAGCACACGCTGTCCCCAAATGCAATGATTGAAACAAAATAAGTATTTCAATTGGTGTTCTGGTGTGTTGAATCAATATTAGCCTCACCTCCGCAGAGGACATTTGTTATTTGTCTGTCTTTGGGCTTATTTCAATGTATTTTCTTAGTTCACAAACACATGAAATTGTTTTGTTCACTGCTGACACAAAATATATTAAACCCCAACTCAAATGGAGACAAGGAATGGTTTACTATTAGTCACCAAGTAATTTATTAGGTTAATTAAACATGGGTAAAGACTGCAACTGACTACAACAAACTTTCAGATATGACCAGAAATAGTAAGGCATATATAAAAATTATGTAACAACTTGCAACAATACACAATCAAATTAGAACCTACCTGTTTGACAGCTTCCTGAGCCCCTGATTTATCGACAAATGTGACAAAACAGTATCCCCTGTTTAGTCCCGTCAATGGGTCCATCATCAATCGCAGATCCCATATCTTCCCACACTTCTCAAAAATGGGGATGAGCTGGTCTTCGAACACATCTTTGGGAATTTTACCACAGAAAACCTAAAAAAATAGGCTCATATTTTTCAATATCAAGAGAGAACCAACACACCATTTAAAATGACTTGAATACTGTTTACATAATACATGCACATTCACTTTTAAACTGCCAATTTCCTGGCAACAAAGAATTAATTTCAGTTTGGCTTCAAGGAAAACTCGTACTGTAAACCAACAGACATGGAATCAGTCATCGTTCATAAGTAGTTATTCAACATTTTAACAACAAAAATACCTCATGTCCGGGTCCTGGCTGTTGGGCGTCACTGTCTGGGGGTGGCCCACCATATTTTCTCTGTCCTGTTGTGACGTCTAACGTGTAACCCGTTCTGTCAAGGATTTCCTGAGAAGCCATAATAGTGAAATTACAAACACAAAAAGAACATTCAAACAAACAAACCGCTCTATTCGTTCTTACCTAGAACAAAATATGGGGCAAATTGCCCAGCAGATAAATTATGACATTCATACAAATTATGCAATGAAAAGCATAATCACCTTTCAGTAACAAATTATTGTACAATGTTTACAAAAAGATAAAAATAATAATGATAAGAACTTGCCTTTATTTTGTCCTCATCGGGTCCCTTCTTTTGTGCAGCGTCTATGCCACCCATCATCTTATTTTTCTGTCTGTATGTTTTCATGACACCACACAGATAAGCACTTTTGTTACTGACATGTTCTAGATTACTTTCCCGGAACTCTTTCAATACAGCAATGCCACCTTCTGCAGGGAATTCCTTTAATGCATCCAGCGCCCGTTCATCAAGGTCCCCATGTGTCAGCAACCCTATAAGTTAAATACACAACTGTTTGGCAAAAAAAAACACCTACACTTTACACACTAGCCAAATTAAACTAGCCATATTAACACAGTATAAAAATGTGCCACAATCATCGTCAAATATGATTACTAAGATTTTTTATATGCACTTGATTTATGCAGAAAACAATGTTAGAGATTGGTGCCGTACCTGATTTATATATGACTTCTAATTCTGCTGCAACTTTTGAATCAATTCCGTAATTTATGAGCTTCTCGTAGTCTTCTGTATGGTCGCCATTAGTTTCCTGAGGTTCTTGAGTGTCCATCGCTTCGGAGTCGCCTCCTGCACCTTGTTCCATTGGCTCACTCTTTACCTCGCCATTTTGAGCCATGGCTGCTTTATGGCACTGTTACTGTAAAAAAATAGTTGTAAGCACATTTAGCAGATATTAAGAGATACACGTCAAACTAAACAGTTTAACATAGTCTGATAAAGGTTTAGGTAGACTCATAGGTTTATTTTAGGTCCATTTAAATCTGGCAGGTACCTGTAACGGCGATGAATTTGATGTTCCATAATAATATACAAGTTAATACTGCAAAATATTAATTTGCACCAAATTCACAACTATATATATTGGGTTGCAAAGTTAGCCTATCACCAGTGTGCTCCGATAGTTATTATGCAGGTCACTTGTAAGTAACCAGGCCGGTTACTATGTCAGAATATTTTATTTATTGTCCATATCTAATGCGAGTTATGTGACATTGATAATTCTCCTTTTCTGGTACAACCATAAATAAATAATCACAATAGAAAATGTTATGAATCTAGGAAAATACCAAGTGGTCATGTAGTCAAATCGGTAATCATGAACTAGGTTGGCCTAAATTATTTACGCCGCTGAACGACATTATTACCTCTATTTTTCTGTGCGAATATATTCATTCGACCATTCCATGTACAAAAAAGTATACACTCATTTAGTATATTGTGCACTTTTATGGTCCAAATAGCACTGCAGATTGCATCCAGGGTGAGGAAAAATATACGTCCAAAGAAGACGCTAATGCATAGCCGCGCTAACCGGATCGAAAAAATGCACAAAAACACATTAAAAAAAGAATATATGTTTTTGTATGTAAAATGATTGACTGTATCGGCTTAGAACAAATGAGGTAAGAATGTTGGTTAGCAGTGTAAATAATTTTGGCTAATCTAGTCCATGATTGCCAAACACTTGTGTCGATTAAATCCAGCAGAAACATCACTGGTTTTAAGCAAACATTTAACATGCGTGCTCGACTAAACACGTGGCCGGCGTGTCTTGCCAATTTGACAGAGTTTACATTTCTGGGCAAATTAGTCAGTGTCACGACTCAAACCAGTCACGCCTGTTTTAAACACCTTTATTATTGTGTTAAGCAATACGTCCTTCTTTTAAACAAATGCACAACATCATAAAATCTGCTAACTTGTCATAACCATTAGACAATTGCGGTTTGGCTTGGTTTCGTTTTGCAAATTACAAGTGCAAATACCACAATACACACTCGGTGAGCCGGTGTTCTCACTCGGTCAGATTAATTGCATTTATACAAAAGCACCAGCTCAAAGTAGTTACTAGTAGTACAGGCATCCTCGCCGAGTTTATAGAGACTACATATTAGTTATTGTCACCATGTAAAAAGGTTGCAAAAGTACATATAGTACCTGCAAAAGCATGTAGCGTGCCTTTATGTTCTTTGTTCGTTTACGGAAGGTCAATTTTTAACCAGCGATCATTTTATCTAACTTCAAACTTAGTCACGCAACGGGTGCTGTGTTTATGCATACTCATCACATCTGTCAAATATGTCCTTCTGAAAACACAGACGCGGCAGAACAAATCAACTCACCTGTTTTAGGTCTACGTACAAAAATTCCAAAATTATTTCTGAACTACTGAAATATGAACAAACGCGAAATTCGTTCAGCATACAAAATGGCTGTGAACATGTGAATATGCTACGGGGGTCGCACCTGGCCAACGCACGGCACAATAGCCTCGTAATGCACATATACATTTCATGCAGTTGTTTATTATAAATAATGAAATAACGTCATTTATGGTTATTATATATATAGTAATAGTTCTTGAATACGTAACCAACACGCACAGCGATATGACCATCTGCGATACTGGTAACGAGAATGTAAATTTAACCATCAGTCTCGCGCGAGATGAAGTTATCATGTGATCAACTGCCTGTTACAAACATTACCTACACATGTCCAATAACTAGGGCACTTATAATTACTCGGCTGAGGCCGATTGATGTTATTTTTGGATTCATTTCTTTCTGTGACAAAATACGTTTTGAGGTTGTTTCACAAAAGTGAACGTAGTATTTGACACTAAGTCACACGAAGCTCTGTTCTATTAAGATTATTTAATATTGTTGGCTAGCTAACCAAACCAACCAAAATACAGGTGTTTTCCTCTGGAATGTTGACAGCACCGCCACCCTAAGCCTATGTATAAGCCAAGGAGAACTGCATAATGTCTGATTTTTCTACTGGAGGTACAGCGTAAGTATACTGTGCCGTCTCTGGCAACACGAAAATCTGAACTGTCTGTCAAATTATTACTTTGCAACCCGCTAGATGGGGTAACCGATTCGGTTCACCATTGATTCTAATCAGTGTAAAAACCATAGAGTTACATCATTAATCATCCCCCTATACACTAACGGGTGGTCTATTTATGTCTATGGTAAAAACTCACACTGCACGAGCTATCGCACGCACGCACGCACGCACGCCCACACACACGCACGCACGCACGCACGCACAGGCACGGTGGTCCCTCGTTCTGATAATAACTTTTGCCCGTCTCTGTTCACGATTATGCTTAATGATTCTGTTTTGTTGCGTCTCTGGCCCAGGCCCGCAAACTAGAATTTAGGCCCAGGCCCGGCCCAGGCCCGACCCAGACTGTGAATGTTTGGCCCAGGCCCGGCCCGGCCCGCAAGTTTCAGGCCCTGGCCCGGCCCAAGCCCGCGGCCCGCTAAGTTTAGAGAAGATAAACCTATAATCTTATAACAAAGACGAGGATGAGTTCTAAAACTCCAGCACTACCAACTTCTTCAAACTTATGAATATCCTAAAGAAAAATAAAGAAAAACTTCTTAGTGTCATTACTATTAAATATGATAACATTTGTTATATTTGGCTTTAATGTATTGGCTTATGGTTAGGGTAGGAGATTTGTTTATCTAACCCTGACTTAACCCATATGTAAGCCATAACCCCAATTTATATTGTTAATTGAATTTTTATTAAAAAATAAAGTAATACTCGGTGTTTTGTATGAATATTTTTACTATGTCCAGGCCCAGCCCAGGCCCGGCCCGGCCCGCTCACACTAGGCCCAGGCCCGGCCCAAGCCCGATGTGTTTAAATTATTTTCAGCCCAGGCCCGGCCCGGGCCCGCAGTATGTAGGCCCAGGCCCGGCCCGGCCCGCGAAATTATGTAGAGGCCCGCGGGCTGCGGGCCGGGCCGGGCCGGGCTTGGACCCAAAGCCCGGACCGCGCAGGGCACTAATGCATATACATTAAATGCATTAGTCGTGTTAATAAAATCTACCATACCTTTGATATTCCATATTGTAGGTATGTACATAAGTCCGTATGCGGGGCAAGTTGTTATATCATACGGGGGCACGTTGTTACAGCAGAGAACTCGTCGATCGCAAAGCAAGTGTCACTCGTACATGTTGCTGTTATTACTATTTCCACCGGTCACCAGTTGTTGTCAGGCTGGCGAACCAGTGTGAGAGACAATCACCTTAAGCTGCAGCCCATAGTAAAGATGGTTATTCTCCGAGAAAATCAGAATAATTAAGTGAGAAGCCACCGCCGTGGCGCCACCTGTCTCCACACTGACGAAAATCCGGGCGATGTGGTTATCGAGACGTATTTGGTAATAACGCCCTATAGGCTATAATACGTACAGACCGAAAGTATTGTCATAATCGGGGAGCAAATCCAGAAGAATATTATGTCAGAAATGTCAAAGGTGTTTGTTATTCCATCAGCTCCGACGAGGCGTGTGAGATATATTAAACAAAGAAGAATCAAGCTTTGACCTGAAAAAACAATGAAATGCAGAAGATTCGTGATGACTTTCTCTTGTGCTACTCCTATTATTATATCGCGACCAAAATAATTGTAAGTGTAGCGTGCCAAGGCTGTCATCCCTCTGTAGCCATCGCTCACAGCAGCAGATCTAGGGGGCTCTTAGGGGTCTCAAGTAGGCCATGGAGGGGGGTCTTAGACCCCCGGTGTCCGTGGCGAATATTACCATAAAGGAACACGTATATAGGCCTACATTGGAAATAGTGTCAATGTAAAGACTGAAGTATTAGCAGCCGGCTAATATTAACCCTTATGTAAACAGAAAGACACATGTGTCGAGAGACAAGTAGGCCATGGAGGGGGGTCTTAGACCCCCGGTGTCCGTGGCGAATATTACCATAAAGGAACACGTATTTAGGCCTACATTGGAAATAGTGTCAATGTAAAGACTGAAGTATTAGCAGCCGGCTAATATTAACCCTTATGTAAACAGAAAGACACATGTGTCGCCCCCCTCCCCCCGCCCCAGTTCGTAAGTAGAATGATATATGACTATGACTGACTAAGATCCCCCCTGCCAACAAGCCTAAATACGCCCATGTGCTGGCATGTTACTGGTTTCAAGATAGGCCCTGCCCTGCCCATGTTGTCAACAAATTATGTGAAAGATAATCTCCCAGACGATCTTTCGTGATGTATTCACACACGCGGATTGTATGCCCCAAAGTCTCAATCAAAAGCCAGTCTTGTGATGAAGCCAGCCTCGTGGGACAAGCCAGTCTTGTGATGAAGCCAGCCTCGCGGGACAAGCCAGTCTTGTGATGAAGCCAGCCTCGTAGGACAAGCCAGTCTTGTGATGAAGCCAGCCTCGCGGGACAAGCCAGTCTTGTGATGAAGCCAGCCTCGTGGGACAAGCCAGCCTCGTGAGACACTCTGAACAGACCAGGCTTTCATCATTGGATACCGGCGGCAGCAAACGTTTTGTGCCGTCATTCATCGGGGCTACTTCGAACAGCGGGGTTTCTTTGAACAAAATTAAGATGAAGTGTTAAAACTCCACCCGCAACTGATTTAGTCTATCGAGAATCCGGTTCGTTGAAGTCTTAATATGTAGCGCGTGAATAGTTTAAGTAATATCCGCAGTCGGTTAAAAAAATGCTTAGGCCTATGTTTGTTCAAATCATCGAAAGAATTAACTTTAGTCATTAGAGCCGGTGAGGCTCAAAATAGTTTAAAAAACAAGTAAACATTTGATGGGGTCAATGCTGATCATGGGTGTGACTTCCATCCTCTCGCCGATATTATGACAAAGTTATGAAGTTTCACTAATGGGTTCCAACGTTTCCATTTTTACTTCAATAAATGCTTGATCACGCAATAAATAAGTTAATAGTTTGTCTGATGATTTCGCAATAAAACGACACACAAAAGTTGTACAAACGAGAAGGAGAAAGGCAGAATAATTCAGCGAGAAGCCACCGCCGTCCCAGCAAACACACTACGTATATACAACGTTGTATGAAGGTAATGGTTTGGTAACGTCAGGAATTACGTTTTATTAACGTTGTGTCAACGTAGTCTATCTACGTTGTGACAATACGTAACAACAACGTAACAGTATTACGTTCTACTTACGTCGTATCCACGTACTGCAACTACGTTGTGCCAGTACGTAGCAAAGACGTAACGATATTACGTCGTGTCAACGTACTCCAACTACGTTGTGCCAGTACGTTGCAACGACGTAGCGATATTACGTCGTGTCCACGTACTCCAACTACGTTGTGCCAGTACGTAGCAACGACGTAGCGACATTACGTCGTGTCCACGTACTCCAATTACGTTCTGCCAGTACGTAGCAACGACGTAGCGACTTTACGTCGTGTCCACGTACTCCAACTACGTTGTGCCAGTACGTAGCAACGACGTAGCGACATTACGTCGTGTCCACGTACTCCAACTACGTTGTGCCAGTACGTAGCAACGACGTAGCGACATTACGTCGTGTCCACTTACTCCAACTACGTTGTGCCAGTACGTAGCAACGACGTAGCGACATTACGTCGTGTCCACGTACTCCAACTACGTTGTGCCAGTACGTAGCAACGACGTAGCGACATTACGTCGTGTCCACGTACTCCAACTACGTTGTGCCAGTACGTAGCAACGACGTAGCGACATTACGTCGTGTCCACGTACTCCAACTACGGTGTGCCAGTACGTAGCAACGACGTAGCGACATTACGTCGTGTCCACGTACTCCAACTACGTTGTGCCAGTACGTAGCAACGACGTAGCGACAACACGTCGTGTACACGTACTCCAACTACGTTGTGCCAGTACGTAGCAACGACGTAGCGACAACACGTCGTGTACACGTACTCCAACTACGTTGTGCCAGTACGTAGCAACGACGTAGCGACAACACGTCGTGTACACGTACTCCAACTACGTTGTGTCAGTACGTAGCAACGACGTAGCGACAACACGTCGTGTACACGTACTCCAACTACGTTGTGTCAGTACGTAGCAACGACGTAGGGACAACACGTCGTGTCCACGTACTCCAACTACGTTGTGCCAGTACGTAGCAACGACGTAGGGATATTACGTCGTGTCCACGTACTCCAACTACGTTGTGCCAGTACGTAGCAACGACGTAGCGATATTACGTCGTGTCCACGTACTCCAACTACGTTGTGCCAGTACGTTGCAACGACGTAGCGATATTACGTCGTGTCCACGTACTCCAACTACGTTGTGCCAGTACGTTGCAACGACGTAGCGATATTACGTTCAGAACACGTAAATGCACGTATTTCAACTGGTTTAAATCACTTGTTTCCGTACTTGAATTCACGAGATTCTGTGGACAAATTTGTGTCCAGACATGTGTCATATAACTGGTTCAGAACACGTAAATTCACGTATTTCAACTGGTTCAAATCACCGGTTTCCGTATGTGAATTCACAAGATTCTGTGGACAAATTTGTGTCCCGTAACTGGTTGATTTGACACTGGGATAATCCCTGCCTTGTGGGTTAACCATCTCGTGAGCGCAATGACAAATCTTAAAGTTAAATACCTAAACCGTAAGACGCAGTGTATGTCATGTTAGTGGATGTAACTGTCTCTGCCATACACGATGGCGGCCAGTGGTCGATTATTTGCTGCCTCGTACACAGCTGGCTTACCGCTCAAGTCTACAGGAAAATCATTAATCATGTGTCTATGTAGAGTAGTAGAGGTATTAGGTTACATTTTAAACAAGCCAGAATCAGCTATTTCCCACTCTCCTTGAAGTGGTATAATGATTAATAACCCTATGTGGCGACTGAGACAGGGTGTTGGATTATTCCGCAGGGACCAGTGCATTAAGGACAATTAGCTATACAGTGACGGAATGTTCAAACGGTCAAACAGTCAGTATTCACGTGAAATAGTCAACATGGTTGAGCCTATTATATGTTGTAATTATGTTTATACGCATGAATACTGTTATTAACTATTTACGAACATGTTTGTACTTGCACAGGTTACGGCAAGTCCTGCATGGCTCACTCCTGATTGTGGCTAGTCGTCTTCTTTTCTTTCTTCTCGTCTTTCTTTTTCACGTATTAAATGTAGCCGACCCTAGAAGTTTTCACGACAAGGCAAGGAAAATACATCATTTATTTGCGACCCTGTATAAATCCAAGCATAAGGAGAAACATAAATATTTGCCGTCCGACCCAATCTATATACCTGTCAAAATACTGGAAATATGTTTTTATTATATCGGTCTGAAGACATTGTGGGTGAAATAGTTTTTTTCGCTCGAGTAATTAATATAAGGCGTATACGGTACTCGAATCTTATCGGCTGTGGGTCATTCGACGATAGCAGGACAAAGTGGTGTCCCGGCACTTGCGTGTGGAATTTTTCGGTCAAGAAAACTGTTAAAATGATACTTCTTGTGTGCTCTTCCTCCTTGTTCCCTGCTGTACAGAGGTGAGATTCAGGTAAAGTAGTGTCGAGCCACTCTTTCTGTTCTTTCTTTCCATAGTTTTATATCGGCCGCCCCATCTCTACATCTTTCATCTTCCCCGATCTGTCTCAGTGAGGAGTCACGCAGTCCTCCCATCTCACCTGTGGCCTTCCCCTTTTCCTGCGTCCTTGATGTTTTTCCACCTCTGCTCTCTTTGCTAGTTTGCCTGCATCCATTCTTACCAAGTGGCCAGCCCATCTCATCCTGCTTTTCAACAATCTTCCTGTTAGGCTGCATATTTTTTGCATCCCAACCCCTTTCCTCAGGTCGTTCATCCTTCTTCTGTCCACCCTCTTTAATTGTTCTTGTTATTCGACGAACCCAGTTATTCTCACACTCTTGCAACTTCTGTTGTTGTTGTTGTTCTGTCAACGCCAATGTCTCCAGACCATACAGGCATGCTGGTGCAACACACGCTCTCGGGATTTTCAATTTCAACTTTTTGAATTTTTTCTGTCCAACATGACTCCCTCTACCTTTCTCCAAGCATTCTCTCCCGCTTGTGTCCGACGTCGTACTTCTGCCGCTGAATGTCCATCCTCCGTAACCATTCCTCCAAGGTACACAGAGCCATCCACTTGCTTGATCTCCTTACCATCCAACCCGATGTTCAACTCCTCTCTCTGGTGTCCAACCCACATCACTTCTGTCTTCTCTAGGCTCATTCTCAGTCCGTGCTTCTTGAACACCCCCTTCCATTCCACCAACACTTCCTGTAGGTCTTGTTTGCTTTCTGCTATTATGGCCAGATCGTCTGCGTACATCATCTTCCTGAGAATATCCTTCGTGCTGATCTTTCTTTCTTTCTCTTCCTTGCCTCAAACCGATGTTATATGTGCGCTTTATAAAGGAACCCTTCGTCATGTCCGACACCATCCTTAGATTGGACTTTTTTATTTTCGCTATTTCTCGAAATACTTCCCAGTATTCTTATTCCAAAAGCGGCTGACCCCATTGCCTATAGTCCTCTATTTACAAGGTCGACATTCGGTGTAATGAGTACACATTAAATAACGTATATCGTGTACGGTGACCCCCTGAACTATATGTTAGGTATCAAACACTTTGAATAAGTTTTCTGACATAAAAACCCATGTTCCCCGATTCCTTGTCATCTACGTCACAACTACTTCAATGTGATGCCTCTATTGAATATCTGAAAAGAACTATCATCTCCACGTAGTTTCATAGTTATGCGACCGCCATATGTGAATATCCAAAACGACAGCGACATGTTTTACTGACTGCGATTCACATCCGATATTCGACGTTTCGATCTGGACAGGAGACAGGTGAGCAGGTTTATTACAAGTCATATACAAACGACCCGCACCTCATGAAATACAGGTCGGACAAACAAAATTAGTGGTAAATTGATCACACAAAATTAAGGAGCATAGGCCGACCATTATCTTAATATAGGGACAACATTGCTCATGAATTGAATGGTGTGTCATCTACGTCACAGTTTTATCGTGACGGATATGACCTAGCTCAAGCGTGATGTAAAACATCAGCATATATATGTGCCGAAACCTCAGAATTATATTCTTTTATACATTTTACAACCGCCTTCTAAATTTAATTCGCATACAATTAAAGCTTGCTCACTGGAAAGGTTATATGATCTTCTTCATATTAATATAAAAATTATCAAAATGCGTTCGTGTATTTGCCGTCACGTACATCTAGAACCGCACCAGTTTCCAAAGTTCCACACAAGATTTAACAAGATTGCCATCCCAAACAACATGTTCCAGATGGCAAGTGGACAAGGAAGCCATTAGCTTATCGAGAGTCTAACAATTTTCTCATCTGTGTGTAGCTCACCCTTATCAGATATTTAAGAAGATTTAACAAGATTGCCATCTCGAACAACAAGTTCTTATCAACATCCTCACAACCGTTCACTATTTTAAACACTTCTATTTGGTCTCCTCTTAGTCTCCTGGTCTCTAGTGTTGTCAAACCACATTATAATAAACGACTTTCGTAACACACGTGCACATACACGTCAATTCACGTGAATGCACGTACAGCTAGAACCATATACCCGTTACTCCAGTTCTACACGTGCCTACACACGTCAATACACGTGCATATGCGTACAACTAGAACCGTACCAGTTTCCCCAATTTTACATTTGCATAAACACATGAGTTCATGTGAATACACGTACAGCTAGAACCGTACCAGTTTTACTTGTTCCACGCGTGCATCAACACGTGAATTCACGTGAATGCATGTACAGCTAGAATCGTACCAGTTTCACTTAATTGTTCCACAGGTGCCTAAACACATGGATACACGTGAATAAACGTACATCGATCTATAACCGTACCAGTTTCCCTTATTCCACACGTGCTCTCAGCGTAATTGAAGGTATTTATTAAATAAGAGTAAAGCCCCAACACTTTTTTCAAGCAAAGCGGGGGGGATCCGCGCCTGCAGTTTGAGATGAGTACACACATGAGTAGTTCAAGAGTAATTGATATTATGTCCTTGAGAAGCTCCCGTTTTCGTTTTTGTCAATAAATTAAGCGGTTTCTTGTAGCGGTCGACATAATGAAGATCGTAACTAAGTTAGCTATACATCATGTTATGAATGAGAGGAACCGATCATTTCAAACGGGCCTTAACTTTTGAAGTACTTGGAATTCCACTCGTCACAGAAAAATTCTAAATTCGATCTTGAAACAATTCACTTAGGACATTTTTAATTGTGTAGATTAAAAAAGAACTGGAAACAGGACATAATAAATGGGTTGTCATCTCAATATTTGCCCCGGGCCCATCTTGGCCTCAAGAGGTCGGAAATTTATTATCTTAATAGGGACAATCTTGCTCATGAATTGAACGGTGTATAATCTACGTCACGGTTATCTATACGTCACCGTTTTTATAATTAAAATATTTGACGAAGCGCCTCTAAAGTGAAAGATTCGGGAATCTGGTTATACAATTTTTACAACCCTCTTCTAAATTTAATTCGCATACAATTAAAGCTTATTCACTGGAAAGGTTATAATTACGATGTTCGTCATACTAATATAACACTTGTCAAAATGCGTTCGTTTATTTGTCGTCACGTACATCTAGAACCGTACAAGTTTCCCTTGTTCCACACGTGCAGCAACACGTGAATTTATGTGAATACACGTAAAGCTACCATTACTGTACCAGTTTCACTTAAATTAATTGCTCCACACGTGAGTAAACGTACATCGTGAATACACGTGAATAGACGTACATCTAGAACCGTGCCCGTTTCCCTTGTTCCACACGTGCTCTCAGCTTAATTAAAGTTAATTTTCAAATAAGAGTAGAGCCCAAAAACTTGTTTTTTCAATCAAAACGGGGGGCGTACGTGCGCCCCCCCTCTGGATCAGCGCCTGATGTTATAGATGAATACACACATGAGTAGTTCAAGAGTGTATATGTCCTTGAGAATATCCCGTTTTTGTCTTTGTCAGTAAATTTAGCGGTTTCTTGTAATGGTCGACATAATGACGATCGTAAGTTAGCCTACCACGTTTTGTGAACGAGAAGAACCGATCATTTCAAATGGACTTTAACTTTAGGATTGGAATTAACTTCCACTCGTCACAGAAACATTGACAATCCGATCTTGAAACTACTTCATTTTGGTGTATCATGTAGGAAATTTTGATTGCGTAGATTGAAAAAGAATTGGAAACAGGCATTGGACATAATAAATGGGGTGTCACCTCAATATCTGCCCCGGGCCCACCTTGGCGTCAAGAGGTCGGAAGTTTACTTTTACAGGCTAACCGGGCCTGGAAAGCCGACACGATATCCTGCCTGAGATGTTTGCGGAGGTGGACAGTGATAAATAGGGGGCCAGTAGCTCAGTCAGTTCGCGCGGCAAATTTAAATTCGTTGTAGACGGCACTGGTTTGGATCGCTTTGGTGTATTGAGACCGAGTAGTTTTCCAGGTTTCACTGTCATAGATAAGAATGGTTTAACGTTGGTGTTGAAAATGCGATACCAGACTTTTATATCCAGTTAATGTTTTAATGCTCAAGCACACGTGAAAATACATGCTGTTGGTTTTTTTTGCAGGTACTTTGTTGATTGCTCTGTGTGGGCACAATATGGGTGACACCATCCGGAGAATGTTTGCTAAGATGGGGACGCACCAGTTGTGGTCCCAGTTCAACATGAAAGGAAGGAAGCGTAAGCGTTCGTTTGAGGATCTGCCACTCCACAAAGTTATGTGTAGTAAGTATTCCTAAAATCCTTCGCTTTATATCACATCGAAATGAACCAATTTATCCAAGAAGCTCTACATATGTTTTCCATGCATGCTTCCTTATATTTTCTTGCTTTTTTACATTCTGCACAACTGCAATATTCTCATGTGTGGTTCCGTAAACCCACCAAAGAATGCCTCAATATTTATTTTATATATTATTATGTAATCACATCTGAAAATAAAAGATTTTAGGGGAGGACTCGTTTCAAAACTAAGCACATATTCAAAATATGATTGTATATGAACGAAAAAGGCAGTAAATTACAGTAGCTATCCTACGCTGGCAACATCCTGTTCAATGTACATTACGAAATGCCTCCTCGCCTCATCCAACGAACACAAGAGCGACTACAGAGTAATTCTAATTCCGTGTTCTTTGTCACACGATTTGAACGTACAGTCGATAACTGTCTCTGCCTTGCCATAGCCGACCAACAAGACAAAGTGGCATGACCCGACACCCCGCCGCCTAAATATGCCGGCGTACTTGCATTGTCAGTTTGCAGGGTCCGAATAATGGTATGGGCTCGGTTTACTAACGTTTGCAATCGCCCGATATCCATTGTTCATTTTTCATTTCTTGCATACCAAACTGTCAACGCAAACCTGGTCTGAGCACAGCTCGGATATCGGTTTCAAGTAAAGTTATACCATTTTCAATGCATTCCATTGTGCACGTTAGTTACCAGGGGGCATTAATTATTAAATTCTACCATATTTAGATATAATGATTATTCACACAAAACGTATAACATCCAAATGAGATTGAATATAATACAGCCGCAAACGACAGCCATTTGTGCATTAGTTTGCAACGGGGTATACTAATGTGATGCCCGAAACTACGGGGGTTAATGTGTATTTGTTTAATGTACATTGAGCAGGATGTTGCCAACGTGTAGCTGTTTTCGTAAATAGGACTGTAAATTACTGCCTTTTCAGGTTTCAAAACTAAGCACATTGTAAAAATATGATTGTACCCAATGATTTGACAAATGTGTAAACAAAATCGTACATTTTGTTAATAGAAGCGTGCAGACGAATCCACCTCAAATGTAGAGATGACGAGATTGAACATCATATGGGTGAAACCCTCAAGCATGCCCCAAGTAAGAGGGGTGGCTACCTGTTTCAGGTAAGGATTTGTGTTTTTTCTTTGCAGCAATGTATTTGCCACATTAAGATTATTATATCATGTAAGTCTTACTTGTCATGATTGTAAACGGAAGCCAGTAAGCATATTCTCAACCCATATAAAACAGACCTTATTACAAGCACAATCAGTGTTATGAAGACAAGTACAGGTGTACCCAGTCTCAGTTACATTTGTGTTGGTGGTGTACATTCCCATCAGATACAATTTGTAAAAATATCTAGATTAACCTACTGATGAGGGACTTCAATATTTTAACATGTTCTGTTAAACTTTGAATTGCCTTATATGCACATATATTTGTGTTATAACATTCCTGGTAATGTATTGCAAAGATTACGAAGATTATTATAATAACGTGATGCAATTGTTTTTAAAATGAGTTCAACATAATAATAAATAAGCTGTATGTTTGCAGGCTCGACTGTCAAGGAGCATAAACTCCCCAGCACAACCCCCCAGCACAGCCCCCACTGTCAGTGATTCGGAGTCGGATTCGGACAACTAAACCGAGCGTGCCTGCGTGCATG
Source organism: Lamellibrachia columna (assembly GCA_963662155.1). NCBI lineage: Eukaryota > Metazoa > Annelida > Polychaeta > Sabellida > Siboglinidae > Lamellibrachia > Lamellibrachia columna. Next base: position 54,447,631 of record OY759270.1, on the reverse strand, counting down.
CGTGCGTACAAATATGCAATTGTTATTGAAATAAATGCTGAAAATTCAACAATGTTTATTGTGTCTTTCTTCTTTCTAGAGAGGATTTTAAGTTACATAAAAAATGTTGCATATACGTTGCGGGAACGTGCCAGAAAGGTAGCAGAAATGTTGCAGAAAGGTAGCAGAAACGTTGCGGCAAGGTGCCACAAAGGTAGCAGAAACGTTGCGTGAAGGTGCCAGAAAGGTAGCAGAAACGTTGCGGGAAGGTCCCAGAAAGGTAGCATACACGTTGTGGGAAGGTGCCAGAAAGGTAGCAGAAACGTTGCGGGAAGGTCTCAGAAAGGTAGCATACACGTTGTGGGAAGGTGCCAGAAAGGTAGTAGAAACGTTGCGGGAAGTTGCCAGAAAGGTATTAGAAACGTTGCGGGAAGGTGCCAGAAAGGTAGTAGAAACGTTGTGGGAAGGTGCCGGAAAGGTAGCAGAAACGTAGTGGGAAGGTAGTAGAAACGTTGTGGAATGGTAGTAGAAAGGTACTGGAAACGTTGTAGAAAGGTACCAGATAGGTAGTACATGGTAATTTCACTACGTTGTAGCAACGTTTCTGGTAGTCCACAGATTTACGTAATAAATACGTATGCAAAAATACGTAGTCGCAACCAAACCGATACGTTGTCACTACGTACTTACAACGTTGTAGAAAAAACCATGTACTACGTCGTAGCAACGTTTCTGGTAGTCCACAGATTTACGTAATAAATACGTATGCAAAAATACGTAGTCACAACCAAACCGATACGTTGTCACTACGTACTTACAACGTAAAATTGTTAGCTGGGGTGGCGCCACCCGTCTCCACACTGACGAGAACTGACGTTGTGCTTCTCGAGACGTATTTGGCAATAATGTAATAATGTGGCGCGTGCGTGCGTGCGTGCGTGCGTGCGTGCGTGCGTGCGTGCGAGCGTGCGTGTGCTAAAATAGCAATGCGTGTACGTGTTAACTCGTGGTCACTTCAATGACATCATTCCCCACTTCCGAACAACCATGTCAACCCAACAACACCAGTCTAAGAAAGCTCCATTAAACCACTTGACTGTTCTGTGATGTGGGTGATAACAGACGAGTTAAGCTGTACGTTTTGAACTGAAATACTTGAATCGGTCACTCCATGACAGGTACTCAAGGAGAAGTGGACCTGAGGCATACATGTCAACTCTCCGTCATTCGTACGTAGGTTCAGTCACAAGGCCAAAACATCCGGTGAACATCAAATGACGAAGATTGAAATCACCGGACACTAAATGGGACGACATTTTTTTACCACCGTTTCTGTCTATTATTCGTGAGTCGTGTTTATCTGTAATTATTAAGACAGATTGCTGCAAGTCGCACGAAAAGATTAAGACAAGTTGGGTCGCGGTAGGCAAAAAAATTCGCCCCGCTCTTCGTCTCTGGGGCGAAAATCCCGTACGGCATTTGCTAAAGCATGGTTTTGGCAGTTCCGTAGCCATTTGGCTACGGAACTAATAACTTAAGTTTTAAAACCGATACGCACTAACCGTTTCACATGTGTATTCCGTGACATACAACCGACGATTGGGCGTCAAGAAACTGAAGAAATGTGCTCCAAATAATTACTTATGAGTACTTTTATCGGTGACATAGAAAACATTTCACAATTAGCCGCCATACTGTGCACGTGATGTTGCCTTTGGGTCACATGATCAAACGCGATTTCGTGTAGAATGAGGCCAGAATGGGCCAGCAGCACAGAAATAAATAAAACACCCGTTAGTAAGTTAATAGTTTATAGGGGCATTATTAATGATGTAACTCTATGGCCAGCAGACGGCAATTCTTAGCGTGACCTTATATAGATCTATGGAAATCCCGCATACTTTTCTCGCTCACAACAACATCCGGTTATATACAAACCTTGACAAGCACATGCGTTCTGACAAAAAGGTAATAATTTCACACTTTTACATGGTTATTGTCAGGTAACTTTAGTGATATACATATAAGAATGCATACAGACACGAAAGACGTGTTTATTGCTCTGTTTAAGGCGTTTTTGTAAGGTTTCACGTTTCATGAAAATACTTACGCTTTTGATCAACGAGATCTTCGCCTCTACTACAGTAAAAGCCAGATAGAAAAAAAATTGTAGGGCGATTGACTTTGCCTAGGTCGCGGCGGCTGTGTGGTAGTGCATCGGACGGTCCGTCACGCGGACAGGGGTTCGAATTCACATGGTGACGTTTCGAAACTTGGGCAATTTCGTTCAAAAATTACTAGATTAATAACAGTTGGACGATCAACACTAAAACAAGACGAAAATTAAGAAATTAAGCTCTGTCCTGTTTGTAAAATTTATAATGAACCCCCTAGCTGTTATGGTAGTGATTTTGGAAGTGATTATGGAGGGGTGTGGCAGAGGGAGGAAGTGGGTCCCAAAAATTGGAGGGAGGTTGGGGTAAAAAAATAGTTGGGAGGTGGGAGGTTGGGGTAAAGATAGTTGGGAGGTTGAGGTAAAAAATAGGTGGGAGGTTGGGGTAAAAAATAAGTGGGATGTGGGAGGTTGTGGTAAAAAAAATAGGTGGGAGGTTGGGGTTAAAAACAGGTGGGAGGTTGGGTGAAATATAGGTGGGAGGTGGGATTGATGGGAGGTGGACTCTTAAAAATGGTCGGAGATTGGAGGATGAGACCTATGCCACCCTCACATCCACAAATAGAACACAGCACCAGCTACACTATAATTTATTATATAGGGAAATAATTAATGATAGAACGCTGTGGATCCATAGCACAAGATAAAAACGAAAATAGACTGTTTAGAATATGACTGCATGTACGTGAAACGTGCTCGCGGCGACGTGTGGTTGTTTTCCGATCCTTCCAACTTCGAGTCAACTAAGTTGTACTGTATTGTTGTTGTTGTTGTTGTTGTTGTTGTTGTTGTTGTTGTTGTTGTTATTGTTATTATTATGCTGTTGTTGTTTTGTGATTATATGAAAACTAAAAACAACAACTTATATGTGTTACATTTTACTGAACTACCCAAACAGTAGAGTTACGCTATTGACGAAGATGCACGTGTGCTCGTATACAGACGTAATTAACAACAGCTGCCAATAACGAGGTGTCGGACTTGATAAATGATATAAGTATCTATGCACACGAGGCTGTATATGGGACCCTAGCGGGCGGCATTGTCAGGCTAGGATGATGGACTGGTTGAGGCAATATGAACCACTGACATGTAGGTGTCTTCACAACCTATTGAAACCACTACGCATTCAAGCAGTGTGGTTGATGCTTTCATACAATGCATGAGAACATATCACATCATTTCATCCATCTATTCAGTGCTGCGCACTGCGTGCTCAGCAGTGTTCAGTGAGGCATGAATCAGCCAGCAGGATTGCTGTCGAGCACATGTAAATACACCCAAGTACAAGCACCGCAAAACGCATCAGGTATAAGTAGGCCCTATATAAAAGTAAAGTGCACGTACATCGACGACCGGTATCGATGCCAGCCTCACCCCCGACTACAGGGAAAAAGAGGAGAGCAACATTTTAGTCGTAGTAATCAACACTAAGATTGTTATTGTGTTTATTTGTTAACTTTACTAAAATACAACTACTGTACTATGTATATTAAATTGTGATCACCACTCATGGGCGGAGTTTTCCATGAAGTCCGAATTAGTTGTCGATCACCGCGAGGTGGCGCCCTCTTGCACTTGTTCATCAGATCAGTACATTTCTAACATACAAACTGTTGTCATTGCCACAAGTATTGCCGCTTGTCCTCCAGTCGGTCTGCTTTGCTCCGCCATCCTGCCTTATCCACCTGTAGTACCCATTACTAAACGCAAATTGATACTTATTGTTAGTACATTTGTGCTAGTGAATTTCTACCGGTCAGCAGTTATTGTCAGGCGAAACAGTGTGAGAGACAATCGCCTTAAGCTGCAGCCCATTGTAGAGATGGTTATTCGCTTAGAAAATCAGAATAATAATTGAGTGAGAAGCCACCGCTGTGGCGCCACCTGTCTCCACACTGACGAGAATCAGGGTGATGCGATTATCGAGACGTATTTGGCAATAACGCCCTATAATACAGACCGAAAATATTATCATAATCGGGGAGCAGATCCAGAAGAATATCATGTCAGAAATGTCAAAGGTATTTGTTATTCCATCAGCTCCGACGAGGCGTGTGAGATATATTAAACAAAGAAGAATCAAGCTTTGACCTGAAAAAACATTGAAATGCAGAAGATTCGTGATGACTATGCTTGAGCCTGAGGTTTCTCTTGTGCTACTCCATAGTAGGGAAGACCGGGGATAGTTGTTACAATTGTCAGTTAAAGTAACTTTTTTGAAAAGTATTCAATTCTTTAATTCAGACACAGATACACATATAATGATACATATATAGGTCCATATAGTCAGCTAACCAAATAATGTAAATAAAAAAATATAAAAAACATACATACTGTAGGATTACACAAGGTCATTATGTATATAAAGTGACTTTACCCATTGTCTAATTATCCTTGATTTCCATCTGATGTCAGTACCAAGTACCGCAATTATGAGTGAGTTTCTAGATTTATCTAAACGTGACATAAATTTATATAAAAGATTTTGTATGACTGCTTTACAGTCAGGAGTCAACCTCTCCGCAAACATAGCTGAAGCGCTGCAGTATTTGGGTAGTCCAAGTAACCGTCTAAACACATTATTGTAGCATACATGTAATCTGTGGATGCTATATACAGAATGATTCCACCACAGCTGAGCTGTATACATAGATGAGCAAAATGTACTAAACAGCTTGATCTTGACATCATTTGTGCACATATAGAATTTCCTAAGTAGTACATTACCACGGCCGTACAATTGGCGACACTGACGCATTATATCTTTGTCATCCTTAGAGTCACTGCATATAATATGACCCAGGTATTTTACACTTTTCACTTCTTTAATGTCCTCCCCATTTAACTTAAATGCAAAGTGACATACATTTCATATACTTTCCTCTACTTATGAGTATTGCACTTTTCTTATGATTAAATTTAATATCATGATTTAGGCCATAAGTTTTTCACAAACAGATAACAGCTCCCTCAAACCTACACTAGAAGGGGAAAATACAACCCGGTCATCTGCATACATGAGATGGTTTATATTCATGTCATCAGTACAACAGCCAGTGCGACTTTTTGTTAGTGCAGCACTTAAATCGTCAATATATACATTAAACAGGTATGGTGAGAGTATGCCACCTTGCCTGACACATTAGAGACTTGAAATCCCTTAGATAAATCCCAGACCAGCATACAAACATAGTTTGATTTGTGTACCAGTATATCATAATTCTAACAATATAACTAGGTACTTGTCTATCAATCAATTTCTTAAACAATGTAGAGTGTCTTATTCTGTCAAAGGCTTTAGAAGCATCTAGGAAACCCATGAACATAGACCCATTTAAACATTTGTAATTATCAACAATTTCTTTTAAGACATATATACACATGTCAGTACCAAGCTTACTCTTGAAACCGAACTGGTTAGTGCTAGTGATCAGAAAGGATTACATACGACCCAGTATAACTTTTTCCACTATTTTCGACATCACGCTGGCTAATGCAATCCATCTGTAGTTATCACTATCATTGATTTTACCACATTTATCTTTGATAACAGGTACAAGCACAACTGATAGCATAGAATCATGTAGGAAACCATGGACAAAACAGGTAGACATACACACAGCCAGTAACTGTAATACTCATCTGCTGCAATACATTAGATGCTCAGTATACACACCATCAAGGCCACATGATTTATTTTTATCTAACTGCCCAATGACCGATTCAATCTCATCAACAGTACATAGTATATCATTAGTATATGTGACATCATAATGTAATGATGTGATGTCATTATCATGTATACAATTAAACAATTGCTCAAAGTGACCCTTCCATAGTTCAGTTATATTGTCAGCACCATTAACCCCATCAATACTATTTGGCAAGGGAACTTTGCAGTTATTCATACGATTAACTTCTTTCCAGAACCTATCAGGTTCTTGTAATTTTGTGGCGAGAGAGTTGCTTATCAATTGAGTTTTATGCTGCTTTAAAAACCGAAGCCCATATTGAAATCTGGCTCTAGAGAGTTTCATAGATTCAAAGCTACAATCCAAGCCAGAAAATTTTGCGTTGCCACATTATGTAGTTCATCAGTATACTCACTCCAACCTGGGCAACACTTAGAAGCACCACGATTGTCTACCTTTATATATTTATCAAATACATAATCACCAACATTGCACATAGCATTCACAATATCACCATAAAACTTGTTTATAGCCACTCGGTGAGATTCATTTATGCAGTTCACATCCTTGCATGATATAGCTTCATAAGGAATGTTTATATTTTGCATACTAATATCTGTCAGTGTACAATATTCATTTTTACCATCCTGGCTAACTTTATCCCATGCTAGTCCATGCATTTTACTAGTAGGCTTCTCGGTAATTTCTACCTCTGGTATGCATTGCAAAGACACATCAATACAAACTGGAAAATGATCCGCAGTACTTATAGAATGCCAGACTGTAATATCTGTTATAATATCATGGGAGTCTCTTGTGGAAACAAAATGGTCTAGCCATGAAGTGGTATGCCATGCCTCACTATAGTGAGTAAATGTATCACTTGGGAGGTAAGTCTCACTAGACAATAATAAATTATTTTCAGTACAGAAACTTTTGACATGATTTCCAATAAAGAAGTACTGTCACTAATGTTAGAGTTCCATTCTCCTACAAGTGAGATGCATGTACATTCCAGGTCATCAATTATAGCCTTGATTATACCCAATTTCTCTAAATAGATATCTTCATTTTCACTACACTCATATGGCATATAAACACATATTAAAACATAAACCTGGTTGCCAAACTGCATTTGGATACCAGTAAGCCAATTAGTATCAAAATTAAGAGGTGTCGCATTTTTATCCAGAGAGGATTGCCACATTCTATATACTCCACCAGGAATGTGTCCCCTACGTAAGCCATCTGTGTCATCCACAGTGGCTGCACCTATACCATGGACATTCTTATGTAATGTATTTAATGTAGCAAGGTCTTGCTTGCTATACCATGTTTCTTGTAGACAAATAATATCCGTATCATTGGTGTTCATTATTTCCTCAACACAGGGTCGGAGGTATATATTATCAGGGTGATTAGGCAGACCTCTACAATTAAAGCTAATAATTTTCATAATGATTAGGTACTTGACAATGTGCAAAATCATTCAGAAATGACATATTTGGGAACAGTGATAGCAGTATCACTATCTTCATTACCACAGTTCAGTGTTTGCTCCAGCCTAGCAGTGTCAGTGTTCACTAGCTGACTTGCTGACACTTGTGTGGTGGATGGCGGTCCACTAACAGAGTTCTTCAGCTGCCTAGGTTGCCTCCACCACCGCACGTATGTGCCCTCAGGCCACAGGTCTTCCTCCATGAATACCTTCGTATGTCCACGTAAACATTAATTTAATTATTCGTATTAATAAAATATACCATACCATTGATATTCTGTTTTCTAGGTATATAGATATGTGAAGTTTCCCAGGAGCGGTCGACTGTAACAACTTCCCCCGTTTCATTTGATTTAAAGGGCACGGCCATTCCCCGGATTCTTTCATAACAATCAACTGTGAATGGAATATAAATTCTTGAATGGAATACGAAATAGTGAATGACAATGTAATGCGACTTCTACTTGACTGAGTGATACACACACGTACGCACTCACGCACACGCGCACGATGTATTGTGCAATATTTATTAATTGCTCAAATAGGACTGTGCCACAACAATTTAACAAGATTTAACAAAATTGCCGTCCAAGGCAAAACACTCAGCTGGCAAGTGGACAAGGAAGCCTTTGTTTTATCGAGAGCCCAAATCAAAAAAAAATTCATCTATGTTTAATCCGTCCTTCTGAGAATTTTTTTTAATAAATTTAGTTTGACGCTGCTAGCATTTACAGTACTGGTTATAAACAAGTACGCTAGGCTTCACAAGTGAAATAAAACGTTCAAACGTCGTGGTTACATAAATGGTGTTCTTTCAGTCATTGTCAACACGTAAATCGCTGATTGAACCATCGGTAGGAGCCGCCCGAGCGTTGTTACAATTGTAACAACTTGCCCCAATACAATTGTAACAACTTGCCCTAAACACATTTTTTTTTGCGATTGAACACACATGTTAAATAGGTTAAATAAAAACTGTACTCATGGTATTTAGTTTATATTCCGTATACAAAATCTACTGTAGTTTATAACATACAGTGTCCCCCTCTCACAAGAGGCCACCCCTCACCACAGATCATCTTGCCATGCATCAAATAATGCGACATAATTCCCCTGCCCGAGAGACCACCCCTTTTATAAGACCATTGCATCTGTGCAGAAGGGCACTGCATAGATGCCCTTATAAGGGGGCCTAGCAGGCAATTAGTAGATGCTCCTGGCCAAAGACTCTATATAACCTTTGTCCAGTAAGAACGATAAAGAGACAAGGCATGACTGGTCTGATTATATTTGCTTAGTAAGGACGGTTTAGACCCTCTATGCTGACTGCTATGGCACGTGGCTGCCTATCTTAGTTACTTTAGCTTACTTTAAGTGTTCTGGGGTTCATGGGTACATTGACCCTGTATATATGGTCAGTACATTTATCTCACCCATCGTTCTTGGAGACCGTGGTCATTCACAGTGGTATATCTCCAGTCAGAATACACCATACAGTGATAATGGGGAAAGCTAGGGTCTAAGAATACACCATACAATGATAATGGGGAAAGCTAGGGTCTACTGTTTGAATTATATTAACTGCCATCTACAAAAAATATGACAAACATCACTAGTTTTTGAAGTATTTGCTGACACACGTATATATTTGTCATTAAAAAGTTCTACGTGTTTTAAAATTGTAAGTTATTGCACTCCCTTAGCAAAAAAATCTAAAACGTTTTCGTATAATATCCTATTGGATGTTTGCGGACAAACTGTGTAGAATTAAGAAAATATTCTATATCATTTTACAATGAATATTCTGTGGAATTGTTTTATAAAATTTTCTATAGCATTTTGCGGATATAGCTATAGAATGCATAGTTTCCATTTTTTACTATATAGTATTCTGCAATGCTCTGTAGAATTCTATAAATGCTATAACATTCTATATAAATCTACAGAAAATTTAGGTAGACACCAACGCTTTGATCTGTAGTATTCAGTAGTTTTTTTTATAACAAATTCCAATCATCTCTATAGACTTTTTCTATAGATTCCAATATTTTTTTTTTGCTAAGGGTCACGTAGTTGTGTATATTGATTTAAAATCCCCAAAATGTCATATATTATCTTATAGTATAGTCTATCTGACAATTGACAGGACCAGAATGCCAGTGTGCTGCGTGTCGCTCTGCTCTGCCAGACTGTAGCTAGGTGATGCTGACCTTCATAACCATAGACATAAATAGAACACCGGTTAGTAAAACAAGACGGCTAAGCTCTTATCAGTTGACACATGATAAAGTGATGCTGGCATGGACCAGTGACATTCATACTACTGCACGGCAAGAACCCACTGGAGGCCCAGTGTTTATACTGTACAGCACCCAGTATTCATCATATATCTATAGATATACAGTACTAATAAGAGATTATTACTATATAGCTATATATACCTAATACCTTATTACATGCACAATCTATCCATGCACCTTGTATATCAAATACCATAACATATTAACTATAACAGTAGCACCACTAAACATGATCGAAACTGAACTTTGTGAAGTGCTCTATACATATATTAGATAATGACTGCAAGAGGTCAAAATCTCATTAAGCCCTGTTGGACATTCTTCTCTAAGGTCCCAAAAATATTCTTTTCCCATCTTCCAACACATTCCCCAGCTGCTCCATCACAGCTATTTCCACCTGCAGATCAAGATCTCTCGAATGTTATCTGGCCAACTTGCCCAAGGACACGCCTCATGTAAAGAAATGTGCTCTCTCATTTAAGCTGTCAATTGTTTTAGTAGGCAACCTTTCACATGGATTGTCAAACAAATGCATAGAATGCAATGAATGTTGCAATGTGTACAGAATGAGTTACATGATAGTGGTTCATACAACGAAGAAAAGGCAAACGACGACCAAAAAGGGGAGAGCTTCATTAAATGCAGATGACTTAATAAAGACAAAAAATCTTATTAATGAGCTGACATCTAGTAGAGTTTTATAAAAGAGTTGCATATATGCCTGCACACATTATTTATAAAACTGAATCCTACCCCTATAACATTTTATGTTGCACCCAATCAATGTGACTACTGGGAAACACTTAATGTACGCTCCCCCAAGAAAAACAAACGTATCTGTAATATATTGATATTTCAGAACATTTTCGAAACTGTTGCACTCACTAACACTTAACACTAATGCATGTATGAACAACCCAACTGCCCACACTTATAACACAACTGCTGGGACCACCCTCACCCAAATTATTTATCAGTCTGGTGGCCATGCCCCATTAAGAACAAATGACAATGACAAATCTTCAAGTTAATTGGTTCCTGGTGTCATCGTCACTGGCTTATAATTCTCTGGTAGCCACCTCATCTTCATTGCTTTTGTTTGCCTTATATTGTAAATGATGATGGTGAAAATACATTAACTTACTTACTCACTTACTTACTTACTTACATATGTTAGACAACTATTTTTAACATGCTATGTTCACACTATAAACAGTACTACCCTATGTGTCTTGCAGTGGATGCAACTGTTCTGTTTCTGCCGTGCAATGAAATGCCGGCCAGTGGTCCACACCCGCTTCACTGCAGTGAGCTGGATTGTCGCTCTTGTTTATAGGGGGGGGGGTGATTAATGATGTAACTCTATGTTCATACCACACTTCTGCCTCCTCCCATCGCGCGGTCACTGACCCAGCGGCTGACTGTGCAGTGCTCTGTGTACGAGTACATTGCGGTGACTCACTTGAGTTATTGCTAATGACTTCCCGTCCTAACTAACATTATTCATCTTTTAATTGTCCCCGCTTTCGGCGTGCGGCTGTTTAAAGTCAAAATATCCACATCAGAATATCCACGTTTCAGTTCAGTTTTAAATTACATACATAAGGTAATATCTGACATAGTGGTAGTAAACGTTTTCGGTAAAAAGGAATTAACAGCAGGATTTTAGCGTAAATTAGTATACACTGACTTCGTTATTTTGTTACACAGTGTTCTCCGTATTCGCTAGGTGGCAGGTTTTTTTTTCTCATGCGAGGTTAATAGAAGACACAGTTAGCAAGTATATTAGACTAAAGTGTTCTTTTGATCACAAAAACAGCCTTATTCAAGGCTAACGTAACAAACTAATTAAAACTAAATTGTATGATGGTGCCGTGCAAACGGCAGTTAAAGGCCACAAGGCACTTAATTTGTGGCAGTTGTAGTAACTGGGTGGACTTCGTCAAGTCTGGGTGCGAGAAGTCCTGGGCCGAGGTCCAGGCAGATAGTTTTAGTTTTGAGTGTAGGGGATGTACGAAGATGAAGGAACTAGAGGTGGATTTGGAAGAGCTGAGGCTGCTCGTTGTGGCAATGGTGGGAAGGGAACAGGGGGGTTGTGCCAGTAGTTCCGGTGGGGGAACAGTAGATGATAAAGTGGGGAAATACGCAAGAGATGCTAGGGAGAGCTCACCGCAGCCTGGGAGGATGCTGAGAGGAGGGAAGGTGACAGGTCGTAGGGAGACAGGACGTAAGGAGACGGGAAGGAAAGGAACGGGAGGGAAGACAACCGGAGTGAAGGAGAGGGGAGTAGGGGAGACAGGAGGGAAGGAGAAGGGAGTGGGGGAGACGGGAGGGAAAACAACCGGAGTGAAGGAGAGGGGAGTGGGAGAGACAAGAGCAAAGGAGTGGGAAGTGGGGGAGACAGGAGGGAAGGGGTCAGGACAGAATGTGATGGAGGGGATCGAACGGAAGAGTTATTCTGCAGCAGTGATAGAGGGGGTGAGGAAGAGAGCGAGGGTGTTTGTGGGGGATTAGATAGTTAGGAAGACCGACAGAGTCTTAAACAAGGGAGATGATGTGGTGGTCTGCTTGCCTGGAGCCAAAATAGAGGCGATAACTGAGAGGGTAAAAAACATCGTAGGTTCGGGTAAGGGTGGATCTGTTTTAGTACACGTAGGGACAAATAACGTAGAGAGGGAGGGTATAACTGCCATAGTTAGGAAATATAGGCAGTTGGTCAGAACACTAAAACAGACGCGGGTTGAGCAGGTAATACTGTCAGGGATTTTACCTGTAATGGGCAGGAGGGGTCACAAATATCGAAATTGTCGGGGGATGGCAATTAACATGTTAGTCCAGAAGCTATGTAGGGAAGAGGAAGTTGGATTTATGGGGAAGTTTTGTTGGGAGGGCTGATATGTACATGAAGGATGGGCTTCATTTAAGTGGAAAGGGGGCGGCAGTATTCGCGGACAAACTTTCAGCAGCAGTAGATAGTGATTTTTGGAAGTAAACATTGTTTAAACTAGAAATGCAGGGGGGTTACCTAGAGGTGTCTCAAGCAGAACAAGAGGCCACTAGCACAGATAAACCAATATCAAATCATCCGAAAAACATCTCTGAAAAAGGTTATAGATGCGTATGTTTAAATGCAAGGAGCATAGTAAATAAGAAAAACGAATTAAACATTATGGTAGAAGATATTGACCCTCACATAATTGGTATAACTGAATCATGGGCCAACATAGATATAACAGATGCTGAATTAGGACTGACTGGATATATAATGTTTAGGAAAGATCGAATAGGAAGAAGGGGCGGGGGAGTTATTTTATATGTTAAAGAATCTATTCCAGCTTATGAAATAAAACTAGAAAGGGAAGCAGATTGCGATGAAGCTGTTTGGTGCAAAATTAACTATTGGATTAGTTTACCGAAGTCCAAACATAAACGAAGAGGACAACACAAAAATAAAAAACGCTATAAAGGAAGTTAGTAAAGGGGAATGTATCATAATGGGAGATTTTAACCATGGACACATACAATGGAATTCTCTAGAGAGCACAGGGATTGAGGACCAACAATTTCTATTTTTAATCCAGGATATCTTTCTTACTCAGCACGTACTAGAACCAACCAGGGGAGAAAATGTATTAGATATAGTTTTGTCATCACAAAAAGAATTAGTGGACAATGTAAAAATATTTGAACCATTGGGTAATAGTGACCATAATCAAATACATTTTGACATCAATGTAAAATCAGAAAGTAAAAATAAGAAAACGTACAAGAGAAACTTCCACAAAGGTAACTACAAAGATATGAGAAAATACTTAGAAAAGCTAGATTAGAATAACATGCTGTTGAATAAGACCGCAATTGAATGTTGGAATATTCTAAAATATGAAATTGAGAGTATCATCGATAAATTTGTTCCCTTTCAAAAACAAGGAAAACGGTGTAGAAAGAAACACTTGTCAAAAGAGGCTATTAGAAAAATAATGCTAAAACAAACTATGTGGAGGGTTTATAGGCGTACCAGAAAGGACGAAGACTATGCAAAATACAAAGAGGCACTTAATGCAGCTACAACTGAAATCAGACAATCTAAAAGAAGCTATGAGCAAAAACTAGCATGTAACATAAAAAATGACAGCAAGAGTTTTTATGCATATGTCAGGAGTAAACAAAACGTACAAGACAAGGTTGGACCTCTAGAAGACAGTTCTGGAAATATAATATCACAGGGGTTTTTAATGGCGGAAGACCTAAATGGTTACTTCAGTTCAGTGTTTACCAAAGAAGATATTAGTTCATTACCAGTTGCTGATGCTAAATTTCAGGGGGCTAAATCTGACTATTTAGGTCCGTTAGTTGTAACTCCAGAAGTAGCTAAGAAAATAAAGGCAATGAAGGATAACAAATTACCGGGAGTGGATGGGATTCCTCCAAAATTACTAATGGAAACAGTAGAACAAATCAGTATACCACTTGCAAGAGTATTCAACTTGTCATTAAAAGGGGGAGTTGTTCCGTTTGAATGGAAAGAAGCAAACATCATACCATTATTTAAAAAGGGTTCGAGAAATAAGTCAGAGAATTACAGACCAGTGAGTTTAACGTCAGTGATTTGTAAATTATTAGAAAGGTTAATTAAAGACCATATGGTGGACTTCCTCGTTAAGCATAAATTATTAAATTCATCTCAACATGGATTCCTTAAAGCGAGGTCATGCTTAACACATATGTTATGTTTTTTGGAAGAAATCACTAAGTGGATAGACGTGGGATCGCCAGTAGATATTATCTACTTAGATTTTCAGAAAGCTTTTGACAAAGTGCCACATCAAAGATTACTACTTAAATTAAAAGCCCATGGTATCGGGGATAGCATAACTGACTGGATAGAACAATAACTGACTGATAGAAGACAACGAGTTGTAGTAGATGGAGAAGTTTCAAAATTGGAAATCGGTTTTGAGTGGGGTACCTCAAGGATCAGTATTAGGACCTATATTATTCTTAATTTATAATTTATATCAATGACTTGGACGACAGTATAACAAGTAACGTACTGAAATTTGCGGATGACACAAAACTGTTTAGAAAGGTTAATACTGATGGTGATAAACAACATTTACAAAACGATCTAGACAGATTAGTGAAATGGTCTGAGAAATGGCAGATGTTGTTCAATTTTGGGAAATGTAAATGCCTACATACAGGACATAGGAACTTGAATGTAAACTATAAAATGGGAGATACTGTTCTGGGTACTACTGTAAAAGAAAAGGACTTAGGAGTTACAATAAGCGCTGATATGAAAGTTTCAGAGCAGTGTGGTATTGCAGCTTCAAAGGGTAATCAAATTCTTGGATTGATTAGAAGAAACATAACATACAAGGGAAAAAAGTTAATTATACCTCTTTATAAACCAGTAGTTAGACCTCATTTAGAATACTGTATACAAGCATGGAGACCATATCGTAAGAAGGATATAGATACGCTTGAACGCATACAAAGGAGAGCAACTAAAATGATTCCAGAACTGAGAGACCTTAGTTATGAAGAACGCCTGAAAGAATGTGGTTTAACAACTCTAGAGACAAGGAGGTTAAGAGGAGATCAGATTGAAGTTTTTAAGATATTGAATGGGTATGAAAATATTGATAGAAATATGTTTTTCTCACTCAAGAAGGATAGCAGAACTAGAGGACATGAGGTAAAATTAGTAAAGGATCAATGTAGATTGGACATCAGGAAGCACTCTTTCTCACAGAGGACAATAAATGAATGGAACAAATTGTCTACAGATTGTGTAACTGCTAGCAGCGTGAATATGTTTAAAAACAAGGTTGACACATATCTCAGGAGGGCGGGCTATAAGTAGATGAACATTGTTGGACTCTCGATAAGCCAATGGCTTCCTTGTCCACTTGCCATCTGGGCCTTTGGCTTGGATGGCAAATCTTGTTAAATCTTGTTAAACACTATGCCCACTCATTGTTGTAGAATAAGGGTGACGCATCATGAGATATGATTTTAATTTATTGCTCTATTTCACAATGTGATGCACACAGTAAAGTGCTGACGTAGCATATTCCGCTAATTATGCAAAGTAGGTTCCTTTTATGGCTCAGGATAAGCCTACTCAAATCATGACTCATGCAAGCCCGCCAGGGGGCAGCTGATTATACGTATATATAGTGATCCCTCATCAGGTCAGTGCGTGGCCAGAAATAAGGTGTATATCGACGAGTGCATAGCTTCCACGCTCGCTGGTTTACGGACAGGTCAACAATTTGGTCGTATTTTATAAATACGTGTAGAATTCGACATATTAGCTCAGGATTCTTCCCATCAACACAAGTCTACACACCAGTACGACTGTTCATGTCGGCCACTTACACGGCACTTGGTGGAACAAGTAAGTGATTCTTTTTGACAATGCCTTTCTGCTGTTGTGTAAAATGTGCACCCGGCCGCGACAAAAGGACGCTGGCCAACGGATAAAAGGACGCTGGACAAAGGCAAATTAATGGACAAAAGGACGCTGGACTAAGGACAATGACAAAAGGTCTACTGACAGAAGCCCAAGTAATTTATATAATATTATAAATGATGCAGCTCCCTAATTTCAAATAATAATTAGGCATATTGTAGCATGCATTACCATATACAACTTCCAAATATTTAAATACTATATATAAAGCAAACAATCAAGTTAGACGCACGTAAGCACGCACGCACGCACGCACACACGCACGCACACATGCACGCACGCATACACACGTGTGTTCAGTTCACAGCGGTTCAGTTATTAATAGTCTAGAAGCCAACAGATGAAGCGTCCCGGCTTTTGTGAGAAAGTCTGTTTTCAGTTGTGCTCGATTATGCAATTCATGATTTTATGATGCAACTATCCCTATGCTCACAAACAAACGGTTCAACGTCTACACATATCAACCAATCCGCTCGGGCTCATCGTTGAGAGATATCGACAGTGAGCGGGCAACACGATACGCCAGCTAGCTATCCTTTAATGCGGTCAATGTGACCTAGGCTAATGCTATAGCTCGACTGTGTACACACGCTCTCTCACACGTTCTCTCTCTCTCCCCGCAACTCTCAACCAGCGTGGTCAGTCGATTTGAACTGCACGAATACCCCATGTGTTTTGACAACAACATGACTTGTTAACATCGTGGCAAATGAATGAACATTAACTTTTCTGTTGCAGTCAGCAAGAAAAGGAAAAATGCGTGAGGCAGACACAGTAGATTTGACAGAGAACGGTTAGTCATCTATGCTAAGGCTTACTGTGTTGATCAATTAACATGCTGCTGTAAATTTTGTTGCTGCAGCCGACACTGATAAGGCCAAGCAAACATGTTTGTATATCGTAACGCAATTTTTATTTTGGTCAGCATCATTTGTAGATATTCGTTACTAGGAGATATCTTATTTTGAGATATTTCTAATTCAATCAAATATATAGCTCGATAAATAAACATGTAATTATTTGACAATATATGCAAATAAGTGTACATCATTAATGAGTTAATTAGTTATTAAAGATACACTCTCTGATCGTTTTTATTGTAATATTATGTTATATAGTATAATTTATAGTATAATTTATCTTGACCGGTCAAATGTGTTTTAAATGACAACATTTTTCAAAATACAAATTGACCGTTATCTGGTAAATTAAAATGTTTCGACTCGAATATTACGTTGCAAGCTGAACAGCAATGTCAAATGTTGCAGTATTTCGTCAGTTGATTGTATTGTTTGTCAATGATATACGTCATCATTCTTTTTAGTTGTTCTTATTGTTATCGCTGACCACAGCATGACCTCGTGAATAGGTCACAATAAATAATATTGTTTGATGCAGGTATGAAGGACCAACTTAACAATAGTAACACTGCATATGAGCCTGTTGCCGTGGTAGACACAATGTCTGCTGAGGTCAAGGGAGAGACTGATGGGGAGAAAGAGAAGAAAGAAGAAAAACCACCGATGGTCACCGTCAAGGATATGGTGAGCTCGGATCCATGACATTCTCTTGGAGAGTCAATGTGTATAACTGAGTATGCTATAACAGGAACGCTAAACGTGTAACGTATACGTGTAATAGAGATGTGGGGGCTTTTCCTTCCCCGTGCTAATGCTACAGCTCGACCCGTGCTACACGTTATAAGTTCATTGTAATTTTGTGGCAGTTTTACGCCTAATATGCATGGATCCGTGCGATGTTTCTTAGAGGGAATCCTTCGTGTTTTGCTTCAAACGCCGGTTAGACAGCCACACAAACTCTAAGCTGACAAATCTATTTGAGAGTGTATTTATTCGTGAGAGCCTTTTAACAAACACGTCAAATAATGTAGCAAAATATGAAATGTTCTTACGGTCAACAATACAGATACTGCCCAACGTAACCACAAAGATGATGTTGTGTATCTGTGGTTTCTATAAATGTGTAAATATCATGTTACAGTTCCGATTTGCCACTAAGGGCGACGCTGCTCTCATGATCACGGGAATGCTGTGTGCAATCATCCATGGAAGTGCCATGCTGCTACTGATTATCATATTTGGTGACATGATTGATTCGTTTGTCACCAACGAAAAAGATATTCCAGTTAACTGCACTGCCTTTGGGATGACAGAAGAGAACGCGAAGGGACATCCTATTGAATTTAAGTAAGCGTACTTGATTAGTAATTAAAATAACGCAATTGCTTTTTTACGGAGGCACGTGTATTAATTAGATTATGTATTAATTATATTATGTATTAATGAATTATATTATGCAGTTTATGTAGCTCTCAAGAGCATAATGATTTGTTTGCTGCATGCACACATATTTTAAGAAAGTACCAGACACCAACGTGTCGCACCTTGTCCCTGTGCATGTAGGAATGTCCTTGTTGATGCCAACATGTCTCACCTTGTCCCTGTGCATGTAGGAATGTCCCTGTTGATGCCAACATGTCTCACCATGGCCCTGTGCATGTAGGAATGTCCTCGTTGATGTCAACATGTATCACCTTGTCCCTGTGCATGTAAGAGTGTCCTCGTTGATGTCAACATGTATCACCTTGTCCATTTGCATGTAGGAATGTCCTCGTTGATGTCAACATGTATCACCTTGTCCATTTGCATGTAGGAATGTCCTCTTTGATGTCAACATGTATCACCTTGTCCATTTGTATGTAGGAATGTTCACTTTGATGTCAACATGTATCACCTTGTCCATTTGCATGTAGGAATGTCCTCGTTGATGTCAACATGTATCACCTTGTCCATTTGCATGTAGGAATGTCCTCGTTGATGTCAACATGTATCACCTTGTCCATTTGCATGTAGGAATGTCCTCGTTGATGTCAACATGTATCACCTTGTCCCTGTGCATGTAGGAATGTCCTCGTTGATGTCAACATGTATCACCTTGTCCATTTGCATGTAGGAATGTCCTCGTTGATGTCAACATGTATCACCTTGTCCATTTCCATGTAGGAATGTCCTCGTTGATGTCAACATGTATCACCTTGTCCCTGTGCATTTAGGAATGTCCTCGTTGATGTCAACATGTATCACCTTGTCCATTTGCATGTAGGAATGTCCTCGTTGATGTCAACATGTATCACCTTGTCCCTGTGCATGTAGGAATGTCCTCGTTGATGTCAACATGTATCACCTTGTCCCTGTGCATTTAGGAATGTCCTCGTTGATGTCAACATGTATCACCTTGTCCATTTGCATGTAGGAATGTCCTCGTTGATGTCAACATGTATCACCTTGTCCCTGTGCATGTAGGAATGTCCTCGTTGATGTCAACATGTATCACCTTGTCCCTGTGCATGTAGGAATGTCCTCGTTGATGTCAACATGTATCACCTTGTCCCTGTGCATTTAGGAATGTCCTCGTTGATGTCAACATGTATCACCTTGTCCATTTGCATGTAGGAATGTCCTCGTTGATGTCAACATGTATCACCTTGTCCCTGTGCATGTAGGAATGTCCTCGTTGATGTCAACATGTATCACCTTGTCCCTGTGCATGTAGGAATGTCCTCGTTGATGTCAACATGTATCACCTTGTCCATTTGCATGTAGGAATGTCCTCTTTGATGTCAACATGTATCACCTTGTCCATTTGCATGTAGGAATGTCCTCGTTGATGTCAACATGTATCACCTTGTCCCTGTGCATGTAGGAATGTCCTCGTTGATGTCAACATGTATCACCTTGTCCATTTGCATGTAGGAATGTCCTCGTTGATGTCAACATGTATCACCTTGTCCATTTGCATGTAGGAATGTCCTCGTTGATGTCAACATGTATCACCTTGTCCCTGTGCATGTAGGAATGTCCTCGTTGATGTCAACATGTATCACCTTGTCCATTTGCATGTAGGAATGTCCTCGTTGATGTCAACATGTATCACCTTGTCCCTGTGCATGTAGGAATGTCCTCGTTGATGTCAACATGTATCACCTTGTCCCTGTGCATGTAGGAATGTCCTCGTTGATGTCAACATGTATCACCTTGTCCATTTGCATGTAGGAATGTCCTCTTTGATGTCAACATGTATCACCTTGTCCATTTGCATGTAGGAATGTCCTCGTTGATGTCAACATGTATCACCTTGTCCCTGTGCATGTAGGAATGTCCTCGTTGATGTCAACATGTATCACCTTGTCCATTTGCATGTAGGAATGTCCTCGTTGATGTCAACATGTATCACCTTGTCCATTTGCATGTAGGAATGTCCTCGTTGATGTCAACATGTATCACCTTGTCCCTGTGCATGTAGGAATGTCCTCGTTGATGTCAACATGTATCACCTTGTCCATTTGCATGTAGGAATGTCCTCGTTGATGTCAACATGTATCACCTTGTCCATTTGCATGTAGGAATGTCCTCGTTGATGTCAACATGTATCACCTTGTCCATTTGCATGTAGGAATGTCCTCGTTGATGTCAACATGTATCACCTTGCCAATTTGCATGTAGGAATGTCCTTGTTGATGCCAACATGTCTCACCTTTCCATGTGCATGTAGGAATGTCCTCGTTGATGCCAACATTTATCACCTTGTCCATGTGCATGTAGGAATGTCCTCGTTGATGCCAACATGTCTCACCTTGTCCCTGTGCTTGTAGGAATGTCCTTGTTGATGTCAACATGTCTCACCTTTCCATGTGCATGTAGGAATGTCCTCGTTGATGCCAACATGTCTCACCTTTCCATGTGCATGTAGGAATATCCTTGTTGATGCCAACATGTCTCACCTTGTCCTTGTGCATGTAGGAATGTCCTTTCCATGTGCATGTAGGAATATCCTTGTTGATGCCAACATGTATCACTTTTTCCCTTTGCATGTAGGAATGTCCTCGCTGATGCCAACATGTCTCATCTTGCTGACGATGCCTATGCAAAACTGCATCTGCAGTTCATGAGCAAGATGTCAACCTTTGCCATATACTATCTTGGTAAGAGCAAAAACATCGCAGACACAGTGATGTAACTCATCATCGTACATATAATAATAATAATAATATGTTTCGTGTACTATTAAGTAGGTATTTAATCAGAACCGTATGCAAGATCTCTTAGTGGGGTGAGGGGGTGGGGCAAAATATGTGATCCCCGTGCGAATAAAGGTCATCCCAAAACGCACAGCTGCCACCACAGGGACCATCCATCCTCTCCTCTCTTATCGAGTCTTAAATACGCCAATGATTTAATATATATGTGTGTGTGTGTGTGTGTGTGTGTGTGTGTGTGTGTGTGTGTGTGTGTGTGTGTGTGTGTGTGTGTGTGTGTGTGTGTGTGTGTGTGTGTGTGTGTGTGTGTGTGTGTGTGTGTGTGTGTGTGTGTGTGTGTGTGTGTGTGTGTGTGTGTGTGTGTGTGTGTGTCTACGACATATATTTTTCTATCTCACCTGTGTGAAACGTGCATTATCTCTGCCCTAAGTGGCTGCTGCGGCTGTGTTTGTCTTCGCGTACGGTCAAGTTGCCTTCTGGATACTGTCTGCGTCGCGCCAGGCGGAGAAGGTGAGAATCAGCCTTCTCACCGCCATACTGAAGCAGGACATCGGCTGGTTCGACACCCACGCAGTCGGAGAACTCAACACAAGACTCACAAAGTAAGTCCCAGTAAAACCACCTTTGAACTCAGACCACCGTAGAATTGAGACCACCTTAGAACTAAGACCACCTTAGAATTGAGACCGCCTTACAATTCAGATCACCTCAAAATTAAGACCACCTTAACATTGAGATCACCTTAGAACTGAGACCACATTGGAACAAAGACCACGTTAGAATTAAGACCATCTTAGATTTAAGAACACATTAGAACTCATGCCTCCTTAGAATTGAAATCACCTTAGAATTCAGATCACCTCAGAATTAAGACCACCTTAGCATGGAAACTACCTTAGAATTATTTCAACAGGTGGTCTTGTTTCCACTATAATTTGCACTATCACTCCAGCCAGTCCTTAATGTACATTCAATACTTAATGGACATTGAGTAGTCAATGTAGTCCTACTGTAGTTTGTCAGAACCACGCTACACTATCAATGAAACATGCGCTGCTGAACAGTAGCGACATCTTTTTAAAGCATCAACTGCGAAGGAAGCAATTTTAAAGAAACTTCACGTGTAATCTCTCCTAATTAGTTGAGTGAAACAGCAATTTTGTGTTGTCGACTTACAGCGACGTGGAGAAGTTCCAGGAGGGTATCTCAAACAAGTTGAGCAACTTCTTCCAGTACTTCACTACATTCGTCCTTGGATTCATCCTTGGCTTTGTCTACGGCTGGAAGCTGAGCCTTGTCATTGTCGCTGTTAGTCCTCTACTTGTCATCTCTGGCATCTTCATGACCTATGTGAGTATCGCACGCACGCACGCACGCACGCACGCACGCACGCACGCACGCACGCACGCACGCACGCACGCACACACACAAGTTAATTAAATCATTAATTAACCGCCCCGCTAAGTGATCCATGGACGTGTCAGTCACTAACCATTTACAGCTGGTCACGGGTGTGATGACAATTAATCATTTGGTGCTTTACGTTGGTCACGGGCTTGATGACAATTACTCATTTGCTGCCCCGTAGCTGGTCACGTGTACAAAAATGTGCTCAACAATATGATCGTATTAACAAAATACAATTTAAATAAACAAAGAAACGATCAAACTGACGACACACGATGCCACGATCAACAACAGGGTAGGACACAAAAAATACTATGCTAAAATGGCGACATCTCGTGGTTGCCACATTATCGTATCTCGTTCCGTTCGAGATTTGAACCCAATAGGGTTATAAATAGCCGAATGACAGCATTGAAAAGCATGGGTCGGTGGGTTCGCTGCTACACACAGGTACGGGGTTGGACGTTTTGGCCGCTGTGCCTGGGAATGTTTTAAAACTAATTATGATTACTACTATTATTATACGAAGCTGGCCTTTCATACGGGCAATGTACCCGTATGATAAGCATAACAACCATGGGTGTGATGACAATTAATCAATTGTTGCCCTGTAGATGGTCACTGGTGCGACGACGGAGGGGTTAAAGGCGTATGCGAAGGCTGGGGCCGTCGCAGAGGAAGTCATCAGCTCCATCAGGACTGTTGTTGCATTTGGTGGCGAGAAGAAGGAATGTGACAGGTAATTATAAGAATGTGACAGGTAGCACTAAGTTTATTATTATTTGCTTTGTTGGTTCATTATTTGGAATGTAAAATCTCATATGATTGTTGACATAATTTCCTTTGGGAAAACGGTTATGTTGTCTTGCAAACAGTTATAGCATACAAACAAAATGAGTCTGAATGAGGTATTGTGCAACTATTAAATGCTGCACAATAATAATTATTATGAAGTACTATACAACTAAGAAATACCATAATGTGACGCAGATGCGGCTGTAGAACGTTGGACCCTCAACTGGGAGTCCACTTGCTGCCGTTCGAAGCATAAATCCAGTTTCGTTTAGTCACATTTGCCTCAGTTTACTCAGGTATATAAATGAGTATGGTGTTATCGTGAGAAGGTCTGCTAGGAGCAAAGTGTAACGCGCTCTGAGCAGTGACTGTTATAGAGGCGCGGTATAAATTGAACACGTTGTTTTATAGCTCTACCTTGAAGCTCTACCTTCAAGGATATATCAGCAATATCTGCGATATTAGTATAAAATGCTGCAATATATACATGCTGAGGTTCCAATTTTAATCCATTTTTATTTGTTTTGTTATAAGCAGCAATAACAATGTTCCAAAGTAAAATAAATAAATAGTAAACAGTTTGCATATCCACACATTCTTTGTGATATCCCCTAGGTATGTCTTGCGCAATACAGGTTAATGTTAAGCAGCACGTGTAGGCGTGTGTTTGAGTGGTTTGCTGCTATAAATGATTTATATGATCTCTGACAGATACGGGGATAACTTGACAGAAGCAAAGAAGTTTGGAATACGGACGGGCCTCGTTAGTGCAGTTGGCATTGGTTTGATATTCTTCATTATGTTCTGTGTGTATTCCCTGGCGTTCTGGTACGGAGCCAAGTTGGTGCGTGGAGGAGACATGACAGCAGGCAACATGATCATTGTGAGTGCTCATTGTAGTACAGTAATAATTACTCATGGACAGGAGTAACGCAAATGTCAAAGTTAAATATTGTTGTGGCAGTTTCGTGATAGTTTGCTAGCATGCTTCAGTCACCTTAGTCTCAGAGTTAGGCCTACTGGCAGTGTCAGTGTTAATTTGGTGAGCTAGTTGACACCGTGATGTCATTTTATGTTAACCAGTCCCATGGACTAAGCTGCATTACTGATTTGGTTATAATGTGCAATTGTGAAAAGCAACTGTAGGCCCCATGCATTGATTACGTGTGCATGTATAGATGTATGTACTTTTTAGCTGATGTTTCCTTTTTAAGGTATTCTTTAGTATATTAGTTGGGGCTTTCTCACTGGGAAATGGCACGTCAAGCCTGACGGCATTTGCATCAGGACGAGCGGCAGCATATGAACTGTGGCAGATCCTTGATAAGGTAAGTTGGAGCATTTAATGTTTAATGTTAGGCGAATTGTGTATGTTTATTTTATAGTTTTGTTTACGTATCGTGGATCTAATGCTAGCGATATGCGACGTCTCAATAGGAGTCTTCTCGACCATTTATGTTGTTACTGCTAATTATCTATGTGTAGACCTACATTTACTTTGGTAACAATAAACTCGTCTCATGTGAGTGGCTGAACAGTTTAACAAGATTACCATCTACAGTAACAACTCCAGATGGCAAGTGGACAAGTGGACAAGTGGACAAGTGGACAAGTGGCAAGTGGATAAGTGGACAAGTGGACAAGGAAGTCATTGGCTTATCCTGAGGCCAACAGTTAGTCATCTATGTGTATATAACCCACCCTTCTGAGATTGTTGTCAACTGTCTGACAGTTGCATCTGTTTGTGTCCGACAGACGCCACCGATTGACAACAGCTCTAAAGAGGGCGTCCAACCTGCAAGCATGGATGGTAACATACACCTGGAAAACGTCGTATTTTCCTACCCCTCCCGGCCAGGGGTGCAGGTGAGTCACGGGGCCAGGGCATGTCATTGTTTACCTACAAGGCTCACTTTTTCATTTTATGTTAGTTGAAATGGAACAGGTACAGACAAATTCAACTTTACGTTCTCAACTAATATACGCCATTTTGGCGGTCATTTCGTTTATGCGCTCATGGTGAAATAACATGCTTACTTACAGATGTTGACCGGGCTGAGGCTGGGTGTAGACGTGGGTCAAGTCATGGCCCTAGACGGTGACAGTTGTTGTGTGCGTGCGTGCGTGCGTGCGTGCGTGCGTGCGTGCGTGCGTGCGTGCATTCGTGTGTGGTCATGGAGAATGTTTATTTTAAGGCGTTGACTGGACTGAGTCTGGACGTAGCCGTGGGTCAGACTGTGGCCCTGGTCGGTGTCAGTGGTCTTGTGTGGTCATGGAGAATGTTTACCTTCAGGTGTTGACTGGACTGAGTCTGGACGTAGCCGTGGGTCAGACCGTGGCCCTGGTCGGTGCTAGTGGCTGCGGCAAAAGCACCGTCATCCAGCTCATCCAGCGCTTCTACGACCCACTCGGTGGCGCCGTCTACATCGACAACCAGCCAATAAATGAGCTCAATGTCCGCTGGCTGCGACGCCGGATTGGGGTGGTCAGTCAGGAGCCCGTGTTGTTCGCAACGACGATCGCGGAGAACATACGATACGGGTTGGAGGGTGTCAGTCAGACCGACATTGAGAAGGCAGCTATTGAGGCTAATGCACATGACTTTATCATGAAACTACCCAAGGTTTGTGTTCTTACAACAACATTGAGAAGGCAGCTATTGAGGCTAATGTACATGACTTCATCATGAAGCTACCCAAGGTTTGTGTTCTTACAACAACATTGAGAAGGCAGCTATTGAGGCTAATGCACATGACTTCATCATGAAGCTACCCAAGGTTTGTGTTCTTACAACAACATTGAGAAGGCAGCTATTGAGGCTAATGTACATGACTTCATCATGAAACTACCCAAGGTTTGTGTTCTTACAACAACATTGAGAAGGCAGCTATTGAGGCTAATTTACATGACTTCATTATGAAACTAACCAAGGTTTGTGTTCTTACATCAACATTGAGAAGGCAGCTATTGAGGCTAATGCACATGATTTCATCATGAAACTACCCAAGGTTTGTGTTCCTTACAACAACATTGAGAAGGCAGCTATTGAGGCTAATGGCGGCCATTTTAATGGTGTTCCCACTGGTTACCACACTGGGTACCAATCATTTCTGATTCTACATATAAGAAAGTACTTGTCCAGTGTATTGTCCATCAAACGTCATGCTTCTATCACGATTTAGACAATTCATGTATGTTTTTCGGCCATCTTGGAAATGACGGTCGTTTTATTGGTGTTCATATTGTTTCCGACGTCGGGTACCAATAATTTCTTATTCTACGTATAATAAAGTGCTCGTCCACCACATTTAAAGCTGCTTCCTCAAATGGTTCACCCATCGTGAATCCGGTTCATTTATGTCAAGAAGTGTAGTGTGTGACTAGCTTAAGCAATGGCGCAGTCCGTTTAATAAAAACCATATTTTTGTTCAAGTTATCGAAAGAATTTACTTCATTCATTAGATCTGGTAGGGATCAAAATAGTGGATATCCAAAATGGTGAACATTGTGCGGGTCAATGCCGATCATGGCCGTGACTTCGTTAACTGATGATTTCACAAAGACTACATAAAAGTTGCACAAACCAGCTAGTATGTTGCAATGGATACTAGGTAGGTTTAGTTTTTCGCAAAATTAATTTGAAATGAGACTAGCAAAAAAATCGAATTGAGGAGGGACCTTTCATTCTTCTATCAAGTTAAAAATGTTGAGCTTAACGGCTGCATTATAGTTATTTCTTCACAGAAATATGATACATTGGTTGGTGAGCGAGGAGCACAATTGAGCGGGGGACAGAAACAGCGAATCGCCATCGCCCGTGCCCTCGTCCGTGATCCCAGAATCCTCCTGCTTGATGAAGCGACGTCGGCTTTAGACACGGAGAGCGAGGCCACAGTTCAAGCTGCACTTGATAAGGTGCAGTGTCAAAAAAAGCCTTCCCTTTCAGTTTTCATTATAATAACTAATTGAAATTGGATCCATATTTTTAGTGAGCCCATAGCAACGAATGTCACAAGTGTTGTTTCTTTTTGTTTAACAATTCACCTTGATCATTCATGCGATTAGGGCCGAAATCCACTGTGTCTATCAGTCATTATGAACGCCACCATGTCAGCCAGTAGGATATTTGGTACCGTAAATATTGTATTTGAGGTCTTATCTTTATTTGAAATTACGCCCCCAACTTTCAGATCAATCCTGACGTAACTCAACACGCTTTGTTGTAGGCAAACACCTTATTTGAAGCTATATCACACTTAACGATTTAACAATATTGTTAAGTGTGGTCAATTGTGCTTGCCCGTTTAATGGAATTAAGAAATTAACTAAAATTGTTCATTTGGAAGATTGTAATTGATTTTGTGCAACTTCAAATAGAGGTTGCGCCTTAAACAAGACTGTAGTTCTACGGGTAACGTTCCGTGTGTCTGTAACAATGCTTTGTGATATAGGCTATTGTGATATAGGCTATTGTGATATAGGCTATTGTGATATAGGCTATTGTGATATAGGCTATTGTGATATAGGCTATTTGTGCCACTGCCCGTATTTGTAATGTTCATGTTAATGGTGCAGGCACGCATGGGCCGCACTACCATCGTGGTGGCGCATCGTCTGTCGACCATCAAGACGGCTGACCTGATCATTGGCATGAAGGACGGCACGGCCGTAGAGCAGGGCTCACACGAAGAGTTGATGGAACACAAGGGCATATACTACGAACTCGTCACTCGGCAGGCAAGCACTGCAGGAAATTTAACATTTACGAGGAATATTTCTTCTCATCAGCCCAACATTGGCCTACCAGTTTTGCTCATTGACCCATAAATAGTGGCATCAAAACACTCAAACAATGTCTTGCTCATTGACCAAGCATACTTTACTATACAGACGTAGGGGCTAATGTTAGCTTAACATAATATGCCTGCGGCAGCACTGTATAATCATGACATTGAGATTATTCTGGATTTTAATAATCTATGAATTGTGTGTATTTCAGATGAAGTTCACTACTAAGGAGGGAGCCGGCGCAGGCGAGGAGGGAGAAAATATTGGTAACATGTCTCAATTTGTATATATACACTAGCTTGAGAATATATGTGTAATGACACCACTTGTATTTGTAATTTGTGTTTGGGTGAATAGAGTATTAATAGTAGAACATGTACTAAGCATGTATTATGTACGTAGGCCTACAAAGTAGCTACTGGATAAACATTGCAAGCACATTATTGTGTCACAAATCTGAACATGCTACAAGCACATACTGGTCTGATCACATAACTAAACTGAGTTTAGGATCTATAATTAGTCCGTCAGGTAATGATAATGTTATCCAAATGTTGTAGGTCGGTTTCCTGAGATAGTCGCGGATGACATAGATGATACGATAACCAACAAAGAGCCCACTTGCCGATTACTGTCCACTGAAGACGACCACAACAAGCAAGCTGTTGATACGGTGAGATCCACGCATATTCAATTCTATTATGTGTCGTCTATTAACAAGATTTAACAAGATTTGCCATCCAAGCCAAAGGCCCAGATGGCAAGTGGACAAGGAAGCCATTGGCTTATCGAGAGTCCAACAATGTTCATTTACTTATAACCCGCCCTCCTGATATATGTGTCAACCTTGTTTTTAAACATATTCACGCTGGTAGCAGTTACACAATCTGTAGACAATTTGTTCCATTCATTTATTGTCCTCTGTGAGAACGAGTGCTTCCTGATGTCCAATCTACATTGATCCTTTACTAATTTTACCTCATGTCCTCTAGTTCTGCTATCCTTCTTGAGTGAGAAAAACATATTTCTATCAATAATTTCATACCCATTCAATATCTTAAAAACTTCAATCTGATCTCCTCTTAACCTCCTTGTCTCTAGAGTTGTTAAACCACATTCTTTCAGGCGTTCTTCATAACTAAGGTCTCTAAGTTCTGGAATCATTTTAGTTGCTCTCCTTTGTATGCGTTCAAGCGTATCTATATCCTTCTTACGATATGGTCTCCATGCTTGTATACAGTATTCTAAATGAGGTCTAACTATTGCTTTATAAAGAGGTATAATTAACTTTTTTCCCTTGTATGTTATGTTTCTTCTAATCAATCCAAGAATTTGATTACCCTTTGAAGCTGCAATACCACACTGCTCTGAAACTTTCATATCAGCGCTTATTGTAACTCCTAAGTCCTTTTCTTTTACAGTAGTACCCAGAACAGTATCTCCCATTTTATAGTTTACATTCAAGTTCCCATGTCCTGTATGTAGGCATTTACATTTCCCAAAATTGAACAGCATCTGCCATTTCTCAGACCATTTCACTAATCTGTCTAGATCGTTTTGTAAATGTTGTTTATCACCATCAGTATTAACCTTTCTAAACAGTTTTGTGTCATCCGCAAATTTCAGTACGTTACTTGTTATACTGTCGTCCAAGTCATTGATATAAATTAAGAATAATATAGGTCCTAGTACTGACCCTTGAGGTACCCCACTCAAAACCGATTTCCAATTTGAAACTTCTCCATCTACTACAACTCGTTGTCTTCTGTCAGTCAGCCATTGTTCTATCCAGTCAGTTATGCTATCCCCGATACCATGGGCTTTTAATTTAAGTAGCAATCTTTGATGTGGCACTTTGTCAAAAGCTTTCTGAAAATCTAAGTAGATAATATCTACTGGCGATCCCACGTCTATCCACTTAGTGATTTCTTCCAAAAAACATAACATATTTGTTAAGCATGACCTTGCTTTAAGGAATCCATGTTGAGATGAATTTAATAATTTATGCTTAACGAGGAAGTCCACCATATGGTCTTTAATTAACCTTTCTAATAATTTACAAATCACTGACGTTAAACTCACTGGTCTGTAATTCTCTGACTTATTTCTCGAACCCTTTTTAAATAATGGTATGATGTTTGCTTCTTTCCATTCAAACGGAACAACTCCCTCTTTTAATGACAAGTTGAATACTCTTGCAAGTGGTATACTGATTTGATCTACTGTTTCCATTAGTAATTTTGGAGGAATCCCATCCACTCCCGGTGATTTGTTATCCTTCATTGCCCTTATTTTCTTAGCTACCAATTCTGGAGTTACAACTAACGGTCCTAAATATTCAGATTTAGCCCCCTGAAATTTAGCATCAGCAACTGGTAATGAACTAATATCTTCCTTGGTAAACACTGAACTGAAGTAACCATTTAGGTCTTCCGCCATTAAAAAACCCTGTGATATTATATTTCCAGCACTGTCTTCTAGAGGTCCAACCTTGTCTTGTACATTTTGTTTACTCCTGACATATGCATAAAAACTCTTGCTGTCATTTTTTATGTTACATGCCAGTTTTTGCTCATAGCTTCTTTTAGATTGTCTGATTTCAGTTGTAGCTGCATTAAGTGCCTCTTTGTATTTTGCATAGTCTTCTTCCTTTCTGGTACGCCTATAAACCCTCCACATAGTTTGTTTTAGCATTATTTTTCTAATAGCCTCTTTTGACAAATGTTTCTTTCTACACCGTTTTCCTTGTTTTCGGAAGGGAACAAATTTATCGATGATACTCTCAATTTCATATTTAAGAATGTTCCAGCATTCAATTGCGGTCTTATTCATCAGCATGTTATTCCAATCTAGCTGTGCTAAGTATTTTCTCATATCTTTGTAGTTACCTTTGTGGAAGTTTCTCTTGTACGTTTTCTTATTTTTACTTTCTGATTTTACATTGATGTCAAAATGTATTTGATTATGGTCACTATTACCCAATGGTTCAATTATTTTTACATTGTCCACTAATTCTTTTTGTGATGACAAAACTATATCTAATACATTTTCTCCCCTGGTTGGTTCTAGTACGTGCTGAGTAAGAAAGCTATCCTGGATTAAACATAGAAATTGTTGATCCTCAATCCCTGTGCTCTCTAGAGAATTCCATTGTATGTGTCCATGGTTAAAATCTCCCATTATGATACATTCCCCTTTACTAACTTCCTTTATAGCGTTTTTTATTTTTGTGTTGTCCTCTTCGTTTATGTTTGGACTTCGGTAAACTAATCCAATAGTTAATTTTGAATTTCCTGAAACAATTTTGCACCAAACAGCTTCATCGCAATCTGCTTCCCTTTCTAGTTTTATTTCATAAGCCTGAATAGATTCTTTAACATATAAAATAACTCCCCCGCCCCTTCTTCCTATTCGATCTTTCCTAAACATTACGTATCCTGTCAGTCCTAATTCAGCATCTGTAATATCTATGTTGGCCCATGATTCAGTTATACCAATTATGTGAGGGTCAATATCTTCTACCATAATGTTTAATTCGTTTTTCTTATTTACTATGCTCCTTGCATTTAAACATACGCATATATAACCTTTTTCAGAGATGTTTTTCGGATGATTTGATATTGGTTTATCTGTGCTAGTGGCCTCTTGTTCTGCTTGAGACACCTCTAGGTAACCCCCCTGCACTTCTAGTTTAAAGAATGTTTACTTCCAAAAACATTTGTCATTGTACCCAAGTCGCTATCTACTGCTGCTGAAAGTTTGTCCGCGAATACTGCCGCCCCCTTTCCACTTAAATGAAGCCCATCCTTCATGTACATATCTGCCCTCCCAACAAAACTTCCCCATAAATCCACAAATCCAACTTCCTCTTCCCTACACAGCCTCTGGACTAACATGTTAATTGCCATCCCCCGACAATTTCGATATTTGTGACCCCTCCTGCCCATTACAGGTAAAATCCCTGACAGTATTACCTGCTCAACCCGCGTCTGTTTTAGTGTTCTGACCAACTGCCTATATTTCCTAACTATGGCAGTTGTACCCTCCCTCTCTACGTTATTTGTCCCTACGTGTACTAAAACAGATCCACCCTTACCCGAGCCTACGATGTTTTTTACCCTCTCAGTTATCGCCTCTATTTTGGCTCCATTAGTGCAGTGCTGGACTGGCGCGTGTACGCCGAAGCGTTGTTCGAAAGTAGTTCAGTTTACTCTTATTGGCGTGCATGTCAAAAAGTGGAAAATAATATATTTGTATATCATGTGACAGGAGGAAGATCTTCCCGAAGCTTCAATGCTGCGAATTCTGAAGTTAAACTCCCCTGAATGGCCATACATCGCTGGTGGCCTATTGACTGCTCTCATTGTGGGTGGACAGAATCCCTGTTTCGCTATCATCTTCAGTGAATTTCTTGATGTAAGTTTGCCAGTTGCTGGATAATATGTATATATGTATATGGAACATTCTAAACTTAAATAAGATTTTATTAGAGGAAGATGGATGTAAGGTTAAATCGTATATTGGAAAACGTTAATTTCTCAGAGGAAGATAAGTATAAATGAACTGTCTATTGACTGTAAACAACATAAAAGGAAATACATTTAGAAACAAAGTGAACCAGTGTCTACCAGGGCACCAGACATGAACAACATTGGAAGGGTGAATAAATCTATTGATTAATCGTTGAATTGCTGTTGTTTGTCGACATGCCATGTCGGACTTGATGCTTTGAATGAAGTCTTGCTGAACTATATACACTGGTTTGCAGGTGTTCCGACTCACAGACCTGGATGAGCAGAAGCGTCTGTCCAACCTGTATTCACTCATGTTCCTTGTCATTGCCATTGTCACGGGAACAGCCATGTTCTTCCAGGTCAGTTCTGTTTGTCACTCGCTGTCCATCGTCACCACTGCTGTTCTACGTTTGAACATTGGTAACAATAACTTTTAACAGTTTTGAAATATCATTCTGTCTTCAAGTCATTTTAAGAAATTTATCGTACAATAATAACAAAAAGTAGCTGTTTGGACCTGTGTTGTTATGCTTGAAGACTTAGTTTTTTTTACAGTGAAACAATGTTTATATTGTTCCATCGGATAATATTTTCATGGGGTGTAAAATATGTTATTTTCTCACTATGCATTGCCAACAAACTATTATTCTTTAAAAAATCATTAAATATAATAATACTCATGATGGGAAATTTGTAAAATATAACCTGGTGTCCCTGCAATAGCTACACATGACCACTTTGTGTTAGTTTAGGCGTATTGGAGGCTATGTCACATAGTTGCTAGCTTCAGTACTTGTACGACTATATTTACAAATCTGAAAAAACGTCTTCTTTCAGATTTTCCTCTTCAGTGTCTCAGCTGAATGTTTGACATTACGGTTGCGACAGATAGTGTTTAAAGGCCTGCTGCGTCAGGTAGGATCATTTGTTTGTTTTCTTATTTGCTGGCTGTCTGTCTGCATCTCTATCTCCCAGTGCATCCACGCGACTGTCCACTGATATTGTTGTCTGTGCAGGAAATCGGCTACTTTGATGATCACAGAAGAGCGACTGGTGCACTGACCACTCGACTGTCCACCGATGCGTCAGCCGTTCATGGAGTTAGTCTGGAGAAGTTGCGCTTTATTTTCTCGTAGCCAATATCCTGCGTTTTAATTTGTGAACATTCTATTTTGAAAATAATATTTTAATGTTTGATTGAAAGGGTTGGGCAATCCTGTCCTTGGCTCTGATTCATTCAATAAAAATTGGCTCCGGCATAAAAGGCCGCAATTAACAGCACTGTAGTCATTCGATAGGTTTGCAGCCAGTTGATCATTATTTAAGTAATTGCATAATTGTAATATCGTTGTGAGTTGTTTAGCCCAATGGCCATTACAGTATGGCCTACAGTTGTATTAAAACATGTTACATAATTCTTTATTTCCCCTTTGAATCTTCCACAAGAATTATACTCAGTTTGTACATTGTCGACAGGCTTCTGGGGTAAAACTGGCAGCGACACTCCAGGGTGGCGTGAGCATCATTGCCGGCGTCCTGATTGGCTTCATCTACAGTTGGCAACTCACTCTTGTCATTCTTGCTTTTGCTCCCTTTCTCGTCATAAGTGGCACCCTTCAGATTAAGATGATGGCGGGCAACATGGGCATGAGCCAGGGAGCCCTAGAGGAAGCTGGCAAGGTGGGTCTTGTTTACCATTTACAGTTTGTAATTTAAATTAGAGGCTATTAACATGACCTTGTCAAACTGAATGTTGGCCTACGTAATTACAATTCAGCTTCCACCCTAAGCTCTTTCCGCACATAACCAAACCAGTATTGTATCATTCATATTATATTAAATTTATTAAACATAATTGGTCATGTGTAATACATGTTATACATTATGACCATGTGCGTGCGGGATAAGACATAGGAACTGTCTTGCCCCGTATGCACTACGTGTTTCTTGACACGATGTATACAAAACACAACATACCATTGTCCATTTTGTATTGCTTGACCTGTCAACTGATTAATACTATTATTATGTCATCAATTAAGTTCATGATGCATATCATTTTATAGTGAGTTGCACCGTTTTGCTATTGCCAAAATATTAGATCAGAGCGTATAACAGTACATATATAAAGGTTAAAAAATACTGATTTAATTACATATGTCTCGTGTTGCTGAGCTTTCAGGGTGAATATCCGATATATGTTAGCTTCATTTTGCACCAAATGTTGGGACGTTCAGAGTTTTATATTTTGCGTACGTGCTGGGGGGCGTCTTACATTCAGGGGCCGTTTTGCCCCAGGTTACCCTGATCGTAATCAGTCATAATATGAGATATATTTACTATTCAGATATATAACTTGCAGGAATATTGCAGTTTGGTTTGATATGTCCATATTATATAAAGCATAATGTCAAGTCGCTTAAAAATTGTACAATTTATTATTTTATGTCATTTATTAAGTCACGGAAAACCCACACATTAGCTCAATTTCGACAGCTTTCTATATTTGACCCACAAAGAGTAATACCACTTCGGTAAAACTTAATGTTCATGTATTACTTATCTATATAAAAAGGCAACAAAAGTTGGGGGTTCCCGTGCAAATTGTTAGAATATCTGACATAGTAACCGCTACGTCACCAACAAAACTGTTATCAAAAGCTATATTTTACCCACAAAGAGTAATGTCAATTCAATAAAAGTTGGCGGAAATGTTAATTTATTATTCATCTCTATATACATAGAAAAAAACTAATGAAGTGCCTGACAAAACATTAAGGTTTGCTCTCTTACAATCACACGCGCTACTTGTATTGTGTTTAAATTGTACTTTTTCCGATTCTTATTAATGTTCTTTTACAACAAAAACATTTATCATTTATGTTTATTATTGGCATAAAGGACATAGCTTCAATCGACAGTATAACTTTTGTGTTGATTTCATGTTACGACTGCGCAAACCGATGCGCACAATGCTTGATTTCAAGGTAGTCGGCCACCTTAACCACTTCTGTTTTGGTGCACTGCCAAGCTTGGATCTCTGAGGATTTTAGCGCAATAAAAATGTTTTATATTGCATGTTCACTACATACATCCTCTCAAGATACAATAATTCT
This sequence comes from Lamellibrachia columna, assembly GCA_963662155.1. Lineage (NCBI taxonomy): Eukaryota > Metazoa > Annelida > Polychaeta > Sabellida > Siboglinidae > Lamellibrachia > Lamellibrachia columna. Next base: position 54,411,829 of record OY759270.1, on the reverse strand, counting down.
TCCTGCAGATCGCTACAGAATCGATGGAAAACATTCGCACAGTTGCTTCTCTGTCAAAGGAGGCTCACTTTGTGAAGGAATACCAGAAGTTGACAAACATACCGTACAAGTGGGTTGATCTGTTTGTCCATCAACACGGAATGAACGTCAGTGTTTAATATTTTAATTCAATACTGTAATATTCTGTATTACGCTGTCAACACATGCCTTCCGTCCATGCCCGAGTGTCCTGCTCTAATAGTCGTCCCGGTAATATTTATTGAAACCTTACTATAGGTGGCAGCACCTGACGGTCACGATATTACATCCACCCCTTAATTAGAATTAAACTTCAACTAAAATATAATGGCGCTCTAAGCTAATATGACGCTCTAAGCTAATATGGCACTCTAAGCTAAGAGTCCAAACTTAAACAAGTTTATAGTCGCGTTCGTTGACTTCATCGCGGCTACATCTGCTCGACCAGGCGACCAGGAGGTTTCGAGACGCGTGACGATCTTCTCGGACCGGCCGTCTCGACAGGTCGCTGCTGAGTCGGCTCGTCGTTGAGTGGTACGACTGGAGCCGTGTCGGGAGCCGCCGTCTCCATCTCGCTGTCGGTGTCTTCTTCGACAGGCGGAAGATCTCTCTTTGATGCGTACGGCAGGTGGCGAAACATGGACACGTTGCGCGTCACTTTCGACCCGCACGAACGCCTCGCTGTGAGCATAGAGGCCTTGCGCTCGACCACCACTAGCGGACGTGGGTCGAACGGAGTGGAGAGCTTGTTGGTTCTCCGCTGCCTCACGAGGACAATGTCCCCTTTGCCGATCGTTGACTCGACTCGTACTCTCTTCTCGGCCTGTGCCTTCATGCGCAGCTTTGCGACTGCGTCGTTCTGCCGCACGATCTTCTCCTCGGCAGAGTGATGTCGCTTGACTTCTGGCAGCTTGGTTCGAGGATCTCGTGCGAAGAGCAGACGGTGTGGCGTGAACGCTGTCGTCACATGAGGTGTACAGCGATAGGCTCTTAGAAACTGTCGCATCTCCTTCCTCCAAGCTTTGCCACTGATGTTTGCTGATTTCAGAGCTTTCATTAGCGGTTTGTTGAATGCTTCTGCTTGAGCATTTGCCTGTGGCCAAAGTGGCGTTATCTTGCGATGTCTGACGTTGTTCTCTTGCATGTACGACTGCCATACGTGGCCGCTGAATGGCGGACCGTTGTCGGACTTCACTACTTCGGGGTAGCCCAACAGGCTAAAGACGCCGTCGACCACCGGGATCACTGTCTCTGCTGACGTGCTTCTCACCACCTCAACCACCGGGAAGCGTGAGAACTCATCGACCATCACGAGTAGGTACTCTCCCGTTGGAAGTGGACCGCAGAAGTCGATGCTAATCTCCAACCACGGACCTCTTGGTAACGCCGACATCGTCAGTGGCTGCGTGTCTCGACGTGTGCTGTTTGCTTGACATGGGATGCAGCTCCTCACCGCCTCTTCTACCGCCACGTCGACACCGGGGAACCACACCTTCGAGCGTAAAAGTGCCTTCGTCTTGGACATCCCCTGATGTCCGTCGTGTGCAAGCTCGACGACGCGTTTCTGTAGATTAGTGGGGATGACGATCTGGTAGTCTTTCATGACGAGATCGGAACTCTCGTTGACGGTTAAGACATCTTTCACTCTGTTGAAGCTGCAGAGAGAGTCGTAGTCGACGCCTAGACCACCATACTGCGTCACGTCATGCCACTTGTTCTTCTGGATCAATTTGATTACAGCCTGCAGTGTTTCGTCTTTGGCTGTTTCTCGTTTCACCTCTTCAACAGACATTGCCATCGGTGTCGCGACCGATGCGAGGGCGTTCACGTAGTGTTCCGCCATTTGCTGTTCACGGCTCCGTTTGATGTTCAACCTGGCCGGGTGACGAGACATGTAGTCGGCAGGATTACTGGTACCTGGCCGATACTTGACGATCATGTTGTATGGTTGCAGACGTAGTCCCCATCGCTCGATCCGCAGAGGAGGTCTTGCCTTCTGCCAGATGGACTCCAATGGCTTGTGATCGCTGATGACCGTGAAGCGAGGTGCACCCTTGATGAATCGATTGAAGTGCTCACACGCCCAGACCACTGCTAGCGCCTCGCGTTCAGTCTGACTGTAGCGTGCCTCGACACCTGTCAGAGCTCTGCTGGCGTATGTGACAACACGTTCTTCTTGCACCAGCAGTGCCGCCAAGCCGACTGGACTTGCATCCACCACGATCTCTATGTCCTTCTTCATGTCGAAGTACGCGTTTGTTGCAGACTCCTCGAGACTGGCTTTCACCTTTTGGAAGGATGCAGCCTCCTTCGCACCCCACCTCCACTCAGATGTTTGCTTCGTGAGATACCGCAATGGTTCGGTGATTGTTGCGAAGTTCTCGATGAATCTGGCACTGTATTGAGCCATGCCCAGGAATGAGCGAACTTCAGATGGATTCTGTGGCTCGTTGGCTGCGTGAAGGTCAGCTACCTTTTTCGGATCAGGCGAGACTCCCTCACTGGAGAACACGAGTCCAAAGAACTCGATTTTCTTCTTTGCAAACTCGCACTTCTCGAGATTAGCCGTCAGCCCAGCGTTCTGAAGTCTCTCGAGCACGCTCTTCAATGCTTCGTCGTGAGACGCCTTGTCGACTCCAAAGATTGCGATGTCATCGCTGATGTTGATGGCGCCTGAGACTCCTTGGATGACCGTCTGGATTTCATGTTGGAATACCTCGGCAGCTGCGTTTATTCCGAACGACAGCCTCTTGTACTGGTACAGTCCAACGTGCGTAGAGAATGTCGTGATGTAACGACTGGATGGGTGTAGGACCAGCTGATGATAGCCGGATCGCAGATCAATCTTACTGAAGATCGTTGCGCCGTTGAATTGTGTGATCAGCTCATCGAGGGTTGGCGTGACGTGTCGCGTGCGCAGAATGGCCTTGTTAGCCGCTCTCATGTCGACACACAGCCTGATTTCGTCCGGCTTCTTCGGCTTTGGTGGCGTGACGATTCTGGACACCCACTCCGTTGGACCCGACACCTTCTCTATTATATCTGCGGCTTCAAGCTTGTTGATTTCTTTCGCGACTTTCTGCTGTTGGTGGAACGGAACACGATTGTGCCGCACTGCGACAGGTGGCACTGACTTGTCAATGTGAAGTTTCACTTGCACACCCTTCAAACGACCAATGCCTGTCCACAGTTTCGGAAACTGATCGATTACCTTCTGGCCATAGTCATCGGAGCTGATGGCACGATTGACTCCGATTTGCAGAAGACCCAGCGACTCTGATGTGGCTTTGCCTAGCAGTGGAGTTGCTTCTCCCTCGACGATCAGGAACTCGCTGCGAGCTGTTCGCCCGTCATCTAGAGTGATGTCAGCCTTGACGGACTGTCGGACGTTAATTGGTGGTGAACTGTATGGATGAATCTTTCGACGACATTGGATTAGTCTGACACCCTGTTGCACCAGCTGTTCTTTGCAGGTTGAGTTTATGATGTCGCACGTCGATCCAGAATCGATTATCATCGTTGTCTTCACACCACCGATTGTCACCTCTACTGTCTCACCACGCGCAGTTGAGAACGTGTATTCATCTTCGTACTCCCCCTCAGAGCCACTCGCCGACTCACTGACGTGTCTGACAGCATGCTTCTGTGTACGACTCTCATGACGTTGCGGTGCACGTGACTGTGCGTTATTGTTTCGGCAGACTTTGCTGAAATGCCCGATTCTTCCACACTTGAAACACTTTGCATTTGCAGTACATCGACAGGACTCAGCTGCGTGCCCACGTCGACCACACTTTGTACAGTTCTGTTGCTGAGATCTGTTGTCCGAGTGCACTGGTGGACGTCTCGTCTCCTTCTGCTGCATGTGTAGCTTGGGCCTGTTGCCCCTTCTCGGCTCCACCATCATGTAGGAACGTTCACCCCCTTCGGACATCTGTGCTGCTTGCCGCTCTGAGGCCTCCATTGCAGCTGCGAGGTCAAGGACGCGCTCTAGTTTCAAGTCTCTTTCTGCCAGCAACTTCGTCCGTAGACGCTTCGATTTGCAGTTGTCGATGACTTGATCTCGTATGAAGTCGTGAATCTGATCACCGAACTCGCACAGACTGGCCAGCTGACGCAATCGCGTTACGAATTGTCCTACGCTTTCACCGTCGCTTTGTACGGCCTTGCGGAACATATGACGGTTGTACGACGTGTTTTTGCGAGGCGTAAAATAATCTGTTACTTTAGCCTTAGCTGTTTCGTACGTTGTGCCGGTTTCTGACAGCGTATAGAAGATGTCTTGAACCCCTTCACCAGCGCAGTGTAGCAATAGCTGCCGTTTTTGGTTGTCATCTTGAACACCCGACGCGCCTACATACAATTCGAATGAACGAATCCAACGCTCCCAACGCTGACACAAACTGTTTGCGTCACCGTGTGCATCGAACGGTTGTACTGCACTTACGTTTAGTGACACTGCCATTGTTTGACCAGTGTTTTGTTCGTTTTACTCGTCGCCAATGTAATATTCTGTATTACGCTGTCAACACATGCCTTCCGTCCATGCCCGAGTGTCCTGCTCTAATAGTCGTCCCGGTAATATTTATTGAAACCTTACTATAGGTGGCAGCACCTGACGGTCACGATATTACAAATACATTTTTGATAAAACGATTCAGTTATACTGCGAAGTAATAACAACATTATTACATCTGTGTTAAGTTTTTTTTTACCAAAAACAATCAGTGATGTTGTCCATCGTAATATAATTGTGTATAATTGACAGGATTAATATTGAATAATGCTAAGGAAACCCTAACTATATGAGCAATGGTATACTAGAAAGACTTCCCCTGTGTGAGATGTAACTAGATATGACGAATTACGATGGGCATATGATGAAGAGGGACGTCAGCACTCACAAGGAATACAGTGGGGATAGGATAATGAGGGACGTCAGCACTCACATGCCCTTGTGTGAATTTACAGACAGAGTCTGAAGAAGGCACATCTCATAGGGATCGCGTTCTCCTTCTCTCAAGCTCTCGTCTACATTGTCCACGCTGTGGCATTCTACTTTGGTGCTTGGCTCGTTGAGCACCGTGGACTGCAGTTTGTTGACGTTTTTAAGTAAGTAAATCATTCTACTTTGGTGCGTGACTCAGTGAGCACTGCTGACTGCAGTTTGTTGACGTATTCCAGCAAGTCTTTGGCAGGGCTGCGAATCTTCTGCGGAATTCCGCATTGTTCAGATAACATTTTATTTAATACTTGATCATAGTAGTCATACGCATAATTATTTATTACCATGGAGTGTGTTTCATATAAACTTGAAGGAAACCGTTTAGTTGTTAATGAACGTGAGACTCGGCGAAGCTTACGTAGGTAGTCCGTCAAACGTGATGTACGCAGTGGCGTACCCACTTGATGTACGCAGTGGCGTACCCACTTGATGTACGCAGTGGCGTACCCACTTGAGGATATTCGGCAAATATGGCAATATTTTACAGGGCATCAATCGACGTAGACACAGTCTTAGAGCTACTTCACAAATTTATTATAAAAGGCGACATATTTATGTTAGTGAAAAGAAAGTATTGGTTGCAGAGTAGATTAGACGAAACATATTGACACATCAATATTATATAAGTAGCTACAGCCCGCAGCGCACTAGCCGGTTTTTCGTCGGGGGACTGCAGATTTTTCATCGGGGTTAACTTTGTCGGGCCATCAGCTCGCAGGACACTGGCCGATATTTTGTCGCCGACATTTTCTTCACGATTACACGTCTCCAGTGGCGAATTTGGAATTAAGCAAACATGGCGGCGCTCACACCACACGCGGCGGCGCTCACACCACACGCGGCGGCGCTCACACCACACGCGGCGGCGCTCACACCACACGTGGCGGCGCTCACACCACACGTGGCGGCGCTCACACCACACGTGGCGGCGCTCACACCACACGTGGCGGCGCTCACACCACACGTGGCAGTGATGGGGAGAAGAAGACAGAAGCTAGCTTTGTTCGTCTTGATTATGATACGGAGGATAAGCAAACAAAACAAAATCCTTCCGCCTATTGAAATCATCTAAAAATCCACAGTTACACTGTCAACATATTCTACCAGCAAACTTGCCAATGTGCCTGCTCAAATGCAGTTGAGTCAGATGATATGATTTTTTAAAATTACACATCTAAAATTACTGTTCTCTACATCAGGAAGTCTAATTGAGGCATGATCCCAGTTATCATCGTGGCCACCATGTTTACAATGACGTTTGTGCGTGTAACTGCAATCACGCTTCCTGTTGGTCGCCAATCGCGCAAGCCCCGATAATTTGTCGGAGTCTGCAGCACACTAACCTACAAGGCTCGCCAGGACGTCCTGAGATCTAGCACTGTCAGATATTATTTGACAAGCCCCGATCTTGTCGGAATTCGGATCACACTTGCCGACAACTGAAGATTATTTGTCTCCCGACGAAAAATCGGCTGCGGGCTTTAGAACAACGTTGTTTGCTTGAACACAGCAAAACAATTACATATAAAAACCTTATACTGGCACTACTGATCTGAGGGTCGTGTTATAAAATGTTTTGCTGTTGCAGGGTGTTTGGGGCAATCGTATTCGGAGCCATGGGCATGGGCCAAGGGAGCAGTTTTATTCCAGACTATGCGAAGGCAAAGGCTGCAGCAGCCAGAATATTTAACATAATTGATCGTGAACCTGAGATTGATGCCTTCTCCACTGACGGCCTCAAACCGGTGAGTTACCTTCGGCTCTCGGGCATTGGTTGAGATTTTTTATAGTTGCTTGTTGTTTCTGTGACATTTTATGGGGATATATGTACAGTGTTTTTATCATTCTGATTTTTTAGAGAAACTTGATCGTGTTACCTTGAAAAATCCAAATTGTAGTTAATTTGTATCCATGAGGAAGCCTCTTCGGCATTTTTTCACGTTCGTAGAATATAGCTAATATTTCCGAACTATTCTTTAGCATTTTGGGGTTTTCTGACTCACTTCACCAGGTGTTAGAGTTTCTAGTGATATTTTAGGGTCCAACTATCACAGTGAAGCCCATACTTAAAAGTAATTCCTCATGCCTTACTAATTTGGCATTTATTATAACTTTATCATTAAAGCATTTTGCTATGCTTGGCTGACTATTGCAGCAATCAGCAGAAGGAGCCGTAGAGTTACAGGAGGTTCAGTTCCGCTACCCAAGTCGTCCGACCGTCACCGTTCTCAAGAACATGAGCATTGTAATTGAACCAGGCAAGACTGTTGCACTGGTGGGCAGTAGCGGCTGTGGCAAGAGCACCATAGTACAACTATTGGAGCGCTTCTACGACCCCACACACGGCTCCCTTGTGAGTACTTTCCTGTCTTCTCCTTCTATGACCCCACTCACGGCTCCCTTGTGAGTACTTTCCTGTCTTCCTTCTGCGACCCCACTCAAGGCTCCCTTGTGAGTACTTTCCTGTCTTCTCCTTCTACGACCCCACTCCCGGTTCCCTTGTGAGTACTTTCCTGTCTTCTCCTTCTATGACCTCACTCACGGCTCCCTTGTGAGTACTTTCCTGTCTTCTCCTTCTAGGGTTGCTCTTCGGTGTCCATGGCCCAGTTTATAACTGGACACAGGCCCTTTCTCCCAGACACTTTATTTGGTATAATAAACTTACATGTGAGCGCAATGTTGACGACTAAAATCTTACGCCAGTTTTTTGCCTGCAGTGACTCATCTAAAAAGTTGCAAAAATGTAGATTTATCTGAATGTGACACCTAAAAATGAGCTCGCACAAATGTGATGGTTCGATGCACACATGAAACTTGCAGCAGGCTTGTTAACAAATGCAAATGCATTTGAATGCGCATTTAAATGTTTGAATGCGCATTTAAATGCATTAGAATGCAATAACACCAGAGACAAATAGGTTTTTCAATTGAATGATTATGGAGAAATTGATAGATGTAACTTATGGAAGGTAGAAGAACGAGAGGACATGAAATACCATTAATAAAGAACAATGAAATTGTATACAAGTAAGTTCATTATCAAAGTGGATGATAAATGAATGGAACAAATCATATACTGACTGCAAATGCTAGCAGTGTGAATATGTTTAAAAAACAAAATAGATATCTCATGAGGCTAGATAACACAAATATATATATCATGAGGCTAGATAACACAAAAATATATTTCATGAGGATAGTTAACACAGAATCTCCATAGGCTTCATTGTTATGTCAGAAATTGTGCATTTGCCACCTGGAGTTTTGTACTTTGGACGGCAATCAGATTACTCAGAGCAGTTAACTCCAGAAATGGTACCAACGAAACATTAGTAAAGAATCAGCTTTGACGACACTAAAAGGTTAGAATTCGAAACGCGTATAAAATCGTTAACTGGGAGTTCTGCCCTCTGGGATGATTTCTGAAAAATGTCACAGTTAAAGAAAATTATCTCTTAATGAACCCCCATGCCCCTCCTGAGGAATCGCCTGCTGTGAGACTTCCAAAGAGTTTTCTGATTGTTGTCTTCACCAGAAGTTCAAATGTTTTATTTGAAATTGTAAACAAAATGGATTGTATTATTTATTAAGAATCCAACCTTAAATGTGTACTACAGAAATCATTCAATGTGGCTGTAGCTGATCGACGGCCATCGACTGGGAGAATACAACATCGCTTGGCTGCGAGCCCAGATTGGACTCGTCTCTCAGGAGCCCGTCTTATTCAACTGTAGCATCACTGAGAACATCGCGTACGGAGACAACAGTCGAGAAGTACCGATGAATGAGATCACTGAAGCCGCAAGGCAGGCCAACATCCACAACTTTATTGTGGCTCTACCACAGGTAATGTTTCCTTCTTCAGGCCAACATCCACAACTTTATTGTGGCTCTATCACAGGTAATGTTTCCTTCTTCAGGCCAACATCCACAACTTTATTGTATCTCTACCACAGGTAATGTTTCCGTCTTCAGACCAACATCCACAACTTTATTGTCTCTCTACCACGGGTAATGTTTCCTTCTTCAGGCTAACATCCACAACTTTATTGTCTCTCTACCACAGGTAATGTTTCCTTCTTCAGGCCAACACCCACAACTTTATTGTCTCTCTACCACAGGTAATGTTTCCTTCTTCAGGCCAACATCCACAACCTTATTGTCTCTCTACCACAGGTAATGTTTCGTTCTTCAGACCAACATCCACAACCTACCATAGGTAATGTTTCTTCCCTATACAATAAGAAACAGTTATTCTGCCGAAATCCTCGAGAACCGGAGCTCAGCAACGCATCAAAAGGCAAATGAATGAGGTAGTTAAAATCGCTTTAATCAAGTCACCAACAGTTGATTGAGTTGATTAAGTGACGAGGTAGGAGGACACAAAAAGGTGGGTCTTCAGGTGGCACCGTATGTTATTATATTTCTGGCAGACTGTCAGGTTCCACAGAGTTGGTGCGGCCCTAGATCTGACAAGAAATAGAGTGAGCAGCAAATATAAATATGCCGGTTGCTGAAACGAGAGTGCTTGATAGGTAATTGTACGGATCTTGACAGTTATGCGATATTGAACAGGGGATCAATGCAGATATTATATTATACATTTAACACCACACCTGTTACAGAAATATAAAGCCACAGAGTATTTACTTCATAGTCTTGACATTATGTGATACGTTTTAAAGTTGGACGCATGATGGCAAACAACGAAGCTTACGACACTGTCTAACAGCAGAAAAACATTACTCACACAGGAGACAAAATTGCTTAAGAGTTTAATTGAATATTTCCGGACAAAACAAGCTTAAGATAGCAGTAGTGATGGCAGTTTCTTCAGTCCTGTTTAAAAGGTACATGTCATGCACGTTATTATGCAAGATTTATGAATAATCCAGTTTCATGTCATTTGTGTCCGTTGTCTATTGCCGAACTTGCACTTGTTGCAGGGTTACGAGACAAACGTGGGCGACAAAGGTGTGCAGATGAGCGGGGGACAGAAGCAGAGAATCGCCATTGCCCGCGCCCTCGTGCGTAATCCAAAGATCCTCTTGCTGGACGAGGCAACATCAGCACTCGACACCGAGAGTGAGAAGGTGAGGACGATTTAATTCAGTAGTACATGAATAAGACAATTCGACTTTGTCATAAATGCACTGAATGTCGTCTCACACATGTTGTTTTCAACAGGGTGTGTGTTCTGTTGTGGTGGTGCTCATTGAGTATATCAAACTTGTCAGGTTTTAATTACACGGAAATACGTGTTAATTGATTTGGATATTTTCATACCTCTGCGATGCCATGACATTCGTGACATTTTAACTGGTTGTAAAATTAGTAACAATACCAAATGCTCATAATTCTTTATGTAAGGTAATTGAAGAATAAAAATGCAAATTGGTGTTTGCAAATTTAGAATTTTATATACGGGTATTTTTAATACTTTTGTAGAAGGTATACTAAAAATTTGCAATGACTGATAATGTTCCTCTTTGTATCAGTAATATGTTGAGACTAACTGTTGAGAGAGTGTCATATATCTGAATTTTAGACTACATTTCGGTAGAACCCGCGTCCACTGAGCTCCAGCTCATTTTGTGGTAGTTTATTAATTGAATCACGCGAATCTTGTTGACTCAAAGTAGCCCACAAATGATATACTTGATGTGCATAGCCATTTATGATAACTAAATTTAGTTAGAATGTGCGTGCGTGCGTGCGTGTGTGCGTGCGCGCGTGCACGTGTCTTATTTCTAATTATGCTTCAGAATTACTGGTGCATCTGTCAGCTTATTTTCGAAGACTAATGTTGCACCATTCTCTTGTGTTCAGCTAGTCCAGGATGCCCTTGACCGAGCTCAACAAGGTCGCACAAGCATCGTCATTGCCCACCGTCTTTCCACCATACAAAATGCAGACTGCATTTTTGTCATCAAAAACGGCCGCATCGTGGAAATGGGAACACACTCGCAACTCGTAGCCAAGAGAGCCGTATACTTTGAGTTGAATAGCTCAGCCATTTAGTGAAGAACCACGTTCTTCAAATGAGAGCTCTCAATAGGTGTAATATTGATAAGTAATCTATGATTAATAGCATTGATCAGTAACTTACCAAAACATAGGTATTTTTTTGTATTCTTATTTGAAATCAATAATTATATATATATTTTTTTCATTCATAAACATATGATTTTCTCTACGTATTTATGTACATGTTACTTGAAAATAAAATGCCATTATACAGGTGCATCATGTTGCAGCTTATTTTAAAGTAGAAAGATCTATTTTAATATTTTTTGTTCTACAGAAATGCAGTTTAACCGTCAGAACTACTCACAATGCATTATCTATTACCAATTTTAAATATTATTGATATTCATTATATATTATACTGGTGCTCTCTCTCTCTCTCTCTCTCTCTCTCTCTCTCTCTCTCTCTCTCTCTCTCTCTCTCTCTCTCTCTCTCTCTCTCTCTCTCTCTCTCTCTCTCTCTCTCTCTCTCTCTCTCTCTCTCTCTCTCTCCTCTCTCTCTCTCTCTCTCTCTCTCCCAGATCTCTTCCAGATGGGTTGTATTTATGGCTGTGTTGTGTGATGTCTGTACAGATGGTGTATTATTTTTGCATGTATAAATATGTTTTTCTTATTTATATACATGCAAATAAAAAATAATCCAGGCGGCTGACACAATAAGCGCCTTGTAGTTTTTGGAAACCGGTGCTGCTGTTACTTCGACCCCAGGGAGGCCCATGACACATTCCACCATCAACAATTATTAAGGATATAATCATATTATATTAGCTTCAGTTTTATACATAACATGTATGTATACTATTTTCAAAGTACAGCAAATGTGATCCATCCATCCATCGATACGAGAGTGCAAGTTGAAAGTCAAATAGCAATGGATTCTCGTCGGTATGACAATGACGGTATGACAATGACGGTATGACAATGACGGTATGACAATGACGGTATGACAATGACGGTATGACAATGATGCCCACAGCAATCGGCGTTGACATCCCTGTTAATAGTAACTACACATTTCGTTTTTGTTACATCATTAAGAATTTACATCAAAACACCTTACATAACTTAAAGTGTCATAACCAGCTGAGACAATATAAAGAGCGTTCATTGACATGGACCCCGAGATCGAAGGGCCGACGAGTACGCAGAAGCAACGCACAATCTCTATCAAGCGAACTGCGAAGTCAAAAACACGAAACGTGTAGTAAACAAATGCCACGAATGTCATTGTATCTACGGTTATTATGAATATGAATAGTGTGGTTGAGTTGATATGTCATTGTTGTAGATAGACTGGCAGTCATTATATTTCATTTTATTTTATTAATTATACTGTCAGTTTTGTAAAATATCTTGCACTTTTAATTTTTACAACTGCAATTTGAATGTACCATTCTGATATAGCTCTCTTGTGTAGTTTTATCGTATTTAAAGCCACAAACCAGTATATTGTAATTGATGTGCGATCGAATTAAGGTGTTAAAGATAATTAATTTGATAGTTGTTAGAAAGGAATACTTTAATTTATTAAACATTCATATTGTTATAGGAAACAATTAGTAGAACGTTATGCTAAGTAGATGTGCTGATGATATATTATTATGGTTATTACATGTGTGTCCACATTACCGTTTCGCGCTGGAAAAACCGCTTTCTTACCCTTGAGCCCGTTTTAAGACGAAATGTCCTGATTTTTTTTAATATCTAAAATATCTAGTATTTAATATCTAGAACCGTAAAATCTATCTATTCGTTGCATTTTAGTTCGTTGATCTCAACTTCATGTGAGGGAAGGGATCCATCGGAAGAGCTATTCTGAGGCAGTGATAGAGGGGATGAGAAAGAGAGCGAGGGTGTTTGTAGGGGACTCAGTAGTCAGGTCAGGAGTCTTAAACATTAGCGTCATCAACTGTCTTCTGTCACTGGACTCCCAACTTTCTTCTTCACATGCCTCAATATGTCAAGGTCAACAACTCTCTCTCCAAACCTGTTATTCTTAACACTGGTGCCCCACAAGGCTGCGTGCTTTCTCCTTTCCTTTTCACTCTCTTTACAAACGACTATGTATCTGGTAACCAATCTGTTCGTATGGTTAAGTTTTCGGATGACACCACTGTAATTGGCTGTGTTAACAATGCTAATGAGTCTGTGTATAGAGAGGAAGTTCAAAGACTGGTTGGCTGGTGTAAGAACAACAACCTGGTACTAAACATATCCAAAACGAAGAAAATGATCATTGATTTTCGCAAAAAGAAAACACCCATCCACCCTCTTTTCATTGACGGTGCTGAAGTCTTGCAAGCTAACTCTGTAAAATGTGTGGGTTCGACTATTTCAAAAGATCTTTCCTGGTGTAATAACTCGATTGACATCATTCAAAAAGCACAGAAACGCATGTACTTCCTTAGACACCTCAAACGATTCGGCTTATCTCAAGCAATATTAACACGTTTCTACTGCGCAGTTATTGAAAGCGTCTTGTCATTTTCTATTACTGTCTGGTTTGGTTGTGCCAGCCAAGATGAAATTAATCAAATTGAATCAGTCGTCAAGAACGCTTCTAAACTAATCGGGTTAAATATGCCGTCCATCAGGTCTCTTTATCGATCTCGTAGTTTGCGCAAATCCAAGCGTATTGTACAAGACGCATATCATCCAGCCAACCATCTCTTTGAACTCCTTCCCTCCGGTAAGCGCTACCGTTGCATAAAAACTAAAACGACGCGATTCAACAATAGTTTATATCCTCAAGCGCTGAGATTTTTAAACGGAGAGCCAGCATAAATGTCTTGCCTCTAGCAGGTAGTTGCAATGTCGCGTTTTTTTTTTGGCAATCTTTTATATTACTCTCGTTTGTTTTTAACTGTTTTTAGTAATTATGATTGTGATATGTAATGTTTAGTTCCGTGTGTTATTGGGTGCATGCGTGTATGTTTGTGCTAACGCCACAACACTACGAATTTCCTTGTACTTGCTACTTGGTAATAAAACGTATCTTTATCTTTATCTTTATTTTAGGATGTAACATCAATGAATGATAAGCAGAAGGACAATGTGTGCACGAAAATACAAAAATATCGCTTTAATTTCCCAGATTGATTTCAGCAACCTATGTTTAATTGTTGTGTCCATTTTGCTATCATAAGTTGTCACGGATACTGGTAGTAACCTCTTGGTTCACTAGGAATTTAGTTACTATACTTTAAGAATAATACAGGCTTAAATTTTGACTTTTACGATATTTTACGAATTTCAACACCCAAAATAGGCCAATAAAGTCCATACACATGTTCATGACCGCGTAACAAATTAATGAAAATATTACGAATTATCGCATAGCAACACATAGCAAAGGTTACCAATAGTATTTGTTGGTATGAACATTGGAAATGGTCGTGTGTCCGAACTTTGTGTTTTTGCAAATTGAAAAAACAAAACAAAAAAACTTAATAATTGTTCAAATGTACATCGTTTGCCACAATTTGTCACATAACTGCCTTGCTTTGGTGTTTGTTAAGTGGGTTATTCAAGGTTGATTTGATAGCACTTGCTTCTTTGTCACACATTTTTTTCAAAAGGAAACAGTTTGAATCAGGCAAGTAGGCAAGAATCGTTGCGTCGAACCAGTCACTATGCGTAATATAATATGCCGTTTTCAAAAAAATCAGAAGAAACCTTTGCCTAAGATACGTATATCACTAACAATTATGTCATCGTTGAAGTGCGAAAACAAATTGTTAGAAAAGTTGTTTTTAATGAAAAAATTACGATTATCGAACTACACAAATTATATGATGTACTAGTGACTATGACCTAGTCCTAGTCTAGGGCCTAGCCCCAGGCTATAGCGAATGCCACGGTGCAGAACCAGTATACAAGATTTTGTAATTTTTTTTATAAATACACAGTCAAGTAGTCCGTAGAATTGTGGATAATTACTGTGCCGTAATATACACAATAGAGCAAAGCAATACTATGTTTTGTCCGATATCTCAAAAACACCTCATCGTCTCTTGATGCCTTTTGGTATTTCATGGCAGTATAGTGCCAGACTAGGTCACTAGTAAGGGTTCGCCTCGCGCCTGCGGCTGCAGCGTACGCTGACCAGTTCCGTAAAACTCTGGCCATAATGGAATATTCTGACGCTATTTAAGGATGATGTTGGCCAAGTTCAGTGACTTTAACATTTATGGTTTAACCAATGTTACCTTTTCTTATAAGTTTGCTTAAAAATGCATTATGGACGACTGCCTCTTAGACTTAGTCTTACACATCTTATTTTGCTGAACTAGCGCCGCTACGGCATGGTTTCCGATCTGTCTGCTATGCGTGACATGGTTGCCGATCTGTCCGCTAGGCGCTTGGCGGACTGTCTACTAACTACGAACCACAGGTAACGCTACGAATTGTGGGAAGTAAATATGAATTGCTAAAGTGTAAAATGTATGTGCGAATGATTTAAAAACTGTCATTTATCAGCACAAAATGATATTCGTTGACCGGCGCTGTTTTGCTGCCACATGTCGTGATCATCAACGATCGCTGACTTGTTTGTGGGACGTCGACGCTGCAATGTTTAATGCAAAAGCGTGTCGGTCATTAGCCGACGCGAGGAATAATAAAAATCGGCCTTCCTCTACGATAGCCGCGTACATGGACTGCCATAGCCGGGTAAATTACCCGGGTCCCGGCTCTTAACAAAAACCCTGACTAGGGAATGGTTATGAGGATGTTGACAGGAATATGTTCTTCAAACTTAAAGAAGGCAGTAGAACCAGAGGACACAAAGCAGCATTAGTTAAGGAGCAGTGTAGGTTGGACATGAGAAAGTACTCTTTCTCACAGAGCAGAGAGTGATAAATGAATGGAACAAACTGCCAAATGATTGTGTTAATGCTAGTAGTGTGAATATGTTTAAAAATAGAATTGACTGATATTTGATAAGGGCGGGCTACACATAGATGAGAAAATTGTTGGACTCTCGAAAAGCCAATGGCTTCCTTGTCCACTTGCCATCTGGAACTTATTGTTTGGGATGGCAATCCTGTTAAATCTTCAGGGAATCGTCAGGAAACGACGCTTTTTGGTTAACTAAAAAAGTGACGCCATCTAGCAGAACTTGATATACCGGCGGCGGTCAGATATCGTTGAGTTTTCTTTACAGAGAAATTCCACACTAAAGTGCCGGGACACCAATTTGTCCTGTTACCGCAGAATGACCATGTATGTGTTCACAGCTTCATATATTAAGTTTTTAAATTTTACTTACCAAAGACAGGCCCTGGCCTGACAAGGTCAAGGATCGAGGACACGGCCAAGGGCCAGGCCAGGGCAAGGCAAGGAGAGGGTAGCAATATTGCCAATAACATTATTGTGTACGTCTAGTAAGCTTGACTCCGTTGAATTCGCGGACCACACAAACTGACATTATTGCACTTCACCTTAGCTTCAGCCAACCTCCGCGTACCCCCTGCACAACTTGTCGAGTACCCCATACGCGGCGAACGGAGTCGAGTACCCCTGTACTAGCCTTGCGTTTTAAAGTTTTGCTATACGTCAACAAGGATCATGCCTCAGTTAGACATCCTGGTGTAGGGCAAAGTAATTTTAGATATGTGTAATTAAAAACAAATCATCATCTGACATAACTGCATTTGAGCAGGCATATTGGCAAGTTTGCTGGTAGAACATGTTGACAGTGTAACTGGATTTTTAAATGATTTCAATAGGCGGAAGGATTTTTGGCAATTTTTTTGCCACGAGGCACGTGTAGAACAGTAATTCATACATAAATTTGTAAAAATTTACGGGTATGGCACGTTCAGGCATTTTAAATGAGTTAGAAGTACGATACTTTGACTAAACTCGATCAGCATATCAGTGAGATGACGACAACGGCAGGTAAGACGTTTCAGAATTTTTGATGGTCCTGTTTTCTTATAATCATGCAAAACGTTAACATGGTCGCCAAAGGGAAACGTAACAGTAGGATGAACCCAACACAGGGCCAAATCGCTGATATCACGCAACAACAAAGTATAGTTCCTCGTTATGTTCTGTCTTTAGCCGTACATCTGACAGGATCTGGTGTATAATTTATGTTTCCATGTCGTTAAATATAGATCTGTAAGCATAGCTTTAAATGAAACATCGTCAAATAATGTCAGTGAAACACCGAGTCGTGGACAGGTGGAGTGATTTAGTGTGGAGATAGGTGAGCCGTCGAACGCTAAAAGTAGGTGCTCGTTGTTAACCAATCGTTTAATATAAGATTAGTTTATTCTAGTTTTATATAATGCCAGCTAAGCATGCCACGGAGAGGCAAACTCGCTTATACCTGGGACAGCCAATGTTTACGCGGTGAGTGTTTTTTGCACTCGATGTTTAACGCACCTTTTGCTTTGGGCTTTGACTTTTTATTTTTTTTTATTTTGACTAGGCACGACTAGATGTCTATGACTATGTCTATCATGACTATGTCTCTGACATGAATCATGTCTATGTCACTGACATGAGTCCTGAGACACGACGACATGTATTGAAATCAATTATAATTGATGACTGAAAAGACAATGTCTTTGAAGATGGAGTTCCATCATCAATAGTGTCACGCAATAAACAATATCATGAATATGTCAATAAGAAACAAAAACATTGTCATTGACAACAAGTATTATAGTTATACTTATAAGTTATAGTACACTCCTAGGGCTAGGCTAGCTATATTAGCCCCAGAAAGGGCTGTTTGGAGTATGAAGACTGAAGACTGAGTGGTCAGCGTCAAATTCAAGCTAGATGTAGGCTGTGGGTGGTAAGCTTATGCCTAAAATTAAGAATAGACCACTGACACTGTAAGGCAAGTTTGAAGATAAAATTGTTTTTATTACAGTACAACTACTAAATTTATTCAAAACCAAGTTTCTCAGTCCTTGCATAATTTGTGCTACTGATCTAACTTTGGTACCTCATCAAAGTACAAAATGTCAACCAAAAGTTCAAAATACAACCAAAAGCAAGAGCGTTAAGAACAACAATAAAAGGTGAAAGAACAGATGACATTAAACACAATAATAAAGATGTCTTAAAAGACGACTGACCACAATCAGGAGTGGGCCAGGACTTGCGTTCGCCTGTACAAATAAGTACAAATAAAACCGAATAAGTAAGCTATATGCATATCATAATGTCCAGTGCAAGATGACACATCTACATTTGTTAAGTACCATAGTTCCAACACATTGGTGTTGTTCACAATATTGTCTGTAAAATACCTGTTATCTTATTCAATACTAATATATAACCATACTTGTAGGTATTAATGTAATACTAGTACTCTACATGTAAACAACCCTTAATATATTAATAAATTCAACAGTCAACAATGTTGTCAATTTCACATGTGCAAGACCTGACTAGCCTAGCTGTCATTCCACTGTTGTTTACAAGCAAGTCTTGGACACTGCTCAACTTACAGGTCTCTAGGGAATACTCAAGATCAGCCCTCTCCCAGCCACCTCCTAGAACAATTAACTAATGTAACTTCAAAGGAAGAGAGGGTACCAGCCTGATCCTGGCTTAACTGTTACATAATACCTATATACATGCACAATTTATGCTTGCACCATGTCTATCACATCTTATAACATATTAACTATAACAGTAGCACCACTAAACATGATCAAAACTTAACTTTCTAAAGGGATCTGTACATTTACCAGCTACTGACTGCAAGTGGTCAAAATCTCATTAAGCCCTGTTGGACATTCTTCCCTAAGGTCCAACGACCACTTATTCCTGATCTTCCACACATTAGTAATCAAAGTCACCACTAAGTAATTATAATTGATAAAGTAAATACCTTGACCTAAACAGATGGACAGTTCTCTATCACACAGTATGATAAAATTATAAATTGAAGACATTGCTTAATAAGGTAGAAAACATCATTTAGGGACTTACCAAAACAGAGTTGTCATTAACTGTAGAATCACGCCTGGCCCACTGGGGCAGGGCCCCTTCCACTGACCACATGTGACCCCTGTCTCTAGGGTAAAATTTATGTTTAAACAACTGAATTATTAGTAATAAGACAAACTACCTACACAGTAAATACAACTAATTACAGGACAAATAGTCATAGCAATAATAGTTCACTAACTAGATTCTCTGAATTACATTACATTACCCTGGATGCTGCCATCATGTGGTGGGTAACTAAACTAATCGAACCGACAAGTGACTATGTGACATAGAGTATGCCGAGATCAATATACCAATTCACTAACATCAATTCAATGCAAACAAATGATTAGAAAAGTTGTTTTGAGTGAAAACCTTACGAATATTGAATGTCTGAACCATGTGGCACGAGATGAGGAAACCGGGTAAATTCAAGCTATGTCAATGGCAAGCCCTATACTACTGACAATAAATGAAATAAATGACAGTCGGCCGTTTGTTGATTATATCATAGCTTTTTTGGATGATTATTGCATACATTTTAGTATTAGTTATTAGTATTAGTATTTTTGTGCAAATTAAAGCGATTGAATGACCACAAAAACATTTAATTTGTTTAAAAGAAAACATTAATTTGTAATGACAAACCACAACAATGAAAAGGTGTGTTTGTGTGTGCGTGTGTCATGTAGTGTCATATTTAAAGGATTTACTGTTATACGTGGAATTCTTTTTATTACTTATTGAAAAAGATAGTGTTATTAAAACAGTTAAAAGAAAAACCAAGGTTGAAATGTATCTAATGGCTAGCAATATGATTTTCAAGTTTTTCTTTGTGGATTTTTTAAAAGATGAAACACATTTGTTTATTCATGCATGAAAGAACATTATATGTTAATGTCATTTATCCATTGTGATTTTCCATGAGAAATATTTGTTTTATATGGAAAATTAAGAAAACAGTTTCATTTGCTCAGGGCCATAGTTTTATCTGTAACTGGAAATTAATTTTTTTCCTCTGGTTGATTCTAAAAAAATAATATAAACGCACAATATTATGTAGTGCATATAGTGGTAATCTTTTTTCATATTAACACATTCTTCCAATTATTAACACTTTTATGACAAATCAGGCTTTATAAAACACATACACAAATTCTTGTAGTGGCTTGCCATACATCTTCCATAAAAGGCAGTTATTATCACGTGGCCAAGAACAAGGCATGCACCAGCAGATGCTCAATAATAATATATGGTAAGCATGCAAAGTCGTTTTTTATCTGGGTATGACTATCATACATGTTAAGTTTCAGAAATGCCAATACAGGAGATTTATATGTAAATCGGAGGATCTGGGAAAAACGGGGATTTATACGTAAATCGGAGGGTCTGAGAAAATCGGGGATTTATACGTAAATCGGGTAGTCTCGGAAAATCAGGGACTTGTATGTAAATCGGAGGGTCTAAGAGAACAAAATATTACAAAAAGAATACTTCCCATGACAGTAACAACCATGTTTTATGATCACCAATCGCCAACAATTCATATGTGATACAAAAGCACATTATATATATATTCACACATAACTCATCAGCTCTAGACATCTGGCACAGAAGAATAACGCCAGTGTTGATCTCACATAGAGCATGCAGGGTAACTTGACTTTACCATGCATGACAGGCACACGCCTATAATGAAAACCCACACACATATTACAAATCTACCAGAAAAGAATAACGTCCATGTAGATCTCACAGAGCATGCACAACAGACAACCTTCACATAATCCCATGTCGCAACCGTGGCCGACTTGAGAAGATCCTTCTCTGGCACAAAGAAATAGCAAGGATCGTCTGTGTTGATTTTGCATGATAGCAGCGCACGCAGCGAGAACACACGCTCACTGTCGGCGTTGCTGTGGGCGATGATGTGGCTTTCTGCAACATAGAGTAACTGGCCGAACTTGCATGGCGAACAATGTTGCTCTTGCCACCGTGCGCTACGTTTATGTGCGTATTGCACGCTACAGTATGCAAACGTCGGTCCCTTGTCACTGTGGCATATAATTATAAACTGCAAGTCAGTTGCCCATTCTGGCTTGTATTTTGCAGCGTATTTCTTCTTTGCTGAACTAGCGCATGGTGAATCAGACCCATGCTTCGCCATACTATTGTTTCCGTGCAACAAACATCGAGGCACACGCTTTATAACACTTGGTGCACAGAACACATCGGGAAAAACAGCCAATCGAAAAACGGCCCAGAAAAACATACTCGAGTCAACTGGAAATAAAACCCAATTAGGTCATGCCGAGTTCGAAAAATAACATAGAAAAAAAATTGTTTTGGTTTCACTGAAAATCCAGGAGATTGGTTCTCCTTTCCAGGAGATCGGGAGATTTGGTGGATTTCCAGGAGTCTCCCGGCGAATGCGGGAGACTTAACATATATGTGAATATCATAAAAGTGTTATGTGTTATATCAAAATATATTTTGCTCAGACAAGACTCTCTGTCCGACTATTGTTTTTGTTGTAAGCATATATATATATATTATATAATATAATACTTAGGCTCACAACTATTGTATATTCAAAGATATTTCATCACATAAACATGCATCACACATTGTGTGTATACATTTTGTTTCCTATGTAACCACGCATGATACAACTTCATCTTCGTCATCATCATCATCATGTGGTGCCATCCTCTCTCAGATGGTCAGCTATCACAGACAGCTACTCATATCTGCATTGTGCCATTCTGACCAGATCTTCAGACTTCATGTTCTCCATCTATGCCTTGCAGTTGTCTCTCCATGTGGCTCTTGGTCTTCGTCTGCCTCTTAGTCTTACTGTTAACCATTTTTTCCAATATTTCCCTTTAATTTCCTTCTTGTCTGATGATGTGACCAAAAGTTACAGCTATTAAAGACATAACAGCCCATGCAACATACATGTGTGTATAGCATATGAACAAGCCATTACTCAGTGCATATAGTGTATCATATTTAAGCCTATAACACGGGCCCGTATCATGTGGCCAAATTTGTCACATTTTTCAATGTTTGTAGCTCTGTTGCAGGCAAAATAATGAAACTACATTTGTATATTGACCACCAATAGGTTGACAAAATGTAGTAGTTCCAGTATATGCAAAAAAGTGCATTAAAATTAATATTAGTCTATTTTTTAGGTCAGGTACGCTTTTTTGATCAAAATAGAAAAAAACGTGTGTTGAAAATGTTGATCTTTAAAGTGCTATAACATGTAAATTAATTAACATACAGCCATACAACTGATACCATGATGTATCTTAATAATATATCTACCTTTCCAATGATGTATAGCACTTTGCAATAACTTAATTATCTCGAAATGGTCCAGCATAGCTACCAGGCAGTGACAGAATGCCCATATAAATAACATCTCATCAAAGTGGAAAACGACAAAAGCAAATATAGATCATTAGAAGACATTATCAACTCTTCCTCTGCAGAAACCTACATGGTTACAAGTTCCATCCATCAAACTAAAAACTCAAGCCTTCTTTACCCTTGTCAGACCCCTTATGGAAAACAGCAGTACTCATTGTGTTTGCCTACAGGCCCACCTTGTTGAGGCTACGCGGAATATAGGAAGAAGAAGATGTGCTTGAAGATGAAGTCACACCACAGACACAGACACAGTGACATATTCAGGTGAGTGCTGGAGTGGCTACGCTTAAGGGAATATTCCATTTTGACAAAAATCTGAAGAAACCATTATATATGCAAGACTGCCAAGAGATTCATATTCTGAATCACTAGCAATCATGTCAGTGATTGAGTTCAAATACATTGTTAGAAAAGTTGTTTTTTGAGTGAAATACTTACAATTATTGAACAAATAAGAGTCCTCAGCTCAAGTATGACTCAAGTCGCACTTCTGCATGACTTGATACTTGGACATTTGAGATTGGGACTTACTTGGGTCTCGTCATTCAATCCAAGGCATGATACTTGAGCAAGGAAATCCACTAATTAATTGTGACACTTTGTCATTACACCTAAACCAAATTTCGGTCAACATCAGTTTGCCAACAACAAGACAATAGTATGACTATGAGTGACGGGTGACACTTAGCCTCAGGGTTGAGGTCTACATGTAAAAATGTGCATACTCGGTTATAATTTTTTTTTTTATGCTCAAAGACTTGCAATACTTATCATAGACTTGTATCCTGATGACTTGGGACTTGACTCTTTGGCATAGACAGAGACTTGACTTGGACTTGGATGCTGACGACTTGTACTCGAAGAAAAACCATTTCCAACAGCTGTGATTCTATACTGGTTGTGATATGTGTGCCGGTCGCTATGCTTGATATGATATGCCGAGAGCTCAAAACTGCAATTTTGTGCACATGGTGAATTCCGTTGACTAATATTTTAAAGTTAATACGGCTACCAACAGACGGTGCCACAAATTAACAAAAAGTTTGTTTACCGCTAAGTTGGTGGTTACTGGCATGTGTTTGCGATCTCTTTGTTCTGTACTCGTATACAACTGTGGTTGGATTGTAAGTGTGTAGGCCTTGGCTTTATAAATTAAATATATATTATACAAGACAAACAAGTAATTGTATATTTCCCAGATTTAGAAACAGGGTCATGTCAAATGAAATCAACAAAAAAGCCACCAAAATGTTCTTTCCCCTCTGATTTTAATTAAATTTGGCACACATGCTGGACTGAAATTTACATACATACACATAATTTTTTCTGTAATTGTCCTAAAGTGCTGGTTTTGGTCTTAAAATAAAACTGAGACTGCCCTGTCCACAGATATGTTGATAGGACAGTTGAGAAAAAAATTGAGAACAGTTGAGAAAAAATTTGTTGTGAAAGTCACTGACCTTGACCTGATATACCCAAAATGAGTAAACCCCGATTTTGACAAATATTTGTCTTTAACAAGGATGTATCAATATTAGTTTCATGCACAAAATTAAAGTGGGATCTTGAGATACACTAATTTGAAGTGAGTTTTGGGGAATTTTCACGCAATTACATCTTAACACACACACACACACACACACACACACACACACACACACACACACACACACACACACACACACACACACACACACACACACACACACACACACACGTTTTTGCCTTATATAATATGCTGTTTTCACAAAATTATGAAAACGCTTTTGCACATGGGATCACTATTCGAAACAACTTGATTATTTCATCTATCGAGTACAAACAAGTTGTTACAAAAGTTGGTTTGAGTGAACTACTCACCAATACCAAATGACGCAAAGATTTATTTCTCAAAGCGAGCTGGAATTTGCCTTAAAAGAAAGAGCATCTTTGAAAAAACCTCACGGTTATATACCACGCATTAAATGTATAAAAATCACGAGGCTGTTTGTTTACTTTTCTGTAGTGATTATGACAAACAGTTGCATACATTTTTGTCCAATAAAGTGAAATATGGTATATTTACAAAATACGCCTATGTGTCATACCAGTAAGGCCACCTGGTGATTAATGCCGAACTAGATATAAAAAATATCTTAAAAACCTGTTTATGCATCATTGTTTCTTTGAAAAAGTTAATTTTGTCAAACATTTATACTCCCAGTGACTGATATATGATTTCATATCGGACTAATGATGTATATGAGATTCAGTGAGATCAGAAAATGAGGCAAAATTTGCATGTATACAGAACTTGGCCCCAATGGTCATTGAGGGCTTGAAATAAAGCCAAGACATTGCCCTATCCATAGATACAGCAAGTTGAAGTTAGTTGGCAGAAATGCTCATGCTATAATATGTATAAATTAAGTTCTGCAAAATGTTCATTAACTTCAAATTACTGTATCTCAAGAACTTATATTTGGTCCATTATAAAATTTCGCTTGATGAGAAATACACCACCACTATTATGGACATGTATGAGTGAGCGATAACGCTGCTGCACAATAAAAAGAATGGTAACATTCTGCAAATATAAAGTTGTTATTTAGCCTTTATTTTATATTAAATGTTAAAATATTTAATAAAAATAAAAGAAATCACAATGTATACACACAAAAAACAACAATAGCAACAACACTATATGCATCTATGTTAATTCTTGCCTGCCTTGTGCGCCCTTTACTTGCCTGCCTTGTCCGCTCTTTGCTTGCCTGCCTTTTAGATGACCTCCTAAAGCCACTCATACATGGTATGAACTGATGTGTAAACAATGTTGTTTATAGCTGCACTTTGTGTTGAGTTATGCTACAGCACAAAACTAGTTAACAACAGTTTTTAATAACCAGGTGGCAGTAAAGGAGTGGTAATTTATACAAGACAGGTGATCTATTGCCATTGTATTTGTGCACAGGTTGCATGGGGAGCAGGAGACCCCAGGGAACTGTGGGTATTGTCACGCTTCAAGGATTGCATGGGGAGCAGGAGACCCCAGGGAACTGTGGGTATTGTCACGCTTCAAGGATTGCATGGGGAGCAGGAGACCCCAGGGAACTGTGGGTATTGTCACGCTTCAAGGATTGGCTGGCTGAGGAAAGGTGAAACAGTGACAGGTATGTGTCTTCACAGCCTATTGTAATCACTACACATTCAAGCTGTATGGTTGATGCGTGAGAACATGTCTCGCAACTCGTCACATGCAGCATGATTTAGGAACATTCCAATGTCATGGAGCATTGCAATAGCAAAGACTGTATTCACACTGCCACAAGCTTGATCCAACTTGGCTGTATCTAGCATACTATAAAATAGACAACTAGGCTTACTTTCCACATAGGCAGTGTATGTTGTGATGTGTGCCTAGAACACCTGAAATTACTGAAGTAGGTCTGAATATGTGTAGGTTACATACACTTCAAAAAACCTAAATACTTGGTAAGTATGAGTATGGGAAGGTGTGACACTGGATTTATCATCATCTAAAGTTGGGAGTCACACAGACTATTATATTATTAAGGAGTACGGAGGATGGAACAAGGAGTCTCGCACTCAAAACTCCCTGGAAATTTCCTGAACTCATGATTTGATTTCATTAGTGTATATAAGAAGTTATCAAATAAAACATTTAAATGCAAAATGTTCATGTAATTTGAATTTCTACTGAAACACAAGTCAGACCCACAATAATGCACACAGCTGTGTTGATGTGTAAACTGTGTTTTTTTTTTTTTGTAGCACAAATATGATTATAAACTTCAATCTCATAAACCAGATTTATCCAAAAGGTTTACCAAGACATTATTTATCTTCAACTGGTAATGTGGGACGTATCTGCACAGCTGTGTGTTTGAGTAGGAAGTACTAATTTTGTTTAGATACTGCAGCGTTAAGATGTAGACATTAACATAATAGATGGGCATTCATGTTTAAGGTGAGACATCCCAAGTGAAATGGCTTTTTAAAAACTACTCAAAATGTGTTTCCATTGTATTTTGATAGCTTTGTATATTTACTATCCATAAAATTCTCTTTTATAACAATTACATACCTCTAAATCAGTTTTATTCATGGTTAATCATAAAGCATCCTCTTTCATGTAATTTGTTCAATCTTTGATGACCGTTTTCTTGAAACCATGTTTTTCACATATGAAAGAAGGATATCTGTGGAAGTAATTATGCTGGCCAAATAAGGTTTCGTGTGTTGTATTCAATGTATTCCTCTCTGCACAACTAACAGAACATTATCAAAATAATAAAAAGTTTTAAAGTTACATAAGTATTTGTTGCCAAAAATACAGCTTTTTTGCTACAAATAAATTATATATATTTTAAATGTTTTCTGTTTGTTGTGTAATAGAGTATTTACTGAAGATGGTTCTACAAGAATTATAATGATATTTTTGGTCAATAAAGAATTACATTGATTCTCAATTTGCCAATATTTGTTCGAAATGGTGGCCATTTTGTTTGTTACCATGGAAACGGGGGTCTGGCAGAAAAAAGTTCAATATATTTTACCCAGTAAGACCCACTCAATAGTTTGGGCTAACAATTGCACTAAGCAAAAAAATCATATCCACCTGGGGTATCTCACCTTAGTTGTCACCACCCATCAGGTTGACAAGTTGTTGAGGTGGGCGTAGCCCCTATCACAACAGGATAGGAACTGCATAGAAGGTGATGGACGTTCCGCAGCAACGTCGATGGTAACCAGGAGCAAGGTACACTGAAGGACTCAGATCGTGCGCTGGGGTGTTGGGGTGGGGTGGGATGGTAGTACCTTTGTATGTCAGGCAGCCGCACTCTTACTGGGTGGTTTGCAGCATTGGTCCACCCAAACCACTCAATTCGCACATAACATAAATTATGGCTCCAAGTAGCCACGTAAACACTGCAGCGGCCTATCGCCAGACAACAGCCTCGGCTGGCGGGCTAAATTTTGTGCGGGTTAGCTGCTTCATGGCAGCGAACTGCGGACGTCTTCCTCATTAAAATGCGTGACGCACATCCATGGCAGAGCATAGACAGGTCAACATGGATGTTTACAGAACACGGCTGGCCACTGCCTGCAGTCGATCTCCCCTCTAGTCGTCTCAGCCAAACTGAACCACTAGATAAAGGGGGGCTAGACCAAGTGTGTGGGATAGATCTGTGCAAATCTACTCCACCTTAAACTTTCAGGCGCAGGTACAGAGTCAGTACCCTCCTTTCTCTCTCTCGTTTCCTTTCTCTCTCTCCTTTCTTCCTCTATCACACTACAAAAGTCCTGCAGCGATGGGGAGATGGCAACGGGGACAGACGGAGGGTCCCGCCAGGAGTTCTTTGTCACGACCCTACACGTGTGGCGGCCATAGTGTGAAGGTCATTTTGTCATTGACATGGAGCTCACAATGACGTTCATATCATGCCAGGGGGACAGAGCAGCCTTCTTTACGGGCAGCACTGCTCTCTCCAACTGGAGGAGGGGATATAAAAAGTTCCCTAAACAATCGGAATCGGAAAAGTTTATTGAACCCAAAGTAATACAAACATAATATTATCACAGTTAGCAATAACAAGACAATCTTTTATAAAAAAATTCAAGTTTAAGTTTATTTATCTTAAGGAAACATAATTACATTAATTTGTTTATTGTAATTGAAAAACAAATAGACAAACACAAAATCCAAAACCTGCATTAACACAAGTATTCCCTTTGGCTAACTGTGGTTTTAGAACGAAGCATATTTTAATGGGTCAGGGAGACTTCTACAAAGGCCAATATCGATTGCTATCGTAGAAGCCACCCTAATGAAATGAAATAGACTTAATAAATTAGTACCTTTAAACATTTTCTATGAAAGAAAAAACACAAATGCATCTATTCTCAATCAGAAATAATGTCCCTTTAGGAAGGATTTTGATAAAAAAAAACCTGAATTTATAATTTTTTTCCAAGCAGACATTTCAAAAATGTGTTTAGTGCATTATAATAAATGTTTATGCAGAGTTACATTTATATAAAATAACAGAGTAACAGACCAGGGAGGTGCAACTAATGAGATTATTGACATATATAGCAGTTTGGTACTGAACAGAGGTTTTTGTAATTTTGTAAAAAGTGTTTCTTAACATAACAGGAAAACCCATGTAAACTGTGTGTAACAATGTTATTTTTTATTAGATTTGAAGTATTGTTTACAATTAATGGTATGTCATACCTAATACATCTTTTGGCAAATTTATGTTTTATTCTATTAATATGAGTATCATCAAATGTACGGGTGTTAAAGTCATGATAGGACCGGTTGGGATAAAATGGTAAATTTTGTAAATAAACCGGTAATTTTACTCGGACAAATTTATAATGAAATTTAAATTCCTGTAATTGAAGGATGTCATTTACCTTAAGTACTTTAAGTTTTTTAAAAAGAGGTTCTGTGTGTGCATTATATTTTCTTAAACATATTACTCTGATAACCTTTTTTTGAAGTTTGCATATTCTATCACATTTAAAGCCCCAGGCCATTATGCCATAATTTAAGTGTGGCAGCATTAATGAATTCTATAAAATTTATTTTATATGAGTGGGTAAGAAATGTTTTAGTTTATTTAGAATACCCATAATTTTGCAGAATTGTATTGAGATTTTTTCAACGTGGTTGTTCCAACTTTTCATGTATGGTCAAGCCAAGAACATTAAAATGCTGAACTCTTTCAATGCCTCATCTCTCTTGAGCGAAAAAGATATGGTTTTCTTATATGCCACTTGGAACAATGTATTTTGACTTTTTTAATATTAAGAGACAATTTATTTGTTTTAAGCCATTCACATACCTTATTCAATTCAGTGTTTATTTGATGTTCCACATTTTTATCACAAGTGTTGAAAGGCTGTATTGTACTAAAAAGAATTGTATCATCTACATACATAATAAATTAAAATATTTTATGTTTCCTGTGGTGTCGGATGCGTAGAGAGACGCTGGTCTAGTTTCAAGTGTGGCCGCAGCTCGTTTGATGTAGGAATTTTGGAGGGCATTTGTTAAGTGGTATAGTGTCGATAAATATGAAGTATGGTTGATGGTCTGAAAATTGTTTGATTGAAATTCCTGATGTTGAATTTAAGGTAGCTTGACTTAATTTACAGAAGAAATTATCTATTAAGGTTCCATTTAAGTTTGAAAATCTTGTTGGCAGTGTTATTTTTGGAAAGAAGCTCTGCTCGGTTAGGGAATAAAAAAAACTCACTAAATATTTCTTTTTGGTTAATTTTAAGCAAGTTTATATTAAAATCTCCAGCAATAATACATTCTGAGTTGTTTTGATCAAATGTTGATAGTAATAATGAAAACTCATCTATGAATTGTTGATAGTTGACATTAAGATCCCTGGTGGTCTGTAGATGTTGCCCATTATCACAGGCTTTGTTAGACCACCTTCTGTAATTTCTATTAACTGTCCTTCACAATTTTCATATTGATTAACTTTTATTAATTTATAGTCACAATTGGTATGAATGTACATGATTAGTCCTCCTTTGGCACTACTAGATTTCCCCTGAGCAATGCAATTGTAATCTTCTAGTTGGATCTGAGATATGTCATCCTGTTCCCTTATGCTAAATGCTAAAATAAAATTTAAGTGAGTGCAGTTCTTCAACAAAAGCTTCGAGCTCTTGAAATTTAGCATTAATGGACTAAATACTAGTACTAAATATACAAAAACGATTAACACTATTGTTTACCTAGGAATTGAAATTTTCAATATCAAATATGAAGAATTTGGAATTACTGGCAAAGCATTGCTGTCATCAGTTTCACCATTATTTAAGTGTAAAATTTTATTTAAGCAATTGTTTTGAAGACCTCCCTGGTACTGTAAGAATATTTCTTTTAAATATGTCATCTAATGTGTTATTTGTTGTATCTATGTAATATAGTTTCAAATAAATACTTCATTCATCTAGCAATATCTGATGCTTAATTTGTGAATGTAATGTATTAATATTTAAGTGAATTATAGTTAAATTAAGATTTGCATTCTTTAGATATGTCAAGAATGTGCTGCAATAAAGACTGGAAAAGATGCATTGTGTGAAAAATATAAATAACAATAACAAAAGGGGAAACATCACCAGCTGTGGTTTGATGAGATGAAACAGAGACACTATTTTTACAATTACACTCTAAAACAATAGCTGTAAAATTGGGGATATTAATTAGGCTTATTAATTAGGTTACTCCGTGCAAGCTGAGCTAAAGAACTACAAAAACAGAATAAAAAAAATAAAAAACAACATAACATTCAACAGCATATACAAGGAACATGTACAGAAGAGAAGTTTGAGTATTATATGGGCCAAATTTATACATGACAAGCTATGGTTACCCAAAAAATTTACTGAAATGATTTAACATTATAAAAAAAGAACCATGGGGTCAATCAAATATTACTCTTAAATTACACATAATTATGACATTCCAGTTTACATAAGTCTATATGTCTCGCTTATACCATTTCATGATACATGCCACATCAGTACTTAACCTCGCATAGAAACTAATAATAGTAAATAAATAAAGGCTCATATTGAAGTTGGCTAGAATGTAAGCAGTAAACAATCGAACAAATAGTAACCCTGCTCAAATAATAGTACTAATAATTAGTTGTACTTTAAGTAAATTATGAATATATCAGTATTGCGCGCTTATACAGTGATTATTTCCAATATAACATACTGCATAAAGCTTGTGCTGCATAGTATTTTAATATAGCTAAAATTATAACAAAGATAAACATAATGACACGACAAATGCTTGTTGATGTGTTTTTATCCAATTTTCAGTTAAAATTTTGCAACAAGTTATCTCCTAAAATAAAAAAGATAAACAAGAATAATAAATAAATAGCACTAGTTAATCCTATGCAGAGCTTAGCCTTATGCATAAAATAAAACGAATAAGTGTAAATGTACATTGGACGAAATTATACAAACGTCAGGCTAATGTTATACAACGAAAATAACTAAAATTCACAGACATATTTGCATAACTTCTCATGTGGTCATGGCCTGTGAATGTACAATTTCAGCAGCATTTCTGCCCACCATTTCATTTGTACTTTTCAAAGTCTGTCTTTGTTGTCACGATGACAATCTTGTTCTGTTGGTCCTTTACAAAGACCTTTCCATTCACCGTCCAGGTGTCAGAAAGTTTTCCTTCTTTTCGCAGGATTCTGGCCTGGTATGTCAGCTGCGCACATATGGCTGTCAAATCCTCGTTGACGAAGACGCGGTTTGCCCTGGTTGTTGTTTTCAAGTTGCCACATTGTCTCAGGATGGCGTTCCGGCGACGTTCGCTCTGGAACTTGACCAGCACTGCTCGGGACGTCCTGATTCAGTCGGCATCTGCCCGACTCGGTGGTAGCGCACAATTTCAGTTGACTGAAGCGGGGGAGTGACACTCATGTCGTTGTTGATAATGTCAATTATCATTCCTTCGACATCCTCACCGTGCACACCGTCTTCTCTAAATCTTCGATCCGCGCATCGTGCTGTTCGATGGCTGTTGCCAGTTTGTCAATCTTAGTCTTCAGGTAGTCTACCCCATCAGCCAGGTTTTGAGGGAAAAGCACTTTTTTCATTTTGAATAGCACTCACTCGTCACATAAGAGTTCTTGTATAATTAAGCGAAATTGGTCGGTGCCGCAAGCTGCACAACCTGTGTCGCTAGCAGTCCGCATTGTCCTCTCATCCTGTGAACTCGGCTTACGCTTAGGTGCCATTGTTGCATAAGACTGGACAAGTTCGCAGGTGTGTTGACAAGTCCTATTGACTATATGCTATAAATAGATGTCTTGTATCTGAAGGCGTGGTTGACTATGAAAATGGCACTAAGTTGAAGATAGGATGACGAAACAGCACGCAAGTACCAGGATTACCTGGGTTGATTCAGTCCATATTCACGGTTCAGTATACATGTAATGTATGCCTTCTTTTATGTTATTTCCTCATGTAAAGTGTCTCTCGTCTTGCTCACCTACATATGGAACCGGTACTGACGGCCATCTTGAAGTCAAGTTCTAAACAAAGCCGGTTCCACCCAGGCTTGTCCGCAAGCCGCGGGGGACTAGTCATCCAACACTGTGGTCGAAAACACAAGAATCTACACAAGATGAGTATGTGCACCTGTGAGAACACTTCAGGACAGCGGTAATCAACTGGAGAGAAGAACTGCAATCATTGCCAGGGAGCTGGCGAGATACGACATCACCATTGCCGCTCTAAGTGAAACACGACTACCAGGCGAATCACAACTTATCGAGAAGGGTGCCAGATACACATTTTTCTGGATTGGCAAACCAGATAATGAACCCAGACAAACCAGTGTAGGATTTGCAGTAAAATCAACTCATATCCGGTACATGGACACCTTGCCTAAAGGAGTAAATGAATGGTACTGTGCATCAGGTTATCTGGCGATCGACATGCCACCATGAAACGAGGGACCTGCTGTTTGCTGATGACTGTGCACTCATTGCACACTCAATCAACGACATAAAGAGAATCAACGATTCTTTTGTTAGAGCAGCCCACTGATTTGAACTCACAGTTAGTCTAAAAAAAATGGAAGTTATGTTCCAATCAAAGCCTGGCACCAATCATGTACCACCAAGTATTACTATTGACAACGTCCTCTTGAATATCTTGGATAAATTCACCTATCTGGGAAGTACGTTGTGTGAAAATGCAATGATTGATGATGACATCTCTGCCCGTCTTGGAAAAGGATGAACATGGCGTGTGCCTGAACACGAAAATCAATGTGTATTGTGCCGTCGTACTTACGACCTTGCTCTCCGGATGCGAGGCATGGACCCCATACTGACAACAAATCAGACGACTAGATCAGTTTCACATGCGCTGACTACGACAGATAACAAGCATCAAATGACAAGATATGGTGCTAAACACTGAAGTAATAGACCAATGCGGAACATGTGGAATTGAGTCCCACATCAAATGAGCACAACTCCGATGGTCTGGTCACCTGGTCTGTATGACTAATGACCACATATCCAAGGCGCTGTTCTATGGCCAACTGAAAATTGGTTGCCGAACAAGAGGCGGCCAAAGGAAAAGATACAAAGACGTACTAAGATCATCGCTGAAGTCCTGCTTCATCCCTCTTTACACGTGGGAAACGACAGCAACAAACGATCGGACAGAGCAATTTTGCAGTGACATGCCCACGAATGTGGAATAACCTACCGAAATGTGTGTGATCTGCAGGAACATCAATGGCCTTTCGGGAAAAAACTTAAAACACTTATTTTGCCTGCACTGCCTGACTTGATACAAGCACTTCTTTTCACATATAATGACATAACTTTTTATTTTACAGTATTGGTTATTAATTTCATTGCTTGAAACTGTATTTTAATACTCTAAATATTTTATGTTTCACCTTAATTTATTGAATATCTTGAGCTTTTAGTCTACAAGTCTACATACAGGTGTATAAGTGACATTACTTTCTATGTCACAGCATTGATATTGACTTTCATTCCTTGAATCTGTATTTTAGCACTAAGCATTTTATGTTTTAGCTTAATTTAATTTCATTTATTGAATATTTTGAGCATTTAGTCCACACATGATTTTATTATGTGAACCGCTTTGATTGGTAATCATTTACCTAAAAAGCGCTATATGAAGAACCAGTATTATTATTATCACAACAAGAAGAAGAAGCAAGAACAATTGTTTAGTTTGATTCATTACAAACACTGATGTTTGTTTGGTACCATAAGAAGTACATGCCGACCAAGTACATGCCGGCCAAGTACATGCCGGCCAATTACATGCCGGCCGAGTACATGCCGGCCGAGTACATGCCGGCCAAGTACATGCCGGCAAAGTACATGCCGGTCAAGTAAGTTAAAAAAAGGACACACAAATTGAAGTAGTTTGACGCAGTGTATTTGAGTGCTCTGCCTGAAAATGCCTTAAGGGGTAGTTAAGGACTGACTACTCAGTGGTACGTGAATACACTGGAGGTGATGAGTACATTGACGACTTTATGTGGTCAGTGGGCACTTTCTCCCATCATTCTTGGACACTTGCTGGTCATCTCACCTGTCAACCCCATTCATCATGCCCAGGTTTGACTTGGCCATTGAACTTTATGGAACTCAGACATGTATAGTTCGGACAGACACTGATGCAATACAGTGGCTGACATTGTCCTTCCATGTGCACGAGAATAGAGATGACTCACTCCAGCTAATCACCTCTCTCAGTTAGATCTAGCAATAGTGGCATGTCTAGGATCTCACAAAGGGGGGTCAAGGGGGGCCAAACCTAGTCACCCATGTATCGGCACAACAGAAAAATACGGTAAAAAAACAAAGAAACCAAGGGGTCCATAGCCCAAAGTGACAACAAATGATGACTTATGTCATTATGGGTGAATTAGCAATAACTCAAGTGAGTCACATGTATTCTCACACATGGACTGGCACAGTCAGCCACAAGTGGAGGTACATGTGTTAGTGCATGTGTCTATCTTGTGCTTATTACGCATCATATCATATCAATTATTATAGATCATATTTTATGTTGTTGGCTTATAGCTATTGGTTATTTCACTGTTTAGATAAAATCAGTGAGTTTATACCTGGCTTTCAAGATATATGATTATTATTGATCAAATTAGTAGAAATTAAATCTAAATTATACCACTAATAAGGGTCATCATTAAAACATTTTGTCGGCATAATTTCATCAGTATCACTTGCATTTCATTCCAAAACAATTCAGGTCATAAAGCAGCAACATCTTCCATTTGTATATCCACACTCAAGGTGACACACCTAGTTCCCTTTTAATTCAGGTCACTGCAGCAACATATTTCACCTGTAACAACACTCAAGGTGACACACCTAGTTCCCTTTTAATTCAGGTCACTGCAGCAACATCTTTCACC